>VZQC01013025.1:1697541-1722685 GCA_009823505.1 Rhizomys pruinosus | reverse complement strand
TTTTTTTTGGTCTTTTCGAGACAGGGTCTCCCTGTAGCCCCAGCTGTCCTGGAACTCACATTGTAGACCAGGCTGGCTTTGAACTCACAAAGATCTGCCTGCCTCTACCTCCCGAGTGCTAGGATTAAAGGTGTGCGCCACTACACCTGGCTCAGATATTTTCATTTTTAAAAGCTGTTGTGAATGGAATTGTGTCTATGATTTCTTTCTCAGTAAGCTTGTCATTGGTATTATGTAGTGAGGCTACTGATGTTTGTATGCTAATTCTGCATTCTACTACAGGGCAGAATGTATTTATTAACTGTAGCAGTTTTCTGATGGAGTTTGTAGGGTCTTTTCTGGATAGAATCATATAATATTGTGTCACCTCCACCTGGACACTAGGAACTCTGGTGCGAAGTCTGCTTTCCTTTAGTAACTTTTAATATTTGTCTTTATTTTTAAAAACATTAATGGTGTGTTTTGATTTCTGAGGGCTGCTTCTTTCTGGGAGTATGCTAAGCTTCTTGAATCTATAGAATATGTCTGTATCTGTATGGAAAGTTTGAAATAACTATTTCTATGAATCAGTTTTCAGTCCTGGTCCTCTTCTTCTGAGAAGAATGAACAAATGTTAGATCTTTTGTTGTTTTCAACCAGATAAGTATTTGAGTTTTAATTTCAATGGATTTCATCATTGTTTTTCAGAATCTGTAACTTCTACTCTATCTTACTTTTTCTGGTTCTTTTCTCTGTTCCTTTAATACTTGTGATAAATTCATCCACTGAGACCTTTACTTTAGTTATTATATTTTTCAGTTCTAAGTTTTTACCTTGATTTGTCTTCATATTTTCTACATTTTGTTGAGACTGTCTATAGTTTTTCTGAAGCTTTTCTTTTCACTAATTTGTTTTTTTTAGCATTTGGAATTATTTTATTATTTTTTATTTATGTATATATATATTTATAAAATCTAGACCCGTGTCCCCCACCCTATTCCCCTACCCCACCAGAGCTCATGCATTCTGCCAAACATGCTTTTCATCTTTCTCAGTCTTTCTCAATATTCTCCATGTGGAAGTTGACTGTTTTGAGCAGAATTTCACTGTTTCAGTCAGTTCTTCGATGCAGTCCTTACTGTTGTTGTTGTTGTTGTTATTGTTTCCAATATGCATCACTCCCAACTGCTTTGGACAAAAGCTCAAGGGGCCGTGCACAAGAGATTTTTAAAGAAATTTTTTTGGNGTTACTTCACTCAGCATGATGTCCTGTAGCTCCAGCCATTTTCCTGCAAAGCTCATGATGTCATCTTTCTTTACTGCTGCATAGAACTCCATTGTGTAGATGTACCACATTTCTCTATCCACTCATCAGTTGAGGGGCATTTGGGTTGGTTCCAGCTCCTTGCTATTGTGAAGAGAGCTGAAATAAACATGGCCGTGCATGTAATCACTAATTTGTTTTAAGCATTGTCTTATTCTGTTTGGGATGCTATAACAAAGCATCTCAAATTGGGTAACTGATAAATCACAGGCATTTATTTCTCAAAAATTTGGAAGTTGGAAAGTTCAACGTTAAACTGTAGATTTATCTGAGGTATGCCAATGGGCTTTTAGCTGTATCCTTAGACACTGGGAGGAATTACTACAACCTCCCTCTAGGACATCTTTTATAAGGACACTGATCTCATTCATATGGGCCTTTCTCTTGTGGATTTATTGTCTCCCAAAGACTCTAATAAATTCCATCTTTTTGAAGGTAAGAATTACAGTACAGGAACATTGAAGAAACATAAGCATTCCCCAAATGGCAGACATCTTCATAATTGATTACTGAAACATTTTGAGCCCTTTCTTGAAACCCTTAATTTTTTTGTTGAGGCAGGATTTTCCAAGTTGTTCAAATTGCCTTCTAACTTGCAATATTCTTTCCTCAGCCTCCAAAGTAGTTGAGATTACATGTGTGCAAGCATTGTATTGGATTTATTGAAAAAATGTTAAATCACTTTTCACATCCTTGGCCCCTCAAGGTAGTTATTGTTGATTGATTCTTTTTTTCATCATCATTCAAATTTCCTAGTTTGGGGAATTAATATTTCCTTTTGGAAACTGTCTATTTTTGTACACTGTATTATAAGATTCTAGATTATATTGAAGCCATTTACTTTGCTTGTTTTTCTCTGACACTGCTATGGTCACTCATGGGAGTTCTGGATCATCATTTCTAAGGGAACTTTGAAGTTCTTGTTCCCCATTCAGGCCAGACCTAACTGAGAATTCTGCATGCCATGTAGCTTCCACTTCTACTGTAGTGAGGGAGCTCTTATCACCACTGAGCTGTAGTAAAATTCCAGAATTTCTACTAGATCCGTCTTGGCACTGATCCAGGAAAAATAGGAGGGGTGCCTCGTTTCTGTTGTGTGGGGATGTGGCTCCTGATTGGTCTCTCCTGATACTATGGGTGAAAGTCCAGCTCTATACTTTCCATTCTCCATTCTCTGTTTCCATCCTGGAGAAGTTGCAGTATTTCATCACAGCCTCACAAGAATAGAGGGCTTTCTCTGTGTTTAGCTTTTTGTGTGGTGTGAGTAGAAAGGGGCACCGTTTTACCCTCCTTTGGTATTTGACTAAAATAGAGTAACCATTATCCCAAAGTGCTCCAATTGTATAGGTTTCTGTTGTTAGAGTTTTCTTCTTGTTCCTGTGATAAGCACCATGCCCCAAAGCAACTTTCGGAGGGAAGGGATTTATTTGGCTTATACATCCCAATTACCACCCATCATTGAGGGAAACCAGGGCAAGATCTCTAGTAGAAACCTAGAAGCAGGAACTGAAGCAGAGACCATGGAGGAATGCAGTTTACTGGCTTGCATCCACTGGTGTATTCCATTACCTTTCTTATACAGTCCAGGCCCACCTGCCAGAGGATGGAACTGCCCACAGCGGGTTTGGTCCTCTCACAATAATTAGCAGTTAAGGAAATTATTCTTGGATATTCCACAGGCTAATTTAATGGAGGAAATTTCTCTTTTTTTTCACTCCCCATATTTTATTTGTGTAGATTTGTTGCCAATTATGTATTAGGAAACTTTCATGGTGGAGGAAATTTCTCAATTGAGGTTCCCCCTTTGCAGGTGACTCTAGTTGTATCAAGTTGATAAAAATTAACTAACAGCACACTCCTTTTACCTTTTGACTAGAGATAGTAGATTTTTGCTGTGCTCATGTGTTTGCATTCACCAGTTCATCAGATATTCATTTCCATATCTGGTGTATACAGGACAGAAAGAAAACTCAAGAGCTTACCCCTATGTCTCCCCAGGGCTCTGAGGTCCCTTGTTAGCAGGCTTCTCAGCAGCTTTCAGAGTCTTCTTTTTTCTTCCTTTCATATAGAATGCCTAGGGTTTTCATTATCCTTGTTGGGAGCAATAAAGAAAAGTAATCTCTCCATTCTTTCAGAAGTAGAAATTCCCAGGAGCTATATTATTATTATCATTGTTGTTGTTGTTGATATTATTTTGGCCTTTTTCAGACAGGGTCTCTCTGTAGCCTCAGCTAGCCTGGCACTTGCTATGTACATTAGGCTGGCCTTGAGCTCACTTGAACTCACAGAGATCTGCTTGTCCCTGTCTCCCAGTGCTGAAATAGAAGGTGAGTGACACCACCCCTGGCCAAAGAGTATGAATGAGCTTTTTTATTATTTTGGTATCTCTGTGCCAAATGAATATGCAAAGTACCAAACATATACTACTTTTCAGGAAATATTTTGCTCTTTGGGAAGCACTTTTCTGTATTATTTTATTTAATTCCTTCATCGGGTGTTTTATCTTTCTGTTGTGATCACCAGAACTACTTCTTCACTGATCTCTCTGTGTCTACCAGTGTGTTCAGGGAGATTTATTCTCCACACAGAGACCTGCCAAAAGTAGAGTAAAGGGTAAAGCACCTGTCTACAGTTATCCCACCCCCAGAATTAGAAGGAATCCACAACATTTGCCATGAAAAATCACATAGAAGCATATGACTTGACTCCAGTGTTCTGAACTCCAATCCTGGCTCTGCCACCAGCCTGTCTACACTGTATGGACCCTGGTTTACTGACTGTAAAAGTAAGAGATTTGGGTGAGCAAACCCAAACGTGCCACTATTTCTAATACTCAAGACATAAAAACTTATGCACAGTATAGGAGATTTTTAATATTTGTTTCTGAAGGAATCTAGGAAATTATCTAACATGATAAAAGGCTGAAAATAACATTATAACACTTGAACATCACGTACTCTGTCCTTCCTTAGATTTTTCTCTCCTAGCAGGAACACTTTTTCTCTTGGACAACACTGTGACTCATTCTCTCATTGCCTTCAAATCTTTGCTCAAGGGAGCCATCTCATTGAGGTCTTTCACGATGCTGCATCTATTAACTGCTCTCCTGACTGTTCCCCCGAGACTGGCAGTCAATATCCCAGCATCCTGTATTATTTTTCTTTTTAACTCAATGTTTTATGTGTTTATATAGATTCTATTTATTTTACTTATCTGTCACATCATATTTACCTCCTTTTAGGAAGCTGTTTCTTTGTTAGCAGAGGTTTGGAAAAATCATTTAAGTGCTTTGTATTCAACTGTTCTAACAGTTCAAAGGTGTTCAAAATAACAGAATACATGGTTACATTTGTGTCTTCTTTTGGAGTCAGCCTTTACTTTTCTTTCATTAGCCTTCAACCTTGCCTGCATCCATCACCCGGCAGATTTAACCAGAATCCTAGAGGTGCAATCCATTTAATTGAAGTATCAAAATGACAGAATCAGAGTTCAGCAACACTTAGGACATATAAGAATGATAGTTAAGGCAATAAAATGCTTAACCTAGTAACTTGCTGATTTCTCCAGGAGTTTGTATAGAGTGTGATTTTATGCAAAAATGAAAGGAGGTTCACTTGGCACATAATATTGGTATCAAACCTGGCTCATTTATCTGGCTATTTCCTCCCCCTGCCTCCTTCACTAAATGCCAGTGCTGGGTTGGAGCTGTGGGCTGGGTAGCTCAGAGTCCTGTTCATTGTGTACACATATGGATTATTATAGATACATACGCCCGAGATTCCATCCTGTCTGCTCATTAACATCTCCCTTGAAACAGGTGGACTCAAAGAGGGAGAGATGAAAGTATTATCTTCTTAATTCACTTACAAGTGAGATTCTTCCTCTTTTTATTTATTTATTTTTTATTTATTTTTGTTTTTGCTTTTTTGTTTTGTTTTCATTCCTTTTTTTAACAATAAGTGATAATTTGTGAGTACAAGCATCCTTCATGTAAAACCAATTTGCAAGCAGTTGTGCACAAACCCACACAGCTCATGGGTCCCACCATCCAGCAGGGGGGGCTTGTATGTTCAATCAAGTTGATCAAATGAGTGTCCAGTTTATATTGTTGTAGTTTCACCATTAACCCCAATTGAAGCCCTTACATTCTACCATGCCCCCTCTTCCGCAGATTGTTCCCTAGGCTTAGAAAAGGGGCACAGGTGGATGAGAAGCAAAACACTCTACTTTCTCTGGAGCTGATGTCTTGGTCTCTAGTCAGTTCTGGCTGTTTTCTTTCATGGGCTGCCAGCTTGTCCAGGCTTAACCTTTCGATCCTACTAATGAAGCACATGCAATTAGATATTTAGGTATTTAAACAGTATAATATATAGCCTTTCGATCCTACTAATGAAGCACACACAATTAGATATATGGGTATTTAAACAGTACTAATTGTTATGGTAGGTTACTTTGGTATAGACACAGATGTTTGGATGGTATGTCAATTCATGATCTACATTTTCTTCTGTCAAGTATGGCAGGGTCTTCGTGTGGTTTATAACATCTCCTAACCATTAGAGGATGTAAGCTTGTGACATCAGCCGTGGGTTATTCCTCCAAGGAGAGAGCCAATAGCCAATTAGATTTGGGATATACAGACATATGGCTGCCACTGCTGCACAGTATTTCCAGGCAGATGAGGTGTAGCTGGTGCTGACGGAGGAGTCTTGCTTGACTCAAGGAGACCTATATTTGCTTTATTGGTTTAGTGGTCTTTGGTAACACTCTCTGGCATCCCAGAGACCATCTGTATACTTGCAAGTGCGGTCTCCATACATCTTTTCCATGTTTATATCAGGTCTTCAACAGCAGGGCCTTATCGCCTCTCTTCCTGCAGATATCCCAGTTTGGAGGCAAGGAGCCTTTACCTTTTGTGGGGGCTTGGATCCCCTGGCCAACATCTCCTTGGTAGAATAATCCATTGTNTCTGCCTGGAAATACTGTGCAGAGGTGGCAGCCATGTGTCTGTATATCCCAAATCTAATTGGCTATTAGCTCTCTCCTTGGAGGAATAACCCACGGCTGATGCCACAAGCTTACATCCTCTAATGGTTAGGAGATGTTATAAACCACACGAAGATTCTTCCTCTTTTTAAATTATACGTTTATTGATGTTTTGTGTATTTCAGACATCATTTTACAGATCAGTTTAGACAAATTCCCCTTTCCCTTCCCCCACCTCACCCCAGATAATGCATTCTGTCATACATACTCTACATCTTTCTCTCAGTCTTTTTAAAGTTTTTCTCTGTAAAGGTGTATTGTTTTGGGCAGAATTGTTGTGGTTCCCTCCCAATTGTATTGGTCCCAAATATGCCTATATAAATGTCATGTATGAACCAGAATTATGTCGTCCAGGAATAAACTGTATGTTAACTCCAATATATGTTTAGGAGTTCACATTTTTCCCTTTGATTTTATATTACTCTAAAATATGGATATATACTTTCCACCCATATACATTAATTACCTTGTCTGAAAGTATGTGGTTAGTTAATTCTAGGGCTCATTAAGAGATTCACATTATAACATCACAGTTGCTTTCAGATAGAGATATAACAATAACATTGCTTGGCTTGTCTTTCAATTAGGGGGATTTGGTACTAGCATCCACAAATGAGGGAAACCATTCCTTGTTGTTTCTTTGGGACTGTGTTACTTCACTTAGCATAATGGCTTCCAGTTCCATCCATTTACCTGCAAATCTCATGATGTCATCTTTCTTTACTGCTGCATAGAACTCCATTGTGTAGATGTACCACATTTTTGTTATTCACTCATCAGTTGAGGGCACCTGGGTTGCTTCCAGCTTCTTGCTATTGTGAAGAGAGCTGCAATAAACATAGATCTGCATGTATCTTTGCAGTAGGATGAGTCTTGTTGGTATATACCCAGGAGTGGTATGGCTGGGTCAGATGGCAGGCTCATTTTTAAGGGTTCTCCACATTGCTTTCCACAGTGGTTGTACGAGTTTACATTCCCACCAGGAGTGGATGAGTGTTCCCCTTTTCCCATAACCTCTCCAGCATTTGGTCTCTTTCGTTTTCTTGATCTTAGCCAGTCTTATCTGGAGTGAGATGATATCTTAGACAAGTGGGACCTCATTAAACTCAAAAGCTTCTGTACAGCAAAAGAAACAATCAGGGAAGTGAAGAGAAAACCCACAGAGTGGGAGGAAACTTTCACCAGTGGTACATCTGACAGAGCATTAACTTCCAGAATATATAAATTCCTCAAAAAACAAAGAAGAAAACAAACGACCTACTCAGAAGATGGAATAAAGAGCTGAACTTTGCAGGTAAATGGATGGAGCTAGAAGATATCATGCTGAGTGAAGTAACACAGTCCCGGAAAAAGAAACAACAAATGATATCCCTCATCTGTGGATGCTAGTTCCAATTACCTAATTGTATGGCAAACTGAGCAATGTTAATGTGATCTGAAAACAACTGTGCTGTTATATTGTAGAATTAAGGGGAATGTAAACTCGTACAACCACTGTGGAAAGCAATGTGGAGAACCCTTAAAGACTAAAAATGAGCCTGCCATTGACCCAGCCATACCACTCCTGGGTATATACCAACAAGACTCATCCTACTGCAAAGATACATGCAGATCTATGTTTATTGCAGCTCTCTTCACAATAGAAAGAAGCTGGAAGCAACCCAGTGTGCCTCAACTGATGAGTGAATCACAAAATGTGGTACATTTCTACCAATGAGTTCTATGCAGCAGTAAGAAACGATGACATCATGAGATTTGCTGGTAAATGGATGGAAACTGGAAGCCATTATGCTAAGTGAAGAACACAGTCCAAGAGACAACGAAACCAAACAGCGACAGAAGTTTCCCTCATTGTATGGATGCTGTACCAAATTCCCCCATTGAAAGACAAGCCAAGCATGTCTATTTGTTATATCTCCTATCTGAAAGCAACTGTGATGTTATAATGTGAATCTCTTAATGGCCCCTAGAATTAACTTACCAATATTTCAGACAAGGTAATTAATGTATATGGTGGAAGTATATATCCATTTTTAATTAGTAGTAATATAAAATCAAAAGGGAAAATGTGAACTCCTAAACATATATTGGAGGCTTAACATTACAGTTCCTGGACACATAATTCTGGCTATTTCATGACATTTATATGGCATATTTGGGACCCAATCAATGGGAGGGAACCACAACAACTAAACTGCAAATAATAAACATAGAAAAAAAAAAACTTTAAAAAGACTGAGAGAAAGATGTAGAATATGTATGACAGAATCGCATTATCTGTGTGAGGTGGGGAAGGGAAAGGGAATTTGTCTAAAAACTGATCTGTAAAATGATGTCTGAAAACACAAAACATCAATAAAAACGTATAATTAATAAGAGGAAGAATTCTTCTGTGGTTATAACATCTCCTAACCATTAGAGATGTAAGCTTGTGGCATCAGCCGTGGGTTATTCCTCCAATGGGAGAGCGCTAATAGCCAATTAGATTTGGATATACAGGCACATGGCTGCCTCCACTGCACAGTATTTCCAGGCAGTGAGAGTGTAGCTGGTGTTGACGGAGAGTCTTGCTTGACTCAAGGAGACCTATATTTGCTTATTGGTTTAGTGGTCTTTGGTAACACTCTCTGGCATCCCAGAGACCATCTGTATACTTGCAAGTGCAGTCTACGTACATCTTTCCCATGTTTATATCAGGTCTTCAAACAGCAGGGCCCTTATCGCCTCTCTTCTGCCAGATATCCCAGTTTGGAGGCAAGGAGCCTTTACCATTTGTGGGGCTTGGTCCCTGGCCAGCATCTCCTTGGTAGACTAATCCATTGTTGATGTCAGAGCTCCTGTATTAATATATTTGTTTAAGTGCATAGCTTAAGGAGACTTTAGCATTTATTGGTTCTGAATAGAGAATAATCCTTTTCACAGTTTCTATGTCCATTAGTCAATTAACAGAAGCAAATGTAAATCATGTTATTAACATACCATCCAAACATCTGTGTCTATACCAAAGTAACCTACCATAACAATTAGTACTGTTTAAATACCTATATGTCTAATTGTTTGTGCTTCATTAGTAGGATTGAAGGCTATATATTATACTGTTTATACCTAAAATATCTAATTGCATGTGCTTCATTAGTAGGATTGAAAGGATTATACCTGACAAGCTGGCACCCATGAAAGAAAAAACAGCCAGAACTGACTGAGACCAGACATCAGTCCAGAGAAAATAGAGTGTTTTGCTTCTCATCCACCTGTGCCCCTCTGTAGGCCTAGGGAAATCTGCGAAGAGGGGGGCATGGTAGAATGTAAGGCTTCAATTGGGGTTATGAGATGAAACTCAAACAATATAACTGGACACTCATTTGATCAACTTGATTGAACATACAAGCCCCCCCTGCTGGATGGTGGGAACCAGAGCTTGTGGGTTTGGGCACTACTGCTTGTCAAATTGGTTTTCATGAATGAAGGCTGCTTGTACTCACAAATTATCACTTATTGTTTTAAAAAAGGAATGAAAAAACAAAACAAGCAAAAGAAAAACAATAAAATAATAAATATAATAAAAAAAGAGGAAAATCTCACTTGTAAGTGAATTAAGAAGATAATACTTTCATCTCTCCCTCTTTGAGTCCACCTGTTTCAAGGGAGATGTTAATGAGCAGACAGGATGGAATCTCGGGCGTATGTATCTATAATAATCCATATGTGTACACAATGAACAGGACTCTGAGCTACCCAGCCCACAGCTCCAACCCAGCACTGGCATTTAGTGAAGGAGGCAGGGGGAGGAAATAGCCAGATAAATGAGCCAGGTTTGATACCAATATTATGTGCCAAGTGAACCTCCTTTCATTTTTGCATAAAATCACACTCTATACAAACTCCTGGAGGAATCAGCAAGTTACTAGGTTAAGCATTTTATTGCCTTAACTATCATTCTTATATGTCCTAAGTGTTGCTGAACTCTGATTCTGTCATTTTGATACTTCAATTAAATGGATTGCCACCTCTAGGATTCTGGTTAAATCTGCCGGTGATGGATGCAGGCAAGGTTGAAGGCTAATGAAAGAAAAGTAAAGGCTGACTCCAAAAGAAGACACAAATGTAACCATGTATTCTGTTATTTTGAAACCTTTTGAACTGTTAGAACAGTTGAAATACAAAGCACTTAAATGATTTTTCCAAACCTCTGCTAACAAAGAAACAGCTTCCTAAAAGGAGGTAAATATGATGTGACAGATAAGTAAAATAAATAAATCTATATAAACACATAACATTGAGTTAAAAAGAAAAATATACAGGATGCTGGGATATTGACTGCCAGTCTCGGGGGAACAGTCAGGAGAGCAGTTAATAGATGCAGCATCGTGAAAGACCTCAATGAGATGGCTCCCTTGAGCAAAGATTTGAAGGCAATGAGAGAATGAGTCACAGTGTTGTCCAAGAGAAAAAGTGTTCCTGCTAGGAGAGAAAAATCTAAGGAAGGACAGAGTACGGGATGTTCAAGTGTTATAATGTTATTTTCAGCCTTTTATCATGTTAGATAATTTCCTAGATTCCTTCAGAAACAAATATTAAAAATCTCCTATACTGTGCATAAGTTTTTATGTCTGGAGTATTAGAAATAGTGGCACGTTTGGGTTTGCTCACCCAAATCTCTTACTTTTACAGTCAGTAAACCAGGGTCCATACAGTGTAGACAGGCTGGTGGCAGAGCCAGGATTGGAGTTCAGAACACTGGAGTCAAGTCATATGCTTCTATGTGATTTTTCATGGCAAATGTTGTGGATTCCTTCTAATTCTGGGGGTGGGATAACTGTAGACAGGTGCTTTACCCTTTACTCTACTTTTGGCAGGTCTCTGTGTGGAGAATAAATCTCCCTGAACACACTGGTAGACACAGAGAGATCAGTGAAGAAGTAGTTCTGGTGATCACAACAGAAAGATAAAACACCCGATGAAGGAATTAAATAAAATAATACAGAAAAGTGCTTCCCAAAGAGCAAAATATTTCCTGAAAAGAGTATATGTTTGGTACTTTGCATATTCATTGTGGCACAGAATACCAAAATAATAAAAAAGCTCATTCATACTCTTTGGCCAGGGGTGGTGTCACTCACCTTCTATTTCAGCACTGGGAGACAGGGACAAGCAGATCTCTGTGAGTTCAAGTGAGCTCAAGGCCAGCCTAATGTACATAGCAAGTGCCAGGCATAGCTGGGCTACAGAGCACCTGTCTGAAAAAGGCCAAAATAATCAACAACAACAACAATGATAATAATAATATAGCTCCTGGGAATTTCTACTTCTGAAAGAATGGAGAGATTACTTTTCTTTATTGCTCCCAACAAGGATAATGAAAACCCTAGGCATTCTATATGAAAGGAAGAAAAAAGAAGACTCTGAAAGCTGCTGAGAAGCCTGCTAACAAGGGACCTCAGAGCCCTGGGGAGACATAGGGGTAAGCTCTTGAGTTTTCTTTCTGTCCTGTATACACCAGATATGGAAATGAATATCTGATGAACTGGTGAATGCAAACACATGAGCACAGCAAAAATCTACTATCTCTAGTCAAACAGGTAAAAGGAGTGTGCTGTTAGTTAATTTTTATCAACACTGATACAACTAGTCACTGCAAAGGGGGGGGAACCTCAATTGAGAAATTTTTCTCACCATGAAAGTTTCCTATAATACCTTGCGCAATACAAATTCTCCACAAATTAAAAAANACCAGGAGTGGATGAGTGTTCCCCTTTTCCCATAACCTCTCCAGCATTTGGTCTCTTTCGTTTTCTTGATCTTAGCCAGTCTTATCTGGAGTGAGATGATATCTTAGACAAGTGGGACCTCATTAAACTCAAAAGCTTCTGTACAGCAAAAGAAACAATCAGGGAAGTGAAGAGAAAACCCACAGAGTGGGAGGAAACTTTCACCAGTGGTACATCTGACAGAGCATTAACTTCCAGAATATATAAATTCCTCAAAAAACAAAGAAGAAAACAAACGACCTACTCAGAAGATGGAATAAAGAGCTGAACTTTGCAGGTAAATGGATGGAGCTAGAAGATATCATGCTGAGTGAAGTAACACAGTCCCGGAAAAAGAAACAACAAATGATATCCCTCATCTGTGGATGCTAGTTCCAATTACCTAATTGTATGGCAAACTGAGCAATGTTAATGTGATCTGAAAACAACTGTGCTGTTATATTGTAGAATTAAGAAAAGGAGCTGAACAGAGACTTCACCAGTGAGGAAGTAAAGATGGCTGAAAAAAATCTCAAAAAATGTTCAACATCCTTAATAATTAAGGAAGTTTCCTCTTTTAAATAACTAAAATATCAGATGAGAAGGAACATTTTGTTTAAAAATAACCTGAAGATGGACAGGGAGATGGCTTAGCAGGTAGAGGTGTACAAGCCAGGCCCCGCCACCAAACAAACAAAGAAAACAAAAAGAAGTTATAAATATCAAAGTGTTCAGTTTAGCAACCAGCAAACCTCTAATTTAAGGGTCTAAGAAAAACTACTGTTTTTCTACCACAATGTTTGAAGATTGTGCTGGAATGTAACCCAGAGCTGTGCATGCCAGGCAGGCGTTCTGTCACTGAGCCACATAATCATCTCTAAAAAAGAAGACACTCTTTAAAATCACCAGTCTTGGAAGCTGGAGAGATGCTTCAGCAGTTTAGGTCATGGAAATGCTCTTGCAAAGAACTCAAGCTCTGTTCCCAGTGTCAACACAGGGTAGCTCACAAATGATTGTTAACTCCAGCTCTGGGGAGGTGGGGGATAGACACCATGTTCTGGCCTCCTAGAGACTGCATGCAAGTGCATAAATCTGTCCACTGACGCACACATATATGTACATTTTAAAAACTATGTTAAAAAAATCACAAGTCTAGGCCCCTGGAGATGGCTAGTAAAGGCACTTGCCAGTAAGCTTGACTACCAGGATTGGATCTCTGAGACCTGCAAGGCAGAAAAGACTCCAGCAGGTTGTCTTCTCACCTCCACAGGAATGCTGTGTCCCACACGTACCCCTCCAAGATAAGTAAATGAATAGAATAAAAATTTAAATCCTAAGTCTTGATTTCTTTTATGCCATTTTTCTAATTAACTCAAAATAGTCTTAGTTTTGAGAACAAACACAAATCTTGGGTTTTACTACAAGATTGTAGAAAAAAGGTAAAGAAGCTAAACCTAGGATAATCTTCAGTTTATTTAGTGCCAGTGCCTTTGGCTTCCTCTCAGATGTTTTTCTGTCTGTGTTGTTTTCTGGAGATCTGACATTTCCTTAGCCTCTCCTGGAGGTCCATTTTATTTGGGGGCACTGTCTATCTAGTTCATCACACTAATAAACTATTGTGATGGAAATGAACTACCTTGCACAGAGGCAGCTTTCCCAGACTTACCTAATCTCCATTAACATAGGAGCCAGGCTTGTAGTGTCTCTCTTCTCCTGGAGGAGATGGAGGATGGGAGCGGGCTCAAACCAACCACCATCCAACTACACAGAAAGTCCTCTTCCATGAATTTAACAGACTCTTTTAAGTTGTCTTATGGTCTCATTTGGTCAGAACATGATTCCTTCTGCATAAATTTTGCTCCTCTCGCATTGTAAGGTGTTAGTATGATTTTATTATTGTTCTTTTATTTTATGGAAAACCAGGCCTGCAGAAAATTTGATACAGTGCTTAAGACAGATTGACTAAGCTCCAGAACATGAAATCCGGAGTCTGTATGTTGTCTTAAAAATGTATTCCCGCTGGGCGTGGTGGCGCATGCCTTTAATCCCAGCACTCGGGAGGCAGAGGCAGGCGGATCTTTGTGAGTTCAAGGCCAGCCTGGTCTACAATGTGAGTTCCAAGACAGCTGGGGCTACAGGGAGACCCTGTCTCGAAAAGACCAAAAAAAAAAAAAAAAAATTGTATTCCCTCAGGGCTGGAGAGGTGGCCTAGCTGTTAAGAGCACCGACTGCTCTTACAGAGGACCCGGGGTTCGATTCCCCAGCACCCACATGGCGGCTGATAACCGTCCATAACTCCAATTCCAGGAGAACTCCAGTTCCAGGGGAATCTGAGACCCTCTTCTGACCTCCGCGGCATTGTACGACACGGGGTGCACAGACCTGCATGCAGACAGTACATTCATACACATACAAAAATAAATAAAAAAAAAATGTATTCCCTTCTAGATGACCTGCATTGATACGGCTACACCAGAGAGACTCATGTGCACAATAGGGTGGTGCATTTATCAAGTTACAGGTCATTTCTGCACTTTCCTAAATATGGTTTTTCAAATTTGTTTCTAGTTGACTCAGTGGCTGTTAGTGGAGTATATTGGAGCATTACTTTCTTATATTTGACAGGAGCTTAGCAACTGTTGGAAAAAAAAAAAAAAAACCTGACAGTGCATGGAAACCTCGTCCACAATGAAGTTAAGCTTGGCGAAAGCTTCCTCTCTGTGAGAAGTGTCTGCCTGATATGCCTCTGATAGAGTCTGTCTTGATAGATATATTGGGAAGGCACATCTTGTCATCTCCAATTTCCTTTTCCTAATTTTTATTTTTTGTGTGAACATCATGCATGAAGATAGTCTTTATGTCATTTCTGTTCCTCCCAATCCCCATGCACGTCCTCCCACATCCCCTCCCCCACTCCCTCTCAAGTTCCTGTCCCCTCCCTTGATTATTATTGTTACATATACATGTGTAAATGTATAATGTATGTGCATATGTATGATGCACTGAGTCCATTCAATGGTTTTCCTGTATATCTGTGATTTGTGCTGCTCACTTGGAGGTCGGTAACTTCACATGCAGCTAGTCCCTGGAGAGAAATGATTCTCCCTCTCTCAGCATCCATTGATTGCCTGCAACTTTTCATCCTGGGGTGTGACCCCTCAAGCTGTCCCCCACCTTGGTATGTCACCTGTTTTTATCCTTACGTGGAGATCTTGTCATACTACAATACTGTGGAGATTTCACTGGTGCAGAATCTTAATTTATAATATTTTCCAAGAAGGTAAAACCAAGTCAAAGATGTATTTATTTACTAGTTCAGCTTCTGTATTTCCAGACTGAATTTTCTGGACATTTTTGTTTCCCATTCCATGTCACATACCATGTCCTTTCTCTATTAGCAATTGATTGTGGGAACTTTGGCTACATTCATGACTTCTGGTTTGATGACTATACTATTTCTATATGGGTATCTAATATGGCAATGCTAACTGGGCCTTCTGGAAGCAATGAAATTCATAAAAATAATCTAATCTATGTGGTTATTCCTCAGTTTATGGCAATATTTCTTTTAATCCATGCTGTTCCTTAAATGCTGTATTTGCAATTTAAGCACTGTCATGTGTTGCCAACTGCTGTTCCAAAGATACATTAGACTGAGAGAATGATACTATATTTTTTATGACTAGGAAAAATAATGACTTCCTCTGTTTTCTGTAATTGTATTTTAATGGTTTGTTTTCCAAAATACTCTCTACTTGACCTTAAAAGGGGAAAAAGTTGCACGTTTCATTTTCTGAGTAATAAAAATTTGGGTTCTTATTTTGCATTTAAATCTATGGGGAATACATTTCACTGTAAAATATTTTTGTTATGATTCCCCAGGTCTCAGTTAATTCTGGCTGACTCTCACTGCTTGATGACTATGTATCTTAGTAATCAAAAATATATATGGTGGACTTGGGTCTGCCTTGCCTTCTATAACTCCAAGTTGAAAACTACTTTCTAGTTTCTTCTGTGATTTTTGGAAAGCCAGTATTTCTAACAGGAGAAAAGAACCAACTCAGACTTGATTTTTCTCCCTTTTCATGAAATCACACTTTAATAGTTCTCATGAGAAACCCTGTAACAATACATGCTGATACTTCCTACTTCACCTATTTCATGTAGGGTACTGTCTCTGTTTCCTACTAACAGTTTCGGAGCTTCAGGTTTCACGTTGAGATCTTTGATCCATTTGGAGTTGATCTTTGTGCAGGGTGATAGATCAGGGCCTGATTTCATTCTTCTACAGGTGGAGATCCAGTTTTCCCTGCACTGTTTTTTGAAGATGCTGTCCTGTTCTGTAGTAACATTTTTTTTTTAAAGAAAAGAAGGGCTTAACCCCTAGTTTCCCTCCTTTCTTCTTTCTTTTCACCCATGTGCTATTATCCCTACAATTATTTTGTTTTTAGTTGGGTTGTGAGATAGTTGTCTTCCATATGCCTTTTCATACCTCCTTTCTTTGGGGTACACTTCCCCTCTGTCTCCAGATTTCCCTATACTCCCACACCTCCTCCTTGCTTAAGCCTGCCCCAACATTCCACTTCACTACTTGGATCTTGCCTATGCTATCCCTCATCCCTAATATCCCCTACAAAGGCCCTTTTTTAGTTTCCTGGCTTCCACTTGTGCTCCAAATTAAGTATATGAAACAAATGATTTGAAGTCTTGTATGGTAGCACATACCTTTAATCCCAGCTGGGACCGGCTGGGGCTCTGGGGAGATCTTGTCTCAAAAAGGCCTCAAAAGGGGCTGGAGAGATGGCCTAGTGGTTAAGAGCACCAACTGCTCTTGCAGAGGACCCAGGTTCAATCCCCAGCACCCACATGGCGGCTGAGAACCGTCTTTAACTCCAGTTCCAGGGGAATCCGACACCCTCTTCTGACTTCCGTGGTATTGCACGACACGGGTGCACAAACCTACATGCAGACAGTACATTCATACACATAAAAAAATAAATAAAATTTAAAAAAAGGCCTCAAAAAACGAAAGTAAAAATAAACACACAAAATATTTGAAGCTAAGATCTACAAATGAGAGAGAATATATGGTATTTGCTGTTCAAGGCCCGAGTTAACCTCATTCAGTGCAATTATTTTCCAGTAAATATATTCATTTACTTGCAAAATTCAGGACATCCTTTATCGTTTTAGATAAGTAATTTCCATTTTTATACAGGCCTAGGGGTTTCTCAAAAAGTAGAATTGCCACATGACCACCTAAAGCACTTCTGGGTATATACCAGTCTTTGTATTCTACCATAGAGACACTTGCTCATTCATGCTCATTGTTGTTCTATTCCCAACAACTAGGAAGTGAAATCCACTTAGATATCATCAACAGATGAATGGATAAGGAAAATATGGCCATGAAAATTCTAATGCATTCTTTCTTCATAGATATAGAAAGATAACCCCCAAATTTATAGAGAATCATTACAAAATATAAAGGATACTCAAAGCAATCCTGAAATGTAGGAACTATCACCGTTCCTGATTTCAAATTATACTAGAGTCATAGCAATCAAAACAGCATGGTATTGGCACAAAAGACATATAAATCAATGGAATAGAATATGGGACCAAAAAATAAATCTATGCCACTACAATTACCTGATTTTTAACAAAGATGTAAAAAATGTATACTAGCGAAAAGACAGGATCTTCAAAAAATTGTGCTGGGATGTCTGAATTTCAGCAGGTAGGAAAATGAAATTAAATCCTTATCTTTCACCATGCACAAAATTCAACTCCAGATGAATCAAAGACCTCAACATAAGACCCAATGCTCTGAGATTATCATAGGAAAAAGTAGGGAGCATGCTTCAACTTATAGACACAGATTCAGACTTGTGAATATGACTGAGGTTTCACAGGAAATAAGACTGCTAATTAGCAAATTAGCAAATAAAATGAAACTGAAAACCTTCTCTACAGCAAAGGAAATGTGAATTAAATTGCTAGGCTGCTCATAAAATGGGAGACAAATCTTTGCCAACTTTTCATCTGACAGATAAGTGTAGAATATACAAAGAACTCAAAAAGCTAAACATTAAGAAAATAAACAGTTCAATTGAAAAATGGGCCATGGAGCAGAACACAAAGTCCTCAAAAGAAGAAATACAACATAGGCTAGAAAACACTTACAAAAATGTTTACCATTCTTAGCCATGAGAGAAATGCAGATTAAAATTACTTTAGGATTTCATCTCCCCCAGTCAGCATGACCATCATCAGGAATAAAAATGACAGCAAATTCTGCATGGATGTAGTGAAAGGGGATTCCCCCCTCCCCTTTTTTCCTCTTTTTCTTTTTTTATTGAATTTTTGTGTATTACAGAACATAACCAGTTTTAATCCCTTTATGCCATCTTCCCCACTGGCAGCTGTCCACAGCTCCCCCCCACCCACCACTGACTGGAATTCATATACTCTGTCATTCTTGCCAAGGCTCATTGTCTCAAGTTAGCAGAAAGACCGTATGAACCAGGGAGGAGGTATATGACCACATGGAAACAGAATCCTACAAGCTCCTGGAACCCTACCCATATGAACCTACAACAGTGGTGTCAGCATGCACAAGACCCATGCAGACCAAATCCAGCACAAAACTGTGGAAATGGTCCCAATCTTAGCAGAAGAACTATTGGCAGCTCATTACTGCTGGGTGAGGAAGAGCTGATCTTCTTTAAATGAGGGACTCTGTATGGGCTGACTAGACCTCAATGGATGAAATCGCACTGAGGAATGTCTAAGGAAATGGGAATTCTTATACACTGTTTGTGTGAGTTTAATCTAGTACGGCCACATGGAAATCAGTCTGGATGTTTTTTTAAAAAATCATATGACCCAACTGTACCACCCCTGGGTTTATAACCAATAGATTCAATGTCCTACTACAGAGATACTGGCACATTCTGTTCACAATAGCTAGGAAATGGAATCAACCTAGATGTCCATCAACAGATGAGTAGATAAGAAAAATGTGGTGCATATACACAATGGAGTGTTGTTCAACTCTAACGAAAAATGACATCATGAAATTTGCAAGTAAATGGATACAAGTGGAAAAATTATACTGGATTATGTAATTCAGGCCTGGAAAGACAAACACCAAATGCTCTGTCTCTTTCTCTCTCTTCTGTGAATCCCAGTTTCAAATCTTTTGTACTATAACTAAGCACAAGTGGAAGCCAGGAAACTGGAAATAGGCCTTAGGCCTTTTGGGAGGGAAAGCATGTTAAGGGACAGGGGACAGTATATTATAGGTAAGATGCACTAGGGAGGTGGAACAGTGTGCGTGGGTTTAAACAGGGAGGGCTGTGAGAGTATGGGTGAAATCACAGGTTTCGGGAAAGGTTGCCCCAAAAGAAGGGATATAAAAAAACATAAGAGCTGGGCGTGGTGGCGTATGCCTTTAATCCCAGCACTTGGGAGGCAGAGGCAGGCAGATCTCTGTGAGTTCAAGGCCTGCCTGGTCTACATAGTGAACTCCAGGCCAGCTGGGACTAAAGGGAGACCCTGTCTCAAAAAGACCAAAAATAAATAAGTAAAAATAAAAAACCCATATGAAAGCCCACTATCTCACTACCATGCGAAGTGAAAAAAGAGAGAACTGAACAGAACATTTTCAAAAGAAGAAATGCAAATGGCTAGCAAACACTTTAAAAAGTGCTTAACATCCTTGCCCAGCAGGAAAATGCAAGTGAAAATCACTGTTAGATTCCAGCTCACCCTACTCAAAATGACCATCATCTGGAATACAAGTAATGACAAACATATGTGGATGTGGTGAAAGGGAAACTCTTCCCCATGGATTTTTTAAAATTATTTCTTGCTGTGTGTACGTGGTGTGTGTGTGTGTGTGTGTGTGTGTGTGTGTGTGTGTGTGTGTGTGTTAGTGGTGGTGGTGGGTAGATTCTGTCTGGGAAATCAAACCAGAGGTTTGACATTATCAGACTCAAGTGAAAGTAATTTAGAATTTGTTGAGATGTACACAAGGAAGCCTAGGCACAAAAATCAATGGAAGGCCTTAAGCTTGAATAGGCAAGCCTTCTGTGTTTCATAGTGCATTGCTCGCAGCTACAGGATCCGTTGAATATTTGTGATCAGTTTTTACATAAGCCACAATAAGAATTTGTCACCCTTTATAGAGAAACCAGTTTGCGGATTAGCATACCATCCAAGCATCTGTGTCTATGCTCACAGCTTAGCTTGCCATAATAATTAGTACTGCTTAAATGCCTGTACATCCAATTGCTTGTGCTTTGTTAGTATGACTAAAAAGGGTATCACTGGAAAAGCTGTCAACCCATGAAGGGAAACAACCTGAACAGACTGGAGTCCAAAATGACAACTCCAAAGAAAGTAGACTGTTTTCTTCTCACCCACTTGTGCCCCTTTCCCAAAGCCCGGTTAAGTTGGAGCTGATTGGGGTTGACACAGATGCATTAGAATTGTAAATCATCGCACGACTTCAGTTTTTTATTGTAGTTTCAATGTTAGCACTGGCTAGTTAAAAGGATCCATTCTGCCTTTCTAGTAAGGCTGGTCTATGAAAATTGGATGGTTTCTTTCAAGAAACAAATAGAATAAGCTTTGGAATAAGGAAAGAACTAACAGCATCTCTTGAAGGCTAGTTGTTGCCAGTGTTTGTCATGTGGTTGTAATTGTGGTGTGAATTCCACTTCAATCAAGAAAGGCTATGTTTCAGAGCTGGTGAAAGTCTATGCAGCTAAAAAATGAAAGGCTATGCTGCTATAAAAACTTGCACTGTACGGTTTTGTTCAGATAAGTACATGTTGCTAGATGACATTGTGTTGTTTGCTCAAATTATTCCTTAATTTCTGGCAATGATACAGATTCTACATGTTCAAAATATGATAACAATTATTATTGGGTTTGATTCTGATTACTGAAGTGTAAAGGAAGTTGTGATGATGAAAATGGAAGCAGTATTTTATTTTTCATTTTTATTGTGTGTGTGTTGTATGTTCACACTTGTGTGTGCATGGATGTACTCAAAGGAAGGCCAGAGGGAGATGCCGAATGTCCTGCTCTTTCACTCTCCACATTATCCCCTTGAGACAGGGTCTCTCACAGAACCTGGAAGCCAGGCTGGTGGCCAGCAAGGCCCAGCCATCCTCTGGGTCCACCTCTGCCTCACACACTGCACTGGGAAGCAATAAATAAGGGAACATGTGAAGTTTGTTGGGAAAAGCGGCACAAGGAATGGGGAGGAATTAGCAGAGAAATGGAATGGACTTGATCCAAACACATTATATTTTAAAGAAAGAAAAAAAAATAAAATCTTTTATATTGAGGACATAATTAGCTTTGCACATAAACGGATAAAACAAAAAATTGTTATACTAAGTGAAATAACACAGTCTCAGAAAGACAAACAGCATATGTTAGCCATCGTTTGTGGATCCTAACACCAAATCCTTACATATAAGTCAAAGTGGGAAACTGGTCAGTAAAGATAACACCACATTGCCTGATGTTGCTCTAGATACAGCTTGAAGTATACATCTCTGCTTTCCTCAGTTCTAAGATTTAGGAGAAAGAATGTATCTCTTTTTTAATAATGCTTTTATTGATGTTTTGTGTATTTCAGACATCATTTCTCAGTTCGGTTTAGACATATTTCCCTTTCCCTTTCCCCCTCCCCACCCCACATCATGCACTCTGCCATAACTATCCTGCATCTTCTCTCAGTCTTTTTTATGTTTAGGATTTCACATTTTCCTCCAGTAATTTTATATTACTCTAAAATATGTGTACATACTTTCCACTCATATACAGTAATTAGAGAGTCTGAAAGTAAGTGGTGGATGGATTCTAGAGCCTGTTGAGAGATTTACATTATAACAACATAGTTGCTTTCAGATAAACAAAAATATAACAATAATCAATAATGTTGTTCAGCTTGCCTTTCATCTGGGGATTTGGTATTAGTATCCACAAATGAGGGAGACCATTTGTTGCTTGTTTTTCTGGGACTGTGTTACTTCACTTAGCATAACGGCTTCCAGTTCCATCCATTTATGTGCAAAGTTCATGTCATCTTTCTTTACCACTGAGTAGTACTCTGTTGTGTAGATGTACCACATTTCTATCATCCACTCATCAGTTGAGGGGCATTTGGGTTGGTTCCAGCTCTTTGCTATTCTGAAGAGAGCTTCAATAAACATGGATGTGCATGTATCTTTGTGGTAGGATGAGTCTTGTGGGTATACCCAGAAGTGGTATGGCTGGGTCAGGTGGTAGGCTCATTTTGAGTCTTTTAAGGGTTCTCCACACTGCTTTCCATAATGATTGTACAAGTTTACATTCCCACTAGCAGTGGATGAGTGTTCCCCTTTCCCCACAACCTCTCCAGCATTTGGTGTCTTTTGTGTACTTGATCTTAGCCAGTCATATCAGAGTGAGATGATATATGAGAGTGGTTTTAATTTGCATTTCCTTAATTATTAGCTATGTTGAACACTTTTTAAGATGCTTCTCAGCCATCTTTTTTTAAAATTTTATTTACTTTTGTATGTGTATCAATGTACTGTCTGCATACAGGTCTGTGCACCCATGTCGTGCAATGCTGCGGAGGTCAGAAGAGGGTGTCGGATTCCCCTGGAACTTGAGTACTCCTGGAATTGGAGTTAGGCATCTTTAATTCCTCAGTGGTGAAGACTCTGTTCATCTCTTTACTCCATCTTTTGAGTAGGTCAATTGTTTTCTTACTTTGTTTTTTTGAGTAGTCTATATATTCTTGACATTAATGCTCTGTCAGATGAATCACTGGTGAAGATTTCCTCCCACTTTGTGGGTTTTCTCTTCACTTCCTTGATTGTTTCTTTTGCTGTACAGAAGCTTTTGAGTTTGAGGAGGTCCCACTTGTCAACTGTTGACCTTATTTCCTGTACAGCTGCTATCTGATTTAGAAAGTCTTTTCCTACACCTATGTCTTGTAGGTTGTTACCAACTNCTGGGTCCACCTCTGCCTCACACACTGCACTGGGAAGCAATAAATAAGGGAACATGTGAAGTTTGTTGGGAAAAGCGGCACAAGGAATGGGGAGGAATTAGCAGAGAAATGGAATGGACTTGATCCAAACACATTATATTTTAAAGAAAGAAAAAAAATAAAATCTTTTATATTGAGGACATAATTAGCTTTGCACATAAATGGATAAAACAAAAAATTGTTATACTAAGTGAAATAACACAGTCTCAGAAAGACAAACAGCATATGTTAGCCATCGTTTGTGGATCCTAACACCAAATCCTTACATAAAAGTCAAAGTGGGAAACTGGTCAGTAAAGATAACACCACATTGCCTGATGTTGCTCTAGATACAGCTTGAAGTATACATCTCTGCTTTCCTCAGTTCTAAGATTTAGGAGAAAGAATGTATCTCTTTTTTAATAATGCTTTTATTGATGTTTTGTGTATTTCAGACATCATTTCTCAGTTCGGTTTAGACATATTTCCCTTTCCCTTTCCCCCTCCCCACCCCACATCATGCACTCTGCCATAACTATCCTGCATCTTCTCTCAGTCTTTTTTATGTTTAGGATTTCACATTTTCCTCCAGTAATTTTATATTACTCTAAAATATGTGTACATACTTTCCACTCATATACAGTAATTAGAGAGTCTGAAAGTAAGTGGTGGATGGATTCTAGAGCCTGTTGAGAGATTTACATTATAACAACATAGTTGCTTTCAGATAAACAAAAATATAACAATAATCAATAATGTTGTTCAGCTTGCCTTTCATCTGGGGATTTGGTATTAGTATCCACAAATGAGGGAGACCATTTGTTGCTTGTTTTTCTGGGACTGTGTTACTTCACTTAGCATAACGGCTTCCAGTTCCATCCATTTATGTGCAAAGTTCATGTCATCTTTCTTTACCACTGAGTAGTACTCTGTTGTGTAGATGTACCACATTTCTATCATCCACTCATCAGTTGAGGGGCATTTGGGTTGGTTCCAGCTCTTTGCTATTCTGAAGAGAGCTTCAATAAACATGGATGTGCATGTATCTTTGTGGTAGGATGAGTCTTGTGGGTATACCCAGAAGTGGTATGGCTGGGTCAGGTGGTAGGCTCATTTTGAGTCTTTTAAGGGTTCTCCACACTGCTTTCCATAATGATTGTACAAGTTTACATTCCCACTAGCAGTGGATGAGTGTTCCCCTTTCCCCACAACCTCTCCAGCATTTGGTGTCTTTTGTGTACTTGATCTTAGCCAGTCATATCAGAGTGAGATGATATATGAGAGTGGTTTTAATTTGCATTTCCTTAATTATTAGCTATGTTGAACACTTTTTAAGATGCTTCTCAGCCATCTTTTTTTTAAATTTTATTTACTTTTGTATGTGTATCAATGTACTGTCTGCATACAGGTCTGTGCACCCATGTCGTGCAATGCTGCGGAGGTCAGAAGAGGGTGTCGGATTCCCCTGGAACTTGAGTACTCCTGGAATTGGAGTTAGGCATCTTTAATTCCTCAGTGGTGAAGACTCTGTTCATCTCTTTACTCCATCTTTTGAGTAGGTCAATTGTTTTCTTACTTTGTTTTTTTGAGTAGTCTATATATTCTTGACATTAATGCTCTGTCAGATGAATCACTGGTGAAGATTTCCTCCCACTTTGTGGGTTTTCTCTTCACTTCCTTGATTGTTTCTTTTGCTGTACAGAAGCTTTTGAGTTTGAGGAGGTCCCACTTGTCAACTGTTGACCTTATTTCCTGTACAGCTGCTATCTGATTTAGAAAGTCTTTTCCTACACCTATGTCTTGTAGGTTGTTACCAACTTTTTCTTCTATCACCTTCAGGGTTCAGGTTTTACATTGAAATCTTTGATCCACATGGAGTTTATTTTTGTACAGGGTGAGAGGAAGGGGTTTCATTTTGTTCTTCTACAAATGGTGATCCAGTTTTGCCAGCACCATTTGCTGAAGATGCTATCCTTCCTCCATTGAGGGTTTTTTTTTTTTTTTTTT
>VZQC01013025.1:1644390-1695768 GCA_009823505.1 Rhizomys pruinosus | reverse complement strand
TTTTTTTTTTTTTTCCATTAACTGGGCTGGAGGTCTGTCTATTTTATTTATCTTTTCAAAGAACCAGCTTTTGGATTCGTTGATTCTATGTATTGTTTTCTTTGTTTCTATTTCATTGATTTCTTCCTTGATTTTTGTGATTTCTTCCTGTCTTTTGGGTTTAGGGTTCATTTGTTGTTGTCTCTCAAGTGTTTTAAGCTGCAGTGTTGGAGCGTTTATTTGTTCCCTTTCTGTCTTTTTGATGTAGGCACTTAGGGCTATAAATTTCCCTCTCAAGACTGCTTTTAAACTATCCCACAAGTTTGGTTGTGTTGTATTATCTTTTTTGTTCAGTTCCATGAATACTTTTATTTCACTCTTTATTTCTTACCTGACCCATTCATTATTCAGGATTGTGTTGTTTAGTGTCCATGTTATAGCTAGTTGGGCTTATTCTGGTGCTCATATTGAGCTTTATTGCACTGTGGTCTGATAGAATGCATGGAATAATTTCATTCCTTTTGTATTTGTTGAGATTTCTTTTGTGTTCCAGTATGTGGTTGATTTTGGAGAATGTTCCATGAAGTGCTGAGTAGAAAGTATATTCTCTGGTGTTTGGGTGGGGTATTCTGTAGATGTCTGTGAGGTCCATTTGGTGTATTGTATTGTTAAGTTCTGATGTCTCTCTGTTTATTTTTTGTATGGTTGATCTATACAAGGGACTGAGTGGTGTGTTGAATTAATCTGTGTGTTAGGATTAATCTGTGTCTTGAGGTCCTACAGAGCAGTGTTTATAAAGTTAGGTGCACCAGAGTTTGGTGCATAGACATTTAGGATTGTGAAGTCTTCATAGTTAATTGTTCCTTTGACAAGGATGTAATGGCCCTCTTTGTCTCTTCTGATTAATTTTACTTCAAGATGTATTTTGTCTGATGTTAGGATAGCCACTCCAGCTTGTTTCTTGGTACCATTTGCTTGGAATATTTTTTTCCATCCTTTCACTCTAAGGTGGTGTCTGTCTTTGAGGGTGAGATAGGTTTCTTCTAGACAGCATATAGAAGGTTTCTGTTTCCTAATCCATTCTCCCAGTCTATGTCTTTTGATTGGGGAGTTTAGACTATTAGTATTTAATGTTATTATTGAGAGATATGTGTTGCTTCCTTTCACCTTATTTTTTGTTTGCATTCTTGGTCTAGGATAATATTTACTCTGTTATGCTTTTGTTGATTTCTCTCTTTAATCATTTAGGGATAGTTGCTCCTTTCCTCTGTTCTTTGAATTGCTTTGAGGATTTTCTGGTGTTGGTTTCTTAGGCATGTGTTCTTTCATCTTGTTCATGTTGTGAAAAATTTTTCTTTCTCCTTCAACTATAACTGACATTTTTGCTGGATATAGTAGTCTGGGTTGGCATCTAAAGTCATTTAGCACAGGAATAGTTTGGTCTACATTCTTCTAGCTTTCATAGTTTGGACTGAGGAATCAGCTGTAATTCTGATGGGTTTCTCCTTTCATGTAAATTGTTGGTTTTCTCTGTGGCTTTCAGTATTTTGTCTTTGTTTTGAGCATCTAGTGTTTTTACAATTATATGGCATGGGGAGTTTCTTTTCTGGTCCTGTCTATTTGGTGTTGTATGTGCTTCTTGTATTTGTATGGGATTATCTTTTTTCAGTTTGGGGAAATTTTCTTCTATTATCCTGTTGAATATATGGTCGATAGTGTTGTCTTGTGTTTCTTCTCCTTCCTTTATTCCTAAGATTTGGAGGTTTGGTCTTTTCATAGTGTCCCATATTTCCTGGTTGTTTCACTTTTGTGTTTTTTTAAATTTTTCATAATCTTTACTTGAGCTTTTTAGTTGCTCTTTATTATCCTGCTGGTCTGATATTCTTTTTTCTGCTTCTTCCATTCTGCTTCTGAGGCTTTTTCCCATCCTTTCCTCGAGTTTGTCATTTTCTCCCTTTAGTTCTTTCCAACGTTTGTCATTATCTCCCTCTAGGTCTTTCTTGAGTTTTTCATTCTCTTCCCTTAGTTCTCTAATTTCTTTGAATATGTCTACAGTTGTTCTAAGTTTGGTGTCTTGGCTTCATTCCTTAGAGATCTTGTTGTAGGGATCTTCTGTAGGGTTGGTAGAGTTTGGTGTGGATTTATTATGAGCTTTTCCCATGTTGTTTTTTCTTTGAGTCTTTGGTATGTGGATTTGTATGTTTATTTGTTCTTTGGATTTTGGCACCTCAACATTGGCTGCACACATTATAACCACCAATGCTGTGCCTGTTGGGTCCTCTGCACCACAGCTCAACCAGGTTGAGGGGGGGTTGTGTTGCTACTTTGGCTCATGTGCCGGTAGGCCCCCAAGTGTCAAGGCAGTTCTGTGTTGCCTTCCTGGCACCTCACTGCGCCTGTCTGGAGCCCAAGCTGGGACTTCTAGGGGTGGGTGTCAAGCCCCCTAAGAGTCCAGGCAGGTCCACCTTGCCTCACCAACACCTCACTGACTCCGTGCACCTGTCTGGAGCCCAAGCTGGGACTTCCGGGGGCAGGTGTTGAGCCCCCTAACTCAAGACAGGTCCGCCTTGCCTCACTGGCACATCACTGACTCCATGCACCTGTCTCTAAATCTCTTTTTAATTAATTAATTAATTAATTAATTTTTTAATTTTTTAATGTGTATAAGTGTACTGTCTGCATGTAGGTTGGTGCACCTGTGTCATGCAATGCCATGGAGGTCAGAAGAAGGTGTCAGATTCCCCTGGAACTGGAGTCAAAGACGGTTCTCAGCCGCCATGTGGGTGCTGGGAATTGAACCCGGATCCTCTGCAAGAGCAGTTGGTGCTCTTAACTGCTGAGCCATCTCTCCGGCCCCTAAATCTCTTTTTAAAAGTACATTAAAACATACATTAACTTACTATGTAATTTAGGAATGTAAAGCTATATTTCTTTTTACTTATATGCAAGTTTATGGTTAAACTGTGAATTCTCAAATGTGTTTTGGAATTAACCTATTGTTTATTTCCAGACTTTGTAAATTTGGTGTATGTATGGAGTATAATAAAAATAATCAATAAATGAAGAAAAAATCTTTTATATTGAAAAGAAGAGACTAGTTAGAATTAAACGATCTTTTTATCTCAAGGGAAAATGCTTCCAAATAGATTTAAGGATGCTGCAGTTGTCTGGTCATTAAGTGGGCCAGGTTTGGGGCACTTACACCCTTGTGTTTGTGATATTGGTTTTAATTGAGAGTTGTACTATGTGGTAGCCAATGGCAAGGGAAGTGTGCAGTTGCCGCTTGCTTGCTGTGTGTCTCCATGCACTTCAGGGAAGATAAAACTGTGGAAGCACAACGGTATGCTCTATCTTTAAATGTAGTCTGCCCAAGTTTGTGCATAGCTGAACTGATGAAATCTTACAATCTATGAGGAATTTTAACATCTTTTTTTAAATTTATTTTTGTATGTGTATGAGTGTACTGTCTGCATGCAGGTCTGTGCACCTGTGTTGTGCAATGCCGCGGAGGTCAGAAGAGGGTCTCGGATTCCCCTGGAACTGGAGTTCTCCTGGAATTGGAGTTACAGATGGTTCTTAGCCGCCATGTGGGTGCTGGGGATCGAACCCGGGTCCTCTGCAAGAGCAGTTGGTGCTCTTAACTGCTAGGCTATCTCTCCAGCCCCTTAACATCTTATTTAATAGGCAAGAACTTGTAACTAGTTTCCCCAAAGCAGTGCCAGCCTAAATGGCCAGGACAGAGCTGTGTACACTTCAGGAACAGGCGATGACTCAGAAAAGTTACAGAAACCTTGAAGTCAGTGTTAAAAGAGCTCTACTAGCTGTGGTTTGTGATTTGGAAGTGCTCTCTGATGAATGTTTTAGTGTTTTGAATTTCTGTTATTAATCTCAAGCAGATTAAATAATATTTTAAAAATAGTGACTGTGCCCAAAGTAACAAACACCTCTTGAGTGGAAGACCCCTAAGTTTCATTTCAGTACAACTTTCCCTCCTATAAGGAAAGTACATGTGGCAAGTGCTAGGTGTTCATCTCACATGCCTACGAGTGAGAGAGCTGAGTTCCAACTGTGGCTGAGGTCTGACCTAAATCCTCATGCCCACAGTTTTGTGTCAAAAGAATCCACTGGAGCTTGTAAGAAATGCAAACTCTCAGACTCTAACCCAGACCCACAACGTTAGGATAAACAGCCTACCAAGAACTCCAGATGCAGCAATTCAAAACTTTTCAGAGTTGGGGAGGTCTGCTCTATTGCACAGTACTAAGTCAGGGTTGGAGTCTTCCCGTCCAAAGGTGCTTTGCTGGAGAGGTCAGGTACTTCTCCAGCTGAGAGGTATGACCTTAGGGGTGGAGGGAAGTTGCTATGGGAAGAACTAAAGAGGAAGTGTTGCTCCTGAATGGGGACTACTACAGTGGCTTACACATGAATGGACCTCCAGGCTTCCCCTTTCAACTCCTCTGAAAATCAACCTTCCCTTTCTCCCCTTTCTATGTCCCCTGGGGATGATCATTCATTTCTTCTAATTTCCTTTTCCTGACTCAGGGCTGACCTTTAGTGTGATCTTAAGAACCCTGGAAATCTCTGTTCCAAACTTGCATTCCCTCTGGAATTCTACTTCCAAAGTCTCTTTCTTTGTGAGACTTTGTCTTGTATCAAAGCATAAATTCCTCTATGAAATCGATAAAATGGAGGACCTGAATATGACCAAATGCAACAAGCTCTCCTCTTCTAAATAATATTTGTATGTATGAGTATGTGTGTGTGTGTGTGTGTGTGTTTGTGTGTGTGCATGTGTGTGTACATGTAGTATATGTAAATGTATGTAAGGGTGGTAAGAGTATGTGTGTGGACAGGTGGGCAGGTCTGTGTACAGGCATGCATAGGCAGAGAAGGACATCCAATGTCTTGCTCCATCATTCTCTGTCTTATCCCAGTGAGACATGGTCCCTCCTTGAGCCTGGGGCCCATCGCTTGACTGGTTGGCTAGTAAGCTGCAGCAGTCTTCTGCCTCAGCCTCCCAGAGCTCGAGTTACAGGTGCACACTGCCATGTTTAGCTTTTATGCAGGTTTGGAGGATCCAAAGGCAGTCCTCAAGTTGTTTCAGGAAGTGCTTTTACCCACAGAGCCATCTCCCCAATCTACATACAAACTTTATTAGAGCCTTTTCTGACAGAACTGAGGTCCTGCTTGATAACGGGCAGGGAAAGAAGATTTATGAAAGCAAGTTGTATGGTAAATACAAGATTAGCCAAGGGCTACAGTTTTGTTTGTAGAAAAGAGTTGGTAGTGTGGGTACAAAGGCTAAGGAAGGGAGGCTGGGAGTCGAGAATATTGGGTGTGCCATGCGCTCACCCTGTCAGGGACTGAAGTGACTTCCCACTGTGGCCTGGAAAGGGCTCTGTTCACTAGTATTCTTTCCTTGTCCTTTCTCTCTCAGTCATAAATGATTTCTATAGAGTTCATGTGTTATGTTCTGGTTACCCAGCAACTGAGCATAGAATATATGTTGCAGACCAGCCAGCAGGTTAGGGGAGCATTTTCTCTGGGATTCTCATCCATTCTCTACCTCCTAGTCTCTAGAGTCAGTGGTGCCAGTGGGGCAACAGGCTGGTTAAGAAAGAACTACCTGTGCAGGTGTGTGAGTTGTACGAAGCCACAGTATGAGTTCAGCTGTAACAGCAACAGTGCCATCACCAGACCCTTTTGTTGGGGAGAGGGTATTAAGTCCAATTTCTTTCCTTCTTGTATATTTTCTTTTTTTTTTTAATTTTTTTTATTAATTTTATTTATTTCTGTATGTGTATGAATGTACTGTTTGCATGCAAGTCTGTGCACTCGTGTCGTGCAACGCCGCGGAGGTCAGAAGAGGGTCTCAGATTCCCCTGGAACTGGAGTTCTCCTGGAATTGGAGTTTCAGACGGTTCTTGGCCGCCATGTGGGTGCTGGGGATCAAACCCGGGTCCTCTGTAAGAGCGGTCGGCGCTCTTAACCGCTAGGCCATCTCTCCAGCCCCCTTCTTGTATATTTTCAAGCCTGCTTTTGGATACGTTGAGTGTGGGTTTTGCATCTCCAGATAGAAATGTAATAAACTCTGTAGTGTAAGAACTTCCATGAAAATTGACCTACTGACTCATGACTCTAAGGGGACTGATAAACAAATATATGGGCAGGGAGAACGGGAAAGCAGTTTGACTTAAATGTCTGTTGTATAAATTCCATGGTGTGCTTTCATGAGTGGATGCAGACACAAAACGGAGGATCTTGGACCTACATAAAGCACTGGATAGTCCCCAGTAAGAAGAAGGAAACATGAAGTGACCCATCAGATGGGCAGGAAGGCGTGGGGATTTATGGAGGATGAATTATGGATAAATTAAATTACAAAGATACTCCTTTTCATAGAGCAATTTTCTATTTCCCATTATTGGGAACTAATTTTTTTTAATAACTGGATCGTCAGTGACAAAGTGAATGCTGTTTTACTCTTAGTGTGGTTTAGAATTTCTCTAAGGAAATACACTGACAATCTGCCTGGGAGAGAAGATGGATCTCCGTCAGAAGGAAGGCACAGCTCACATTCAGTATGTAGCTAATGTGATAAACATCTAAGCTGTTTCCTGTGAGAACCTAGATATGGACTTTCTTCCCCAAGGGAGATGGTGATAAAGAAAGGAGACAGGAAGAGGAAACCAATGTGTGAGAAGAGGCTGAAGCTTTGATACTGGATGAGACACAGGGGAGACATGTCAAGAGGGGACAAAGAATGGTTTGAATCAAGGTGTCCTCATAATCTAGGACATCAATGTTCTGTGTCTTCTGTGTTCCCCTCCACTCTTTCCACTGAAACTTTTTCATGCCTATAACACATGGACTGAAGCCTTGGAAAGCATGTCTGGAATATTAAAATGATTTCTAAATTGAATTAGGGGAGGAATATAGTTAGAACTTTAAGAGACCACAGAAATGAAAAGCTCCTTAGGATTCTACAGAAATTTCTGAAGATCTGAAGCTTTCTCAAGGAATCTGAGCTGACTTCATCTAAGGTTTCAGTGGATTCAGAGATTCCTCGCTAATATCATAATTCCCTTATGACACTGTGAAGTACACCATTGGCTGAATTTCAGACCATACCTCTTTGTTACTGACCTTGACTGGACTGGTGTTTTATTTTTCAAGGTCTTCTTTAATAACCCTGGTTGGCTGACTCTTGGAAGAGTCAGCCAGAGTCAACTGGCCTGGGCCTCCAATGTGCTGGAATTACAGGTATTTGCCACAATGCATAGACCTCGGTGTTGATTTTTACAAAAGAACATTGAAAAAGAATCACACTTGAGTCAGCATTTCCCCATCACTCCAAATGTTCTTTAAAATTATCCACTGGGCCAGAAACATGGCTCAGCAGATAAAGACATTTGCCACTAAGCCTGAGGATCTGAGTGGGATCCCAGAGCCCACCTGGTAGAAGCAGAGAGCCAACCTCCCTATGCACAAAAATTAACCAAAATAAAAGAAGATTATCTATTGTATGACTGTGTCTCTTTCCATGAGCCCATGTTAGCAGTTCTCTATGGAATTTGCTGCCAAGGAGATTGCTCCATTTGAGGCCTAGTCTGTTCTTTATTTAATAAAAAGCTAGAAATTTAGCGATGCCAGCTTTGAGTTCCGGGCACTAGAAGCCCAGGACTCAATATTTTTCTTAGTTGCAACATTTTTGCATGTAAAAGCAATGGTTTTTCTTCCGTCTTTATGTGGTTTTTCTGTCTGATTTGTTTTTTATTGCCTTTTTTTTTTTTTTTTTGTCTTTTTGAGACAGGGTCTCCNTTAAAATGAAAAATAACAAAAAAATCAAAAATGTTTTTGGTTAAAATAGTGATATAGAAAGGGAGAGGGAGAGGAAAAAAAAAAAAAAAAAGGGGAAAAAAAAATAAGAATACAAAAGCATTAAGCAAAAGAACCTGTCATTCCAGCCTCAAAAAAATCTATGAAATAGAGGAGCCTGTGAAGAAGATCGAGATGGCCCAGGCGGTATGGTTAAAGAACACTGACTGCTCTTGCAGAGGACCTGGGTATGAATTCCCAGCACCCACAGTGGCTAACAACCAACCATAACTCCAGTTCCAGGGGATTCAACGGCCTCTTCTGACCTCTACAGGCATATTGCTACCACCACGCTGCACCACATGCATGCAAGCATTACATTCATATATATAAAATAGAAAAAGTTTAAAAAAAACTATGAATGAAATTCGTCAGTCCATTTAGCTCCCAAGGAGATGGGCTTGGTTATATGGTCACTCAATAGGTAAAAGGAAGAGGCCTTTTCGGCCCAAAGGTCACATGACAGTGGAAGCCAAAGTGGGACAGGAGCAGCCACCTGGACACAAACTCCAAGTCGCCTGGTGCTGGGCATTAAGTGCAGCCTTCAGCTTGCAAAGAGGTCCTTCTAGCAGGCCGGCACATGCCCTCCAGAGAGTATTTCTGTCTGTTCACGGACAGGGAGCTGCGTTTCCTGTTGTTCTGTGCATCCTGTTGTCAGATGCTGTCCTGTGAACGGCGCTCACCAAATGCCTGTATTTCCTGTCCTTACCCACTTTGGATAATAACCCTAAGTCTGTGACTGCACAGAGAGGCTACAACTACCTCAGCACCCACCTTCTATGCTGCCTCTGCTCTGCGTGGGGTAAGCCATTCCCTGACTGGAGTGCAGGGGAGGGCTGGGGTCGTGCAGTCTTCCTCAGGGAATAAGGGAGTTTTGATTGGTTATAGATGGGGTGCATGGGGATCTTGGCCCCCTGAGATGGAAGCTTCTAGAAATAACAGTGTGGGGAAGTGAGAGCCGAGAAAGTCTCTCAGTGCCCTGCTCTGTCACTCACTTGTGAAGGGTCAGGGGATGGGGTGGCCCTGTGTCAGCTCAGGTGTGATCTTGACACTCTGCTGGAGGTGGGGGGGTCTTGGACCTCAGGGAACTGCCCTTTCCCAGCCTCCCTAACTGGTGCCCAACTTTTCCTACCACACAACGTTTGTCTTGGGCTCTGTTGCTAAGCTTCTGGGAGACCTTGGGCAGGGAATGTCCCAGCCTTTGCTCTTTGCTAAAAGTGAAAGAATGGAACTTCAGATGAGAAAAGAAGATTTTTCTCTCTGCCTCCTTGCCAGTCCACATGGACAAACCTGGGCTGTCTGGGAGAGAGGAGGTAGGGGGCTGGTTTAACGAGTGGGATGCTGATAGTTGTAACAAAGTCTGCTCCCTTTAAAAAACTGAAAACTGCTGGCGTGGTGGTGCACGCCTTTAATCCCAGCACTTCTTGGAAGGCAGGGCAGGTAGATCTCTGTGGGAAGATTTCAGAAGCCAGCTTATTCTATATAGTGAGTTCCAGGACATCTGGGAGCCCCTATCTCAAAACCAAAAACAAAACCAAACAAATACCTCTGAAATAAGATTGCCATTTCATCCGATGGGTGTTTTTGGTGTTTGTGTATTGGTATAAAGTTTGTTTGTTTGTTCGTGACAGGGCGTCTCCCTATGTCTCCCTGTTTGGGTCTGGAAACTTCTTATGTTAGACCATGTTGGGCTACAAACTTTGCAATAACTTTCCACCTGCCCATGTCTTCCGGAGAAGTGCTAGGATTACAGACTCATACCACCATGCAAGCCTGGCTTTCTTTCTTTTTTGGTCTTTTTTTGAGACGAGTCTCCCTTTAGCCTAGGCTGGCCTAGAACTCACTGTGTAGACCATGTTGGTCTTGAACTCACTATGTTTTTGAGGATGACCTTGAATTTTTTATCTCCTGAGTGCTGGGAGAATGCTGGGATTAAAGGAGTGTGCCACGCATTACCGCTAGTATAATTTTTGAGTAGAACTGATAAAGGCGTGTCGAATAGACGCTGAGAGATGTAGGTGGAATCTTTTCCTAATTCTCAGTGCTCCGTGACTGCTTGGTTGCATTGTGTTGCCCCATCGCCTTCACCCGCTTGTGCAAGTGCACCCGCACTGACAAGTCCAGTTCTTCTCTAACTTGTCGGGCTTGCGCGAAAGAGGCACTGGAGTCGCCCATGGCTCCATCCCCACCTTCAACATATCTGCCGGTGTATATAATCTGCTCTCCGTATTCTCTCATAACCTGAAGGTAATAATAAACCATCGGACTTTTGCCTATCAGTTTCAATTGGTGTTATATTTAACAGTTGTTATTCTTTCCAAGTGCTAAATAGAGTTCATTGCTTAGTGTAGTCTTTCCACGAAGCCTACTTCAAATGTAATTGACCTTGGTGTGAACCCAGAACAGGGGTCCTTGTTAAGGCTATCTTACCAAAACTGGCAAAATTTCATCATCAAAAAGGGATAGGAAAAAAGACAAAAGCCATGTATATCTTCCGAGGAATTCTTATATCCAGTTCTTAGCCTCTGTAGCCCATCCTCATGTGGTGGGCCAAGTCTCCTTCAGATGATTCCTGCGCTTAATCTAGGCGGGTGCAAGTGCTACTCGGGAGCGGCTGAAAGGCAGAGACCAGCCGTAGGTTTAATGGGATAGGGACAACTAGGGCTGGGAGAGATTGGCTCAGGTGGATTAAGAGGCCCAATCTGCTCTTGCAGAGGACCGGGTTTTGGATGTTCCCAGCGACCCAACATGGCAGCTCAAGAAACCATTTTAACTCCAGTTCAAGGAATCTGATGCCCTCTTCTGTAACCTCTCTCGCATTGCACGATCAGTGTGGATGCAAACAGACCTACTCTGCATACAGATACTTCAGTTGAGTTGTACACATGTCCACAGTGTATAGAAGTTAAGAATGGTAACAGAGCAACAAAGATGCCAAATACACCAAGAGGAACCCGCTTTTGGTTGGGGAGAGTTGGAAGTCCAGAGTTCAAGATGGTATTAAGTCCCAATTTTTTAATTCCATTTAGCTTTGGTATAACTTTTCTTCTTTTTTTATTTAATATAATTATATTGTGAAACTTTTATTTATTTACCAATAGAACTAAGCTGAGATGTATGAAGATAGGTACTGTGTTGCATAGGCAAGTTTCCTGGGTGCACTCAGGTTGAGGCCAAATGCGCGTCCTGACCAGGCCTGTGATCGAGTTAAGAGCAGTTTCTCTGGAATCTCCCCTAGGACGTGGAGTTCTCCCTGGTAGAAAATTGAGAGTGTGTTCTAGATCTCGGTGCGTTCTTGAGCGCTGGGCAGAAGATGTGGGGTGTGGGGATCAAACCCGGCCGTATCCATGCCGGTGTAAATTGTAAAGGCGGCGTCCCCGGCGCTCTTACCGCCAGGCCATCTCTCCAGCCCCCTTTTGAATAATTTTCCAGCTGGCCCTACCTCTGCTCTTGGACTACCTATTCGAGAGATGTGATCTTGCGCATCGTGCCCAGATAGCGAAAAATGCGGCTCCAATGATAACTTCCCTCCCAACTGACTATTGGTCGTAGAGGCACCTAGTCCCCCAAGTCGGACAAGATATTCTGATGACAACTCTACTGTACCTTCATTGAACTCATTTCCAAGGAGAACTCCAGGTTCCAGTAGGGGAGGCTGAGTAAAAATCACGAGAATACCCTCATTGGGCAGGGAGAACGGGAAAGCAGTTTTGGCTTAAATGTCTGTTTGTATAAATCTGACCCTGTCTGCTTTCATGAGTGGATGCAGACACAAAACGGAGGATCTTGGACCTACATAAAGCACTGGATAGTCCCCAGTAAGAAGAAGGAAACATGAAGTGACCCATTGACAAAGATCGGGCATGGAAGGCTGTGGGGATTTTAAGAGGATGTGATGAATCTATGGAAATGATATAATTAAAAATACAAGTATAATCCAAATAGATACTCAAGCTTTATACGAGCAATAATTTCTATTTCCACAATATAGTTGGAAAGAACTAATGTTCTTTTACTTACACCCTATGGCGACGTGGATCGGTCAGGTGAGCAGAAGTGAAGTGCTTGTTTTACTCTTAGTGTGGTTAATTCACTAAGGATACTACAATCCTGGAAAATGACTCTAAAGAGAAAAATAATACGAACAAACTTGCCATGAGAGTAAGACTCCAACAATAAAGTGACCAATTGATACATGAGGTAGCTATATTTTGTTGATAAATCTGATCCTAAAGCTCGTTTCCCTGTGAGACACCCGTTAGATATGGACTTTCTTCCCCAAGGGAGTGGTGATAAGAAAGGAGACAGGAAGAGGAACCACCATATGGTGTGAGAAGAGGCTGACTTTGGACTACTGGATGAAGACCACGGGAGACATGTCAAGAGGGACAAAGACATGGTTTGACATATCAAGGTGTCCTTTCATAAGTGCTAAGGACTATCAATGTATCTCGTGTGTCTCCTCTGGTTGTGTCCCTCCACTCTTCACCTGAAATCATTTATCGACATGCTTATAACACAAGAGACTGAAGGCGCTCTAGGAAAGCATTTCGTTGGAAATTTTGAAAATGATCTATTCAGAATTGAATTAGGGAGGCAAATATAGTAGAACTTGGTAAGAGACCACAAAATGAAAAGCTCCTTAGGATTCTACAGAAATTTCTGAAGATCTGAACTGTTCTCAAGGAATCTGAGCTGACTTCATCTAAGGTTTCAGTGGATCAGAGAATTCCTCGCTAATATCATTAATTCCCTTATGACACTAGTGAAGTACACCATTGGCTGGAATTTCAGACCATACCTCTTGGTTACTGACCTTGACTGGACTGGTGTTTTATTTTTCAAGGTCTTCTTTTAAGAACCCTGGTTGGCTGACTCTTGAGAAGAGTCAGCCAGAGTCCAACTGGCTCTGGGCTCTCGATGTTGCTGGATTACAGGTATTTGCCACAATGCATAGACCTCGGTGTTGATTTTTACAAAAGAACATTGAAAAAGAAAATCACACTTGGAGTCAGCATTTCCCCTCACTCCAAATGTTTCTTTAAAATTATCCACTGGGCCAGATATATGGCTCAGCAGATAAAAACATTTGCAACTAAGCTGAGGTCTGAGTGGGATCCCAGAGTCCACCTGGTAGAAGCAGAGAGCCAACCTCCCTATGCACAAAAATTAACCAAAATAAAAGAAGATTATCTATTGTATGACTGTGTCTCTTTCCATGAGCCCATGTTAGCAGTTCTCTATGGAATTTGCTGCCAAGGAGATTGCTCCATTTGAGGCCTAGTCTGTTCTTTATTTAATAAAAAGCTAGAAATTTAGTCGATGCCAGCTTTGAGTTCCGGGCACTTTAGAAGCCCAGGACTCATATTTTTCTTAGAGTTGCGAAGCATTTTTGCATGATAAAAGCAATGGTTTTTCTTCCGTCTTTATTGTGGTTTTTCTGTCTGATTTGTTTTTTCATTGCCTTTTATTTTTTTTTTTTTGTCTTTTGTTGAGACAGGGTCTCCCTGTAGCCCCAGCTTCCTGGAACTCACTCTGTAGACCAGGCTGGCCTTGAACTCACAAAGATCCGCCCGCCTGCCTCTGCCTCCCAAGTGCTAGGATTAAAGGTATGCGCCACCGTGCCCGACTTTTATTGCCTTCTTTTAATGTGTTCTTCAGTGGAAACCACTCAATTGCTTTTTGGGGTTATTTGGAGTAAAAGATATACATACACATGTGATTTTGTTCAATAAATTTTTTCCTCAATAAATTTTTCCCTCAGAATCCCTTCAAATGCTGATTCTGTGTTGTGTCCTGGGGGCACTTCCGGCCACCCACATCTCACATTTCCTTTCTGTACTTAGTGTCTTCTCTGAGTGCTAGCTGCTTGATGGGAACTGTGCCTCTTTTCTCTCTAGCAGAGTAGGAGCTTAATAGTATTACCACATAGCTCCTTTTTTTTTTTCTAACACACATCAGTAACTTTACAATGTACCACATTTTGTATAATCTTAATAGAGAGATTTGCTTACTTAAACCAAGAAATGACACTGTTCTTTTTAAGTACAGTTTTCCCATAAAATACATTTTTGTAAATGAAGTTCACATGCAGTGTGATTTGAGACACTGAATGGAAGGACAGGAATAAAGAAAGTGAGTAGGAAAACATTGTAGATTATAGGCTAGGAGAGCAGCACATTATTAACTACAGTGTATTGCAGGAATCCACGGAGCTTAACTGCTACAGCTTCCTTCTTCTGCTCCACAGATTCTCAACCTTGGGCACATCTCACATTTTAGACCAAATTATTTGTTTTGTGGGATGTTCCTGTGCATTGCAGTTTATTTAGTTACATCTCTGCACACTACATATCAGCAACACTCTTCACTAAATTGTGATGACCAAACATATGTACAGACTGCTACATTTTGCCTAGGGCGCAGTCCCTTTCAGTGGAGGGTTACTGATGCAACTATGATCCCGGTTTCCCAATATTGTCTCATTGTGGCTGCTAGGATTTCCTTATCTTGTGACCATTCCCTCAGCTTGAGTTTAAATTGCTTTGATTTTGAATGTTTGTATACAGCTGTGCCTTTCTGCCTATGCTATAGCCAGGAGCAAAAGTGAAGCCGTGAGTAAATCTGACCAATCGCGCTGCTCTTCTTACCCCCCTTTGTTTGGAGTGGCATTCATCCTGAAGTGGGCTTCTATGATGCTACTGAAACTGTTCATGTCTATGATCTTTTTGCCAGTATCCTCTGGTTTTCTCTGTATAGTTGAAAAAGAAATCAACATTTTTGTTTGTTTCATTTCAAGTTAATTATTTCCCTAAACCTATTATCAACTCTTCCTGTATGTCTTAATAGAAAATCTTTCCCAGAATAGAAGGAAGTCTCTCTACAATACTTTTTTCACATGGAACATCATTTTATTAGGATGGAAAAAGTAAAATTTTGCCATAAAAATTAGGAATTTTCTCCCCTGTCCCATTTAGTAAATGCTGTCTAAATTCTTTTTAAAATTTTTTTAATTAAAAATTTTAATTTATTATTTTTTATGTGTGGGAATGTACTGTCTGCATGTAGGTTTGCGCACCCATGTCATGCAACGCTGCAGAGGTCAGAAGAGGGTGTCGGATTCTCCTGGAACTGGAGTTAAAGACAGTTCTTAGCTGCCATATGGGTGCTGGGAATCGAACCTGGGTCCTCTGCAAGAGCAGTCGGCGCTCTTAACCGTTGAGCCATCTCTCCAGCCCCAACTATCTAAATTCTTGCCTACAAAAAAGCCCAAATACTTCACTAATTACTGTGACAGTTAACAATTGTGGCTTGCTTTATTTGACAGATCTATTATAAGCTCACCCCATGTCAAATCAAAATAATTATAAATTTCAGTGGTGCGCTGTACTGTATAAGATCAGTTATTGCTTTCCTTTAGTGAGCTACTAGCCAATGACAAACTTTATTTGAAATTCAGGAGATTTGGCCTGAGACAGAGCAAAACATTATACTGAGTTTGAGTAAGTAGTCATGCGTAGTTGTTTTAGAAAGTGTCTACATGATTCAGTTTGTGATCCCACTCTGGGGGGAGTTGGATATAGAAAAAGACAGCATAATAGTAGACTTTAGAGTCAGGTGCAAATTTCAAGTCCAGCATCTTCCTGCCACAAATGCACTGGTTATACAAACCTGTACATTTCTTTCTGTTTCATTGAATAACAACAAATCCATTATGACTGATTGTTGTTAAGACTAAACAATACACTGTTTATAAACAGAGCATTCTATTCCAGTACTCCAGTAAGAATTTCACAAGTGGTAGCTATAATAGTTCCACAGAGGGTTGGGTTTTAGTGCATAATTTTGTCTATCCTCTACTGGCTTGATAAGAAAAAAAAAAAAAACCCAGAATCTGAAGGGTCGTACGAGCTCCTGCAAGTTCTCAGACAATGCCACAGGGACTCTGTCCAAACTTTCATTGTGCTGGCAGTGTTCTTATTCTGTCTATAAAAATTCCTGGAAATTTCTGCTTTTCCCTTAGGAGCAACGCCATGGGCACACGAGCTCTTCCCATCCACTTGGACTTCATGCAATGAGAAGAAAAGCTACTTACCTGGTAGCTTCTCCTGGTAAACTCAGGGAGTCTGCCATGATCAGGCCCATTCAGATCACATTCTCATACTACTGCAGCCAGAGGAATATGATGGTCTACTTTACATAGAGTTGGCAGTGGGGGTGTAGCTCTGGCCAACCCCTTCACTGAGTGGGCAATCAAATGGAAATAAGGGATAGTTAGGAAAAGGATGGGATGTACAGGAGGCTTAAGAAGCAACTGTAAAGGTGATATTAGTAGAAAGGTTTTTTTTTTAATTTTATTTATTTATTTATTTTCTATGTGTATGAATGTACTGTCTGCATGTAGGTTTGTGCACCTGTGTCGTGCAATGCCGCGGAGGTCAGAAGAGGGTCTCGGATTCCCCTGGAACTGGAGTTCTCTTGTAAATGGAGTTACAGATGGTTCTCAGCCGCCATGTGGGTGCTGGGGATTGAACCCAGTTCCTCTGCAAGAGCAGTCTGTGCTCTTAACCTCTAGGCTATCTCTCCAGCCCCGAAAGGTTTTTTTATTTTTTTCTATTAGGCATTTACTCTGTACATAACAAGAGCAGTTGCTTGTCTTTAAAACTGGCTGCATGCTCTCTGGATACTGCACTTTGCTGTGTGACCATTCAGTACAGCTTGGAAGCTGAAGCATCAATCCAGGAGAAGGCCACTGGTGAGAATGGGTCCACGTGAGGGTTCTGATGTCACACACAAGTTCTGGCTAATCTTGGGATTCTTATTGTTGGTTAGCAACACCTTGCATCTGTCTGCAGTTTGGAGGTTGGAAGTTGTTTATTTCGGTGAAAATTATCATTTTATAAGTCTGCATACACATATGGCATTGTGAAACTTCATCATGCTTGGAAAAGTAATTCTATGTGCTTAAGCCAATTCACAAGGAGTTCTGACTCAACCATTATTTTTCATTTTACTTTGTTTTCCAAAGGAAGCTTTATGGGACATGGAAAGAATGAAGAGCTAGGCCCAGGGGCATATATGCCTTACTGTCATTTGAATATTGTGTTTTGTTTTTTAGATTAAAAAAAATGTGTCTAAAAAAAGAAAGAAAAAAAAAGGGGGGCTGGAGAGATGGCCTAGCAGTTAAGAGTGCCAACTGCTCTTGCAGAGGACCCGGGTTTGATACCTAGCACCCACATGGCTGCTGAGAACCGTCTTTAACTCCAGTTCCAGGGGACTCCGATGCCCTCTTCTGACCTCCACGGCATTGCACGACATGGGTGCACAGACCTACATGCAGACAGTACATTCATACACATACAAAATAAAATAAAAGAAAAAAATATGTGTCTATGTGATGTGTGTATGTGCGAGTATCTGCATGTGAGTGCAAGTACACATGGAGGGGTTGGATCCTCCAGGAGCTGGAGTTATAAGAGGTTATGAGCCACCTGACATGGTTGCTGGAAGTAAACACAGGTCATCTGGAAGAACAGTAGGTGCTCTTAGCTGATGAGCCATCTCTCTAGCTCATACTATTTGGATTCTTGAAGCAAAGTAATTGTAATAAAAAACTAGCATTTAATACTCTCAAAATTAATACCATTCATTCATTAAATTTATGCATCCTGGCTATGGAGATATATCTATCTCTATCTCTATCTCTATCTCTATATCTATATCTATATGTAATCTATATCTATATCTATCTATCTATCTGTCTATATATATATTCCTATTCCTATCAAGTTTGTGGAAGGATAAGTCTTTAGGGTCTTTAAACCCTTAGATGCTTATTTATTCAATGCTTTCTTGTGCATGAATGGCTTAGAATTAAATATTGCTAAAGCCACATAATCTCATTCTAAGCTACTACCTTTTAAAACAAGTTATATTTCTAATTCTGGATCTTTCTGATCATGGAAATTCATTTTTTTCAACCTCATATGTGATTTCTCAAGCAGGGTGAGTTGTTTTGATAAAAATATTTTCTTTCTTTCTTTTTTTTTTTGTGTTTTTGAGACAGGGTCGCCCTGTAGCACCAGCTGTCCTGGAACTCACTCTGTAGACCAGGCTGGCCTTGAACTCACAAAGATCCACCTGCCTCTGCCTCCCAAGTGCTAGGATTAAAGGCGTGTGCCACCACTCCTGGATAAAGATATTTTCTACTGCACCTGGACAAGGTAGAATGCTGTGCTTGCTGGTTTCTGAGAACAAGGCAATCCATAAGCTGTTGGGCCTACAGGGGAGGATTCAGCAGCCTGAAGACCATGTGTTTGGACCTTCAGGCGGCATGGGTATTTATTTCCTCTTTTTGATTTTCATTGGCCAAATCAGATTTATTATAGTTACTCACTCAGTATATTACCATTCTGCCATCTCAGGAGACAAATATCAGTGTACAGTAATGAATAACAGCAAGTATTGTTGAACTCAGTCCCACTTACTTACAGCTCCCTCTATAGCTCTCCCCTTAATGGAAGTTTTATTAAATAATGTATCTGGCTTACTCAGGTGTGTGCACAGTTTACAGGATGTGCCTCAAGGGGGAAACAGCTTCTTCCTGATCCATCTCAGTACTGGTTTAAATATCATTATGAGACTGTAACTGATCCATGTCAACCATGGACCAATTTGTTGTGGCCTAGAGATGGATTATGTGGGAAAAATGGCTCATTTTGAGATGGTCTTGCTTTTAGATGGGGTGGAAATTTTCCATACAAGAGGAAAATGACCCTGCAGATCATTCCATTGAAATCTATTACACAAACAGACAAAGAGGATGCAATTACAGATACCCTTGTTTTTGGAAACGTGAATGAAATCAGGACTCCAGGCTTGCCAACCAAGTAGTCTATCACTGAACTAGACACCTGCCAACAGATACATATGTTAACTGACTGACTCAATAAAAATGTAAATTTGCAAACCTGACTCTCTGGTCATTAGCTGTAATATCATACCTCCTCCATCTCCTTATCCCTTTTGCAATTTATTCTGTAATCTGCTTAATGGCTCTGACATTAGGGAAATTTTTCTTTCCTATTATGCAACCTGTAATACATAAAATTCATAAAGCTGTGTCTTGACCATACTGTCTTTTATAGCTTGCATCTCTTCTTGATATTTTGGACTCCTCCTCATGAAGGCCTAGATCCAAATCTGCCATGGCCTCAGGGCCTCAGACACCCCCCCCACCCATGTGTTTTCCCATGAAGGCTGCACGTTGGTCTTTAAGGTAGTACATGATTACCCCCAACATCCTCTCCTCTTCTCTGACCCTCTGCTCTAACTTTTTTCCTGATTTATTTTGTTCTCTACTTTCAAGGTTCTTTTCATATATATATAATATATATATCTTTTATATATATATATATATATCCTCAGAATTCCCTTGGCCATTTTCTTTGACTTTTCTCTTGACCTGCTGTTTCCTTTCTTTTTTCTTTTTTTCTTCTTCTTGCTCGCACTGGTTATGTTTTGCTGGAAAAAATGGAGCAGTGTATGCAATTATGGAACTAAATATATGTGGTAGCAAAACTCTGAGATTTTCTGTGGCTTGGCAAATCAAACTACTTCTTATTTGGCTGCCTTACAAAGTGCTCAAAACATCTAATGGAAAGCCATATTTTTTTAAAATGTATATGAATGTACTGTCTGCATGTAGGTTTGTGCACCCATGCATGCAATGCCAAGGAGGTGAGAAGAGGGTGTCAGATTCCCCTGGAACTGGAGTTAAAGACGGTTCTCAGCCCCCATGTGGGTGTTGGGGATCGAACCTGGGTCCTTTGCAAGAGCAGTCGGTGCTGTTAACCACTAGGCCATCTCTCTAGCCCCAGAAAGCCCTATTATACATTATGAGATGTAAGTTGCACAACCAGAGTTCTTAGCACAAAGTATGCAAACATAAAAAGTTTACTGAATCCATGAAGGAAATGATGACTGATTTAAAAGATGGATTCTGTTCAAAGGGAAAATAAGAGAGCATTAAGAACCTAAAATCTTTGGGGCTGGAGAGATGGCTCAGCAGTTAAGAGCACTGACTGCTTTTGCAGAGGACCCGTGTTCGATTCCCAGCACCCACATGGTGGCTAAGAACAGTCTTTAACTCTAGTTCCAGGGGAATCTGATACCCTCTTGTTACTTCTGTGGCTTTGCACAACACGGGTGCACAAATCTGCATGCAGACAGTACACTCATACACATAAAAAAGAAACTAAAATCTTTATCATTAATATTTACTTATGTAAACTTAAATATATTCCAAAAATAGGTAGTGTACTTCCTTTAAATATGTTCATGATAAATAAGTAATGTAATCCAATTTGAGATGTGGTTAAATTTAATGTTTAGAGGCAATTCTTCCTGAAAATAAAAGAATATTTGAATAAGTGTCTAGAATTATATTAGCAGAAACTAAAATAATACAAGAAGAGAAAAAACGTGAGGCACATGTAACCACATTTATTCATAAAATAGCTGTGTTCATGGGAGTGTGAATGAAATAGTCTTTTGGTGAAGGTTCTGCCCTTTGTATTGAAATCTTTCTAGATGACCTCTTTGTCTACAGCTTCTGTAAATTACTTTATACACCATTCAATCCTTTGGGGCACAGTTTCTTGGCTCAAAATGGTCAGTTCAGCATTTTGTGGACGGACTTCAGGAACAGTGAAAGCTTTCAAGCTAAAGAATGAAGCAATGGCCCTTCAGGAACATTATGTTACAGAAGGTTCTTTGAGTCTTGTTGATCCCCTGATCTGGCGTGTGGCCTTTGGGTCCTGCTGAGGCTGGAGTGAGATGGCCAAACATAGCTGGTGGCATATAAACTGTTTCCTGGAAAATATTTGGCAACATGTGCCATAAATATGAAAAAATACTTATAACTGCATGATCCTTGTGTTTCTTCTTGGAATGTGAGGAATTCATCAGATTCATGTACTTGACTATTCATCTCAGTGTAATTTTGATACTGAAAAAAATTGAAAGGAAAAGATGCTACCTCTCCCCCCCCCCAAAAAAAAAGCTAACTGTTCCAATTTGGTGATTCTCTTATCACATCAGGGTGTGTCTGTGTTTTGTCAAAATAACCATTAAAATGGTTGAGAAAAATATTTAACGGTGACTCCAAAATCATAATTCATATATGTAAAAATGTATGAGTACAAACTAGAAGTAAATAGCCTCAGAGATTAAAATGAACTTTTTTTTTGGTGTTTTTGAGACAAGGTCTCCCTATAGCCCCAGCTGGCTGGCCTGGAATTTGCTCTATAAACAAGGCTGGCCTTGAACTCACAGAGATCCACATGCACCACCATGCCTGGCCAAAAATGAACTTTTTTTTTTGCATTGGGGAACTGAATATGGCTGGTGCTTTGATGCTTTCTATATCTTCTCAATTCCCTGCAATCATCATCCACATATCTAGAGACATCCAATTATTTTAAAAATTATGAGTAGACAAGGTATCAATTGAGGGTTATAAGTATTAAGAATGTTTTATTGTTATATGAAAAACTTAAAAAAATCAAAATGATGTGCCTATCCCATGTTGTTTAGGAGAATAAACTATTTTCTTCATTTTTCAATAGTGGGATATAAAACTAATCATATTAAACTATCAATTAGTACTAATTCTAAATAAAATATGTTCCTACTTATAATTGTTTCATTTTATAAAAAATAAACCAGCATTTACTTTAAGTAATAAATATGAGATGCACTACAACAAAATTACTTTATTTCAAGACAAAACGTAACATTATTAGATTTTAATCAAATGACAATTTGGAGATGTAGATATACTTATATGTAGAGCATGTCTTTATTTTAGAAAGCAAGACAGACTTTATGATATATAATCTCTTCACCATAAACTATATACATTTGTTGGATATGAAATAAAACTGACGTGACTAAGAAGACACAGTTACCTGAGACAGAGCAACAGCTTTACAAGCACTTCAACTTTGATGTGTGACTTTGGTAACGCTCCTATGTAAATAAGCCATTTTCTGGCAGTGTTTTGACAGTACACGTTTTAAGATACCAGCTGTATTTTGCAAAAGGTTTTGAAACTTGATGACTACAGCTTAGCAAATCTTTGTACAAAATGTGTAGGATCAGGTACAAGTAGGTCACAGTTGCTAATAGTAACCGACATCAAAACGTTCCCTGCCCTCTCTAAACAGAACAATCTTGACCTCTGGTCTCCTGTGGCTTGTCTAAATATTGAACATATTCTCAATGCCTTTATGTGGAAACCCAGAGTAACATAAGAGGAGATTGCATTGCTGCCAGCAACCCCCACCCCCCGGCCCAATCCATACATTTGTCCAGTTCTTGACATATTCCTTTGTGAAGCCATCAATCTAGTCAATGCAAAATGTGGGAAAGTCTGTTTCACCCGTTTGGTTGCAAAGGGAAAGAAAAGATTTTGTTCAGCGCATTAAGAAAGTAGCTACTGAACCCATTTTCTGCTTAAATCCTGAAGGGAGGGATGCTCATTTGGTTGGGAGCTGTCTGGAGGATTGAGGCTCTGGCTCTGTCTGTCAGGGGATCATTTCACCAGCAAGTTTTGAATCTGTCACTCCACCTCAAAACAAGACGCAGGCTTCTTGGTGGATGAGTTCATGTTGTCTGAAGGGCGGTAAGAAAGCGTGCTCATTTTTGTTGACAGGCTTGAGTGGGATTTTGCCTTTGGAGGAATGTATTTCAGAAGCTGGAGGAAGTATTTTTTAAATTTTTTCCCCAGAAAGCCATAAAAAAGAGGATTCAGGCAATTGTTAAAATAGGCGATGCAGATGGTGATCGGCATGGCCGTGTCGACAATATCTGCAATTTTACAGTCTTGGATGACACCCAGCTGAATCAGCACGTCCAGGAACGTGAATATTTGGTGAGGAACCCAGGAAAAGAAAAAGAAAAGCACAATTGCCATAATTATCCTAAAAATATCATCATTTCTTGGCTTGTTCCTCTGAATTTCATAAGCTTTCTTTAGGGCTTTCCAAATAAGAGTGTAGCTCGTAAGAATGATCAGAAAAGGGAACAAGAAACCCAGAATATTTTTGGTGAGGCCCAGGCCAATCGGGAGGGTTGAATTCTGAGATTCGTAATGGAAAGCGCAAACCGTGATATTGGTGTTCTCGATGAAGAAGACATTTCGGTGGATGATGGCTGGCAAGCTGGCCAAACCAGCCAGCAGCCAGATAATGATGCAAGTGACTTTGGCCACCAGCATGGTGCGACGAAGGCGAGACTTCATTGGGTGGACAATGGCCAGGTAGCGATCGATGCTGAGACATGTAAGCAGGAAAACACTGGCATAGAGGTTGAAGCTGACACTGGCTGAGGCAATCTTACACAGGTGATTGCCAAAGGGCCAGCGGTACTCCATAGCTGTGTAGACAGCCCACAGTGGTAAAGTCAGCAAAAAGCATAAATCAGCCAGGGCTAAATTCAGAAGAAAAACACTGGCCACAGTCTTCAGTTTCATGTAAAAGTAAATGACAATCACCACCAAGCTGTTTCCAAATATTCCCACCACGAAGATGATGCTGTAGAGGGTAGGGATCATGACAAATATGTAATCGTGCCTTCCAGCTTTAGGGCAGTCATCCTGAATTCTCTTAATACCATCTTCCATAGAGGAGTTAAGGATCATGTTGATCTTCTGGGCTGACTCAGTTTCAGATACTGTACAAAATGCAGCTGGAGAAAAAAGTTAAAGAAAAGAAAAATTTTAAGTTTTAAGTTTCAGTTGAAAATAAACAATTTTAATTTTCAATCACAAATCTAGGAATTCAATTTTCATCTCTGGAAACAACAGATCATATTAGATCATATTTTTCTAAAGACAAATGGTAAACTGATAAAGTGTAAGAACATGTGCTTATGTAGTGTTCAGTAGCCAGTTAGACAATGACAATAATCTAGAAGAATGGTGGGCCTCTCCTCCATAACTGGCTTTGGACACTGTGATGGAGGAAGTGTCCCCATTAGGAAGGAACCCTCACAATTGCCTTTCCCGAAGTTTCCAATAGCATGTGAAAAAGAGGAAGGAGGTAGCTGGGCTTTGGTTCAGTCCCTTAAGGGAACTCTGTTACTTCCTGGTAAAGCATAGCATTTTATAGATTAACTGGTTTTCTCAAATTCTTTGTAATACATGATTTTTAGTCAAGATTAATTCCCGAGTCAAACCTCTGGCTGCAGGTGGAGATATGACTTTCTTTTTTTTTTCTTTTGAACCTAACCCTAACCCTGAAAACATCCCCTTGTCTCCTATCTTAAGAGACCATCTAAATGGGGGTTGTGGATATGGCTCAGTTGGTAAAATGCTTGCCTTGCAAACATGAGGACTCAAGTTTGGATCCCCAGAACCTACTGGGTGCAACAGCTGGTTGCTAGATGGGAAGTGGAGACAGGTAGACGTAGACTTCTGGAAACCAGCAGGCTGGCCTGGCTGCTATAGCAAAGCTCCAGAACAAAGGGTGGCAGGTGCCTGAGGATGGATGCCCCAGATTGTCCTCTGACATCAGCACATATAGCCTGCAGGCACCAGCCTGTGGCACACATATATGTGCAACCCCCTCAGATGCATGTGCAAGCACATGCGAATACACAACAGAGCTAATCAAACTAGGCTTGTCAATCACCAAGAAAGCTATATGTCTCAGAAACTCCAAGAATCATTTTATGCTGGGCTTAGGGGCATACATCTTTGCTCCCAGCACTTGAGAGGCAGAGGCTGGCAGAGATTAAGGCCAGCCTGGTCTACGCAGCAAATTCCTGCCCAGCTGAGGCTACAGGGAGACTCTCTCTCAAAAAGACAAAAAAAGAAGACCAAAAACAAAAATATAGAATTATTTGCTTAGAATTGTTTGAAACTTGTTCCTAATGTAAGCTAATTAATTGATCTTTAACCTCAGAAGTGTGACACAAATGTATCAGTTGTTAAGCAATTTATTTCATTTCACAATCTTTACTTGGGTATAAAATGTAGTATCCTCCCTCTTGAGGTGAAAACAGCTGATTTTTGGTCATTGTAGGAATAGATCTAACAGGAGTAGGAAGGTGGGGGGCTCAACATGGCTGCTGAGGTAAGAGCTGGAAGAAAATGAGAGCCGGGAGGCCGTACACAAAAGCTGCAAAGTTAGCATGCAAGAAGAATCTGGCAAAGCAGAAGGCTGGACAACCCCCCAGGCCCTCATCTCACTAGAACTGATGGAAGCCACCAGAGCAGGTGCAGAAGAAACTCTAGAAACACTCTAGAGTGTCTGAAGGTGACCCGTGGGTCATTTCATTATAATACTAAACACACATCCCCGTGGAAATTTAAGATGCTACTGAGACATGTGATGCAAGAAGCTCTGTGGAGAATGCCCCGTAACAGAGTGAGCTTGAGTGAGACGGCCAAAGGCCCCGTGGTTTGTACAGCGTGCCAGATGGACTTCTAGTCCTTCTGTTCCTGCTCCCTCGTTCCTTTGCTTGTATGACCTCCCAATGAATCCTGTCACATGTGCCACATGTCTCTGTCCAAGTGCTTGAACAGGGAGACAAAAACTGGAACCCTTCTGGAAGTGCCCTTAAAACCCAGTAACCTTTAATATCAGTGGAAAAAGCATTCCTTCTGTAGCTTTCATGACATCCACGGACTGAAACTGCTTATTCTTTAACTTCCAATTATCTGTCAGAAAAAAGAACCGTTTCTGAACTTTCAATCCCACTGGGTCTTTCAAGACAACGCTGAGTTCATGCAACAAGGATGTAAAATGCACAGATTAGGCAAGGGTTATCAACAAGGCATGTTTTTATTGAGTGCTTGAGATAGAAGTAGTTCTTTACAATTTTAGGAGGAAGCAGATGCTTGGAAGGAATTCTATAGAGACTTGCAAATATTTCCTCCAAAGTTTTACATAACCAACACTCAGGCTGTTCATTTATGTGATTCTGAAAATCTACATGAGTCCTATATGAGTCCATCAGAAAGTTTTGGGAAGGAAGCTGAAGATGCTGTGAGCCCAGCATGGCAGGGTGTGGGGCAAGAGTTCTCTGCACCAAAGGAAAGCCAGTCAGGCCAGTGATAAAGGGTCAATAGATCCTTCCGATATCAGATACAGGTTCCTACATGCATGTTTCTGTGCATTCCTGTAGCAATGCTCTCTAGGGAAGAAAAAGAACAGGAATGCAGCATGACATCACTAGTCTGCCTATTATGATCATGCTTGTCATCCAGAAGAGCTTGACACATGTTCTTGTCTATTCTGCTGTGTTGGATACACTCCAGTTGTGAGCTTTACAGAGAGAACACATTAGTAGATAGGGGGATGTCTCTGTCTTATTGACAGAGTTTTTTATTTTAATAGAAAACAAGTGTTTTATTAACACTTGTTTTCTATTAAACCCTCCTGGAATGTCAGGACCCTGAAGATGGACTTGGAAGAGAGGTCATTTCATCTCTTTGTCCTTCTTCCTAATTTGACCATATTGGATAAATCTCACTTCTGCTTTTCACTAGTAACTGGGCTCCTTTTGTTTTTTGTTTTTGTTTTTTTGAGACAGGGTCTCCCTGTAGCCCCAGCTGTCCTGGAATTCACTCTGTAGACCAGGCTGGCCTTGAACTCACAGAGATCAGCCTGCTTCTGCCTCCCAAGTGCTAGGATTAGAGGTGTGCACCACCACACCTGGCTTAAAGACGGTTCTTAGCCACCATGTGGGTGCTGGGAATTGAACCTGGGTCCTCTGCAAGAGCAGTCTGTGCTCTTAACCACTAAGCCATCTCTCCAGCTCCCAGAGTCCTAACTTTCTAGTTGAGCTGGGTCAATGATCTGGTCAAGGGACTTCCCCTAAGAAGGTGGTTTCACCATAAGCTATGCTAAAGAGATAGGCAGAATAATTAGTCCTTTAATGTACTTTTTCTTCCCAGAATCCCCATCTGTAGTGCAGTAGTTTACTGGGCTATACCCATATGGCTTTGTAAGTATGCCTCCTTTTAAAAATTCTTCAGAAAAGTGCAACCTCTTCTCCTTTTCTTTTTTCTCTTTTCTAACTATGCTTTCCCTAATGCTTTGGGCTTTTCCAATGGTTTGAACTTCCTCAGTGTTTCTGTAAAGCTCCTGTCCCTGCCATGGGGCTGCCAGTCCACTGTGTTTCTGGCCTCCATGCCAGCTTAAAATGGCAAGGGTTTTTTTTCCTTTTCCCCTGCCCTGAAGGTTTTCTTTCGAACTCTAGTAAAATTGCCCTCAAGCTTCCACTTAGGATCACTCTTCATTCTTTTATTGAGACTAAGAAGCCCAGAAGACTGAATTCCCCTGCATCCCTTTGATTGCTAAGTCCATTAACACTCCACCTGTGACTCTATAACCAACTCTCTAAAACTCATCCTGTGTGCTCTGTGAATTTCATCCTTCCAGTTCTTGAGACAAGAAGTGGCAACTTTGGTGGCCATCGGATTTCTAGGAACCTAGCTTCCTGAGAAAGAATGTCACTTTCAAAGATGCCCTACATTCCCATATCACTTCCGTTTCCTTCTCACCCAGCTTTGTACACTGTTAACTAGTGGAGATCTTTCATCCATATGCAAACATTATCTGCTCTGCGTGTCACATTCTCTGTGAAGACTTTCCAACTTTCCTGTGTAGCTTTGAGATTTTTTTTTTTATCTAGGTTTTGACAATTTAATCATCTTGATGTATTTCTTTTCCCCACTGTCTGCAGCTGCTTGAGCAGAGGTCCATTTGGAACAGTCTTGTTTACTACTGAAGGCCCCACCATAGTCCAGGGGGCAGATGATCAGGGAACACAGAGTCCCTTTCTCAGGTCCTTGCTCTCAAATGAAAAACAGACTCATTAGGAACCTAGAAGGCAATTGTAGTAGAATTGGAGAGAAAAAGCAGCTGGGCAGACAAGTTAGAGATCTTAGAATCTTCTAGGAGAATGGAGCTGGCCATGAGTAAGGCAGATTCCTGCCTTTTGAGTGGAAGTCAGAAAGCTGGCACGCTCAGCAATGGAAGCCAGGGAGTAGCCACCTGGGGGAGAGGCCTTCGGAGAGAAAGAATGCCAGGGTGTCGGGACAGGCAGGCTTCGGATCCGGGCACGTCTGAAAAAGGGAGCTAGAAATCAGAAAATTAAATGAATCTGAGTTCTAAACCTTAGGAAGTAGGCAGGTTTAGTGGGGAGAGTCTTTACCCCCAACGAAGGAGAAACTTCTGAGGGGTGTATCTCACTGTAGGGACGATTATTCTTCTATCTCGGCATGCCTTCAGGTGTGTCATAAAACTTCAAATTTCTGTTTGTTTGTTCTGTTTTTTTCCGTCTTTTCGAGACAGGGTCTCCCTGTCACTCTGGCTGGCCTGGAACTCACTCTGTAGACCAGGCTGGCCATTGAACTCACAAAGATCTGCCTGCCTCTGCCTCCCGAGTGCTAGGATTAAAGGTGTGCGCCACCACGCCCAGCTAAAACTTCAAATTTCTGGAGCAGACAGATTTCTGAGGATGTTTTCCTGGCCAGATGATTAAATATGCCCCTTTGGGTTAACTTTTTAAAAAATAGTTTATTTATTTTTATGTATATGAATGTATTGCCTGCATGCGTGTAAGTGCACCCGTGTCATGAAATACCTGCAGAGGTCAGAGGTCAGAGGTCAGAAGAGAGCTGTAGATCCCCTGGAACTGGAGTTACAGATAGTTGTCAGCCACCATGTGGGCTCTGGGAACTGAACCCGGGTCCTTTCCAAGAGCAGTCAGTGCTTTTAATGTCTGAACCATCTCTCCAACCTCCCATGGGTTAATTCTTAAGGGAAGGGATAATAGTCTGTCTTTGTACTCTTTTAGTCTTTTGTACACTTGAGAAAGTTACATCTCTACCCAGGGCCAGAGGTATAACCTATTCTAGTCCACCTTCCTCCTTCTCATGTGCTATTTTTAAATATTCAGGAGAGGAATTGTGATGTTTCTTCTCTCTTTTCACATGGTATTTCAAAGTCTAAGGAGGGACACTTATGCGACCTTTCCTTAAAAATTATTGTGTGACAGGTACACAGGAGGTAGGGCCAAAGATAACTACAAAGGAAGAGTCCATCGTACTCCATGGGTCTCTAGCTTGTTGATGTCTTATTAGTCACCTAGCATAGGGTCAGAGTGTGAGAAAATTACTGATTCTAAAGCACTGACCTTGGACTTTAGAGTCAAGGCCTCTGTTCATATCCTGCTCCTCATTCTCATAGAAAACACCCAGGGTCAAACCCAGCTTCACTCTGGATAAAAAACAAAACATCAGGCAAAAATCCCACAGAATTGGGATGTTTAAAAGACAATACAAGGTTAACTGAAGGAATAATGCTGTAGGAGCTGAGCCTAGGCTTTGAAGGTCTACCTAACTCTTGGTCTGGTTTATTAACTTTTCCATTAATTTTATTATAGCTATTGAATTTATGGCAGTCTAGAAGCATGATTTCTAGACAAAATTTTTATGAAAATCAATTGCTTCATAAAAATTGTATAGCCAGGTGTGGTGGTGTATGCCTTTAATCTCAGCACTAGGGAGTCAGGGGCAGGCAGATCTCCGTGACTTGAAGGCCAGCCTGGTCTACAGAGTTCCAGGCCAGCTGGGGCCACAGGGAGACCCTGTCTCAAAAACTCCAAGAAAAAAAAAAAAAGAAGCAGTACTAGAAATCAAGGGAGAAACTTTAGCCAGGTGTGGTGGCACATACCTCTAATCCCGGCACTTGTGAGGCAGAGGCAGGTGGATCTCTGTGAGTTCAAAGCCAGCCTGGTCTACATAGTGAGTTCCAGGAGAGCTGGGGCTACATGGAGACCCTGTCTCAAAAAGACCAAAAAGAATTGTATAGGCTAGCAGGCATTAATATCTTCATAAGGCATCCATATCTTCATAAGGCATCCATATCTTCATAAGGCATCCATATCTTCATAAGGATTAATCAATTTACCTATTTGCTATTCTCATATCCATTTGTGAGCAGCTGGATTTTGCTTAGGAAAAATTTAGAAATGTCAAGGTTAAAGAATCTCAAATGTTGAAAGGGGCTTGTATAAACTCCGTAACTTTGAAGTAGCATTAGTCTTGCATACTTATAATCCTAGAACTGGCTTACCTCAGCCACATAGTTGGAGGCCAGCCTGGGTACATGAGAGAGTGTCAGAAAAAAACAAGACACTAAAAAGAGGCAGAAGGAATTCACATAATGCATGAAAATCCCTAGGGAGCTTTAGCTGCCAGAGTGTGGAGGAAATGGTCCTTTCCTCCCACTTTCCTCTCTTGACCTTACTTTGACATCACACAAATCAGTTGGTTCCATTAATCCTATGTTTGGAGTGTCTAAAATTGTACTGACTAGCCTGAAACCATCAACAGCATTCATATGTGAGAGAATATGTATTTGAGAGGACCAGTTCGTAAGCATAGTTTTAGAACTCAATGTCTTTGCAAGCTGAGGTCAGACTCTCCTTGAGTTCCACTGACTCACATTGACTAATATTTAATGTGGGAAAGGTTGCTCTGAGAACCCAGGGGATCATCCTTGCACACTACAGTGAGGCATTTATTATTTTAATGATCAGCACAGCACTAAAGCTGCTAATAAGGATATCTAGCATGAGCATTTGCATAATGGTTGATGCCCCACCTAATAAGGAAGCACATTTCTCTTATTTGAGAGTAGAAAAAGTGAGGAAAGGAGTTTTAGGGCGTAGAAACAGCATAGAAGCAGAAATGCAGATAGTACCTTCTGCATGCATTCAACTTTCATCTATCTATGTATGTAACTATCATCTATCATTTATGTATCTATGTATCTATCATCTATCAACCATTATCTATCTACCTACTTATCTATCATTAACTATAATCTATCATCTATCTCTATCATCTATCTATCTATCATTTAATCTATCTATCTATCTATCTATCTATCTATCTATCTATCTATCTATCATCTATCTATCTAAACTCTCTATCTATCTATCTATTATCTTCCATAATCTATCTGTCATCTATCTATCTATCTATCTATCTATCTATCTATCTATCTATCTATCTTATATAAGCTATCTATCTATCTTCTATAATCTATCTATCTATCTTATATAAGCTATCTGTCTATCATCTATCTATCATCTATCTTATATAAGCTATCTATCATCTATCTATCTATCTATCTATCGTCATCATCATCATCATCTATCATCTATCTTTCTCATGCACTCCTTGGACACCTCCTATACTTGGTGTTTTGTATGCTCAACTTAATGAATAAGGTTACAATCTTTTGTCCTTTCAATGTCACATCTGAGGGACAGCAGCCTTAGGGATAGAATTATCTCCAGTATATTCTAGAAGGCTGTGGAATGCTCTGTGTTTATATCTGACTCAGCTTGGTGGGAAGTGACAGGGTATGAAATGGGGAGAATAATTAAGAGATAGCATTAAGACTCCAGAGGGTGTGTGGGAGGCAGAGTGGTAAGAACTTGAAGGCAACCAGCTGGTCAGTAAAGATGCAGCAGAGACTGTCAGGGTCTGTTGCTTTCCCTCCTTATCAGTGCTTGCAGTGCATCATTAAAAAATAGCTCCTGTGCACTAGCTGTAGATAATGGCCATCTCTCAAAAAACTCAAAGAATCTTGAATGTCTTTACCATAAAGAAATAAGAACTATTTAAGGAGATAAATACATTACATTTAACTATTAAATAATGGTTATATACATATTAAGCATCACATGGTACTCCTTTATATGCACATTTTTGTGTTTTATGTTCCAATTAAATGTAAGTTTAATGATGATTTAAAGATATGCAGGAGCCTGCCATGGTGGTGTATGCCTTTAATCCCAGTAGTCAGGCATAGCTCCCTGAGTTTGAGACCAGCCTCATCAACATAGTGAGTTCCAGACCAGTCTAAAACACACACATAGACACACACAGATACACAAACACACACACACACACACACACACACACACACATACACGCACAAAGAACACTCTACCTTGTTTTCCATTTCCTGTTTCCAGGTCATGTGATAGCATTATCTAAGCTCTGTTGTTTACATGAAGTCCAAATATTACAATATTTCTAAGGTTTAGGGGAAAGAGAAATAGTTTGAAGTACTTGTAATGGTATTATCCTATACCAGTTCCAAATAGCTGTTGCTTGGTGTACATTATTCCATTTCTCTGCATGAGAACCCAGGTTCCTCATTTAAATATTTTATTTAATATTTCTATTTTATGCATATTCCAGACAGTTGTTAGCTGCCCTGTGGGAGCTGGGAACCAAACCCTGGTCCTCTGCAAGAGCAGCCAGTGCTCTTAACTGTTAAGCCATCTCTCCAGCTCCAGATTCCTCATTTAAAGATAGAAATAGTTTCTCATTGCACATGATTATTATAGGAATTAAATGAGATAATGTGAAAGCACAGGGCATATCCTTCAAATATATTTTATTTTAATCTTCATTAGTTTTTTTTAATATTTTTTATTTATTTTCACATGTGTATGAATGTATTGTCTGCAGGCAGGTCTGTGCACCTGTGTCGTGCAATGCCGCGGAGGTCAGAAGAGGGTGTCAGATTCCCCTGGAACTGGAGTTAAAGATGGTTTTCAGCCGCCATGTGGGTGCTGGGGATGGAACCCGGGTCCTCTGCAAGAGCGGTCAGTGCTCTTAACCACTAGGCTATCTCTCCAGCCCCCTTCATTAGTTTTTCAATGGAAGGCAGGCACTGACTCAGGATAGACATTGGTGGAGAAAGAATGAGACATTAAAATTAAAATTAAAAGGCTTATTATCAGTAAGCTCCTTATGATGTCATGAAAAGGTTAAAATTCTAAGCTATTATTCTTTATGTTTAGGTAAAAAATAATATTAAGTGTCTGAACAAGTTTTCCATGAACCAGGTGGGTGCTTTTAGTCTGTTGCAAACATAGGCATTCATTCCTTGTGGCCACACCGCATTCATTCACTGCTTGCTTTTGGAGGCATGCCTCTTAACAGTTTTCTTGGTTCTCAAATGGATAAGACAGGTTTTCTTCGCTCCATTTCTTTTTTATTTAAGAACATTTTCTCAAGACAAGAATATTTAGGCAAGTCAAAACCAATAAAATTAAATTGTTCAATATAACCTGTCTTTTAAATGAGCTTGCGATTTAAAGAGAGAAAAAAAAAACTACTCCATAGTCTCCTATGATAATAAAGAACCAGAATGACTAAGTCACTGTCTGTCCAAATCACCTTCAAAGTTTCTCTTGATATTTCAAATGAATAGGCCAGTGTTTGTAAATTTATTTTTGAATAACTCAGTCAACTACTCAGTAAACCATTCTGTTTATTATATCAATTTTATGCATTTTTTCACATAAATTTATTTTTTTTTAACAAATCTAAGAAGGCCATTACATCAGTTCTCCAGGACCACAAGCCACACACTAACCCCAGTACACTCATAGTAGGGGACTTCAGTACCCCACTGAGTCCTTTGGATAGGTCAACAGGACAAAGAATAAACAGAGAGACATCTGAACTGAACGATATGACACACCAAATGGACCTCATAGACCTCTACCGAATATTCCACCCTAATACCAGAGAATACATTTTCTACTCAGCACCCCATGGAACATTCTCCAAAATCGACCACATACTGGGACACAGAAGAAACCTCCACAAATGTAACACAGTCCCAGAAAAACAAACGACGAATGGTATCCCTCATCTGCGGATGCTAGTGCCAATTACCTAGTTGTAAGTATTTCTTGTGTATGGCCCCCTGAGCTTTTGTCCAAAGGTGGGGTGGAGGAATAGGGTGGGGGATCCATGGGTCTAGATTTGTTAAAAAAATAAAAATAAATTTATGTGAAATTTTATGCATTTTAACAGATTTACATTTAACTTTTAAATGTATATGTCTGTCTGTACACCGTAGGTGTGTGGCTCCACAGAGGCCAGAAGACATTATTGGATCCCCTTGCAGCTTGAGTTACACTCAGATATGAGCTGCCTGATTTGGGTGTTGGGAACTGAACTCAGAAACTCAGGAAGTGCAGCAAGTGTTCTCAACTACTGAGCAATTTCTTCAGCCCCCTCTATTTTATAATTCTGACTTTAGAAAGAAGCTTTTTATCTTTTTGTGTATCCTTCTACTCTAGTAATACTTCTTTAAAAAAAAAACAATTCTTTTAAAAAAAACAATTTTTTTTTTTCCGTCTTTTTGAGACAGGGTCTCCCTGTAGCCCCAGCTGACCTGGAACTCACTCTGTAGACCAGGCTGGCCTTGAACTCACAAAGATCCACCTGCCTCTGCCTCCTGAATGCTAGGATTAAAGGAGTGTGCCTCCACTCCTGGCGGGTTGGGAACAACTGTTAATAAGTACCCATACTGAATTCATTGACCTATAGAAATTGGTACTAAAATGTTAGGAGTTTTATTGGTTTCTTTTTAAAAATCAACTTGTTTTTGTTTGTTAATACTTTGTTTCTGTTTTATGGACTCTGAATTCCTTTATTTCCTCAAGCTCTGAGTGCACGTGAACAATCTGTGCCCATGTTCTGTAGGTCCTCAGCTATAAGGAGGACCTCTTTATGGATGATCCTTCTTGGAATTTGACTTTGCTAACAGGGAAATTCACTATGGACACTTGGATGTCAGGATGGAGCAGCTTGGAGACTTCTGCTTGTGCATAGGACACTCGTTTGCTCCTAATTTAGGGGTTCATTTTCAACTCTTTCCTTCAGACATACTAGATCAGGCCTTCAGCCTACTCTGACTTTAGCTAGTCTCCTGAAGTCTTGTATTCTTTGGTCATAAATAGGCAACATTTTCTAGTTCCTGGCTTTAACAAGGAATCTCAAGTCCATTGCCTTCAGTATGTGAGCTTCATGGCCCTGATGTCCAAACTGATGAAGTCATCAGAACTTTCTACAGCCATGAATCCATTATTATGCCTTTGTGACTCTTACATAGATTGTGACCTTGGAGACTTTCCCTGTATGATTAGTCCACTGTCTTCATCTTAGCTAGAAGTTGGAGACAAACTAAGTTGTTGGAACCCAATATGCTTTGGATCATAAGCCTACCATGTGATGAATCACGAAAGCTTTTCCAAACTTCACTAGTGTTCTAGTTTGCTTTCTATTTCTGCGATAAACATCGATCCAAAGCAACTTGGTAAGGAAAAGGTTTATTTGGGTTCCACTTCCATGAGACAATTCATCATTGTGAGGTGTGAAGTCAGGAAGTCTGCTCAGGTGCAGAAGCAGAGACCACGGAGGAATGCTGCTTACTGGCTTGCTTCCCCCAGGCTTGCTCAGCTACTTTTCTTATACAGCTCAGGTCCAGCAACCCAGGCATAGCACTACCCACAGTGCCCTAGGCTCTCCTAAATCAATTAACGATTAGGAAAAACTGCCCTATAGACATGGCCACTGGCCAGTCTGATGGAGGAGGTTCCTCAACCAAGGTTCCTTCTTTCAAGGTGACTAGTTTGTGTCAAGTTGACAAAAGTTACCCATACAGGTAGCTTGCATCTGAGCAGTCTTGCCTGCCAGAGCTAGGGGAGCATGGCAGAGTTCCTGGTACTTAGGGTCCAATATCTAGAATTGATTTTTAAGTCAGTTGAACAGGAGAATGCCATGTTCTTGGACATTAATTCTAGTCTAACTTCTTCCTTAGAGATGCTTATAATTTCTGGCAGAATTTTTTCCTTATTAAAACAATTTTAAAATCATGATGCATATGAATTAAGTATTTAAGATACAATCTTTGCAAACTCAGTGACTGACTGTACGATATGTCTAAGTGGTAAACAAGTTTGTAGTCCTTTCCTTGTCAATATCATGTACTGTGGTCTGACCTCACGGAAATAAACACAGGACAAGCAGCATACTCAGTTCCACATAGTGGTTGTATCCAACTGTGGTGACGGTGGCTAAATGTCCTGTCATTCTGAATTAGCCTTCTCCTTTGCTTAACCCAAAATAACCCCAAACTGAAATAACCCAGATTTATGAAAGGAAACTCAGACGTTCCTTTCAACCTTGGATATTAGTACTCATGAAAATAAATGTCATGCCTCTGTTTTTTGGGAGTTATTCAAGTTTCTAATAATGAGAGATTACATTACTATTGAACTCTTACCTACTCTAAAAATCCCTAATCATCACATCTTCAACTCGTGTGTGTGCGTGTGTGTGTGTGTGTGTGTGTGTGTGTGTGCTACATGCATGAGTACATATGTCTATGTGGGTGAGCTGGGCCATGTAGTGTGTGTGGAGATCAGAGGTTGAGGCTAGGATGTCTTCCCCAATTGCTTCTCTGCAGCTGACCTTCATTTCAAAGAATAGTGTCCCTCCAACCTCCATGTACCTGTCTCCTCTCTCTAGTGCTGGAGTTTCAGCACATGCTCAGCTTTCAGCTTTTTTAGGTACTAGGGACCCAAACTCAGGTCAGTTTGCTTGTTCAGCAAACAATTTACCTGCCGCAACGTCTTCCAATCCCTACCACTCACTTCTGACAAATGTCCCCGAGCTCCTCCTCTTTGTCCATTGTGCCAAATCTTACACTGCTTTATGCTGTTTTATTTCAAAAAGACAAAGAAAAAAGATAGGTGATCAAGTCAAATTCATGAGATTTAAAAATCTCCCTTTCGATGGTGTTAGCAAAAAGCAGTCTGATTATTTTAAGTATGTCAAGTCATTTGAGAGTTTCCAGGGAGCCAAATAAGAGCAGCCCTTCAGAGCTTCGGAGATAAACAACATGAAAAACAACTTGAACTCGGGCCTGTATGTAAATGAGCCACTGTCCTCTTATACTCCCAAATTCTTCAAGTTTATGAACTCACAGAATTTCCTCACCATCACCACCTTTCATCAGATCAGCCTCTTGGCATCAGGGGGAGGAAACATGGTTCTAATAACATGGCTCTTGGAGTCGGCTCAGTTATTTCAATGGATGCAAACGGCTGCACAAATGTAGGCTCTTTAGTCATCTGCTACATCTGACTCTTAAAGGAATCCCTAGATTTCTCATGTGAAGTCAGCTAAATTTCTTTAAAATTAAGTTCAGCTGCGGAAACTATCTCATTTAATTTCCCATTTTAAGGGATAAAAGGATAGCGAGTTGTCAGTGAAAGTCAATGGCAATTAATTTATAGCCTTTAGAAATTATGGTAATATTATAGAATTTATGTATTATTTTTATGTTAGAAATTATCGTCCATATGACAGCTTACTTTAGATTAAGGTTTTAACACAAACCACATGGCTATAACAGTTAAGCAAATTAAAAGGAATATTCAGTATCCTGGATGTTTTCCAAATTATTCAGTGTTCTGATTGCAGTAGATGTATTCTTTGAATCAATCACACTCTGCAGTGAATCCTGGGCAATATGGGAGGAGACTGGGCATTATTGTTTTGGATTTTCCTCCCAGTAGCTGAGTGAACCTGACCAAGTCACTGACTTCCCTGGTTTTCTATATCCTCAACAGAGTTGTTCACTCTGAAGCACTAAAACATCATAAGCTTCCTTTTGAATAGCTCTGCATCTTTCTAAGAAAAGGGCACTAGACAAGCAGGAATTGCCTATGCTATATCATTAAAGTAGTTCTTTATATTTATCTGTATGGTGTATTATCCCACACTAATGTAAGGGTATGCCGAATATGAAAAGTTTTCTGTATTAAAACCCACAGGATTTTAACTTTCACTTAAGTTGAATAAAGAAATGCTACATAAAATTATTATAGTCACAATTTTGTCTTTCATTCATAAAAATTAGCATTCAAAAATGTCTTCCACATATCCTGATTGTAGCCTCAGGATACAGGACACATGTGAGAGAGCTCTCTTATCTGGAAGAGCCTTTTGCATTTATTCATGGCCACAGACTGCTAGTCTCTCCAGCTTCCTCGGTTTACTTACAATCACCGCAAGGAGAAATGGTATAGAAAGATTGGTTTATGATTGAGAACAAAGTTTAAAATATGCCCTGAAGTTAGGGATTCAAGATTCTGTTATCCTGTGAAAGGAGGCATATTGCGATATAGTTGAACTAACTCAAACAAAATGAATCCACTGATTCTTTGTGGAAAAATATTATTTTTCATTTAGCAGTGAGTTAACGTACTTCAGCTGCCCAGAAAAAAACACAGAGGGGAGTAAAGAGTATACTGTTTATTATTTGAAACATTATATTAGGCAGAATTCTGAAGAGTTAAGGAACTTCTGCCATAAGGTAATGAATGCTATAAGGATTATGGGTTTTATCTTACATATTTTAAAACCACTATTGTATGTATTTTATTCTTCATTAAAAACTTTTTAAAGATTATAATGCTGCAAAAAATCAAAGTGTATCATGATTGTCTGACACAGAAGTATTGGACTGGATTAACTTCCTCCTGTCCTTCATACATTCAGGGCTGGGGTGAACTGCCTTTCAAGGTGTCATCTACTAAAACACAGCTTTCATCTATTCATGGGTCTCTGCAATTTATCTAATTTCTGAGAGAATGGGATAGCCACTTCAGTGCTACCTTTAGAACTAGTATCGACTAGTTAAGAATACTTAGAGCTACCTAAGTAAACAGTGACTCAGGTTGTGACTCAGAGTTGGTTGCTGGGAACAGACTCGTGGTTGTGGTTGTGGGAACCAAAAGAAACGGGAACAGTCAGTGCATGACTGATTTTTTTTTTTTTTTGTTCTTTTGAGACAGGATCTCCCTGTAGCCTCTTGTCCTGTAGCCTAGGCTAACCTCAAACTTACTGCGGTCAGTGAGAAAATGAATTATTTTGTAATAGAAGGATAGACCCCATAATAAAGAACTATCTTGAGCAGAATGTCAACATTGCTGCTAGTGACAAGTGCTGTTTGTGTCTTTTCGTTTGTTCTTCTCTTTCCTTTCCACTTCCCCTTCCATCTCCGTGTCCCCCTTTATCTTCCCTTTCCCTCCCTTTCCTTTATTTCTTTGCTTTCCTTCTTCATTTCTTTACCTTTGATCATTTGCAGCACTTGCTACAAATAATTTAATTATGTACTGCATTTTATTAGTAAGTTTCATCTCATATATTATAGCTTCCCAGGAATACTATAGATCCCACTAAAGTTAAAATTCGGGTGGGTAATCCTTCAAAAGACCAAGTCGGTGCTGTGTGTACTTACAATAGCTCTGAACTGGGAATTGATTAAACATCTGCTTATGAGAGCATTCTAGAAATTATTCTCTCTAAGCATTTTCTAAGACTCAAGGACTTTGTACAAAGAGGCAGGAAGAAGGGAATTGAGTGGATTATTGCAGGACCTTCAACGTAATGGATGAGGATTGTAGTGGCTCCAAACATCCCACTAGAGGGCACAAGCCACCTGCTCTGGAGGTCAAACCCTGCCCTCTGGTGGCATCACCTCCATGGACAGTGGGTGGAGTTTGCTCTCCAAAAGAGTATTAGCTGCACCCTTTCTGGTAGGACCTATTTGACAATATTTGCATTTAAATTCAGCATTTCATTCACTTTAAGCTCTTCTTCTCTGTGGAATAGCACATTAAATTTAACACCACATGGAAGTTCTCATTAAAATGAAACTAAGTAGAGAAAAGTAAGGAAGACAAACAAATTAGACTGATTTGTTTTATTCAGATGGCAGCCTGTGCCTCATTATGTGACTATCTCTTTTGCTGTTCCTAGAGAAACATACCTAGGAACGACACTTTCTGAAGATCGGGCAGCGAGCTTTTATACAGTTAGTTTGATTTATTTTTTGTTACTTGCCTCCTGTACAAAGTTGCTTTTCTAAGCCTCAGGCATAGGTAGTTGTTTTTATAGCTGAAAATTGTTTTTAAGAAATGGCTCTTTAAATAGCTGCATCAATAGACTTTTGCAAACAAAATAAATGTCCACAATTTTAATGATTTATTCCTTTCAAATATTCCTGAAAATTTCTTATTGGCTAGCTTAAGAAAAAAAGCACCTCGAACGAGCTTTGATAGATCAGCAAAAATGTGATCCTGATTCCCCTAATATTCATTTAATTCTCTTCTGGGTTAACATTAGTAATTGTTCTTATGATTTCATGATTTTACTTTTTAATAATTACACAATTTACTGTTTATGAGAGTAAATATTTGGTATTACTTTATGATTACATAAAATAATGGACAAACAAATTAGACTGATCTGTTTTATTCAGAATAGGGGAGATGGATTAGTGAAGATCATTAGAACTTTGTAACACTATTATAACTACTAATATTTTGGATATCTTTACGTGAAGAGTTTTCAATTGATAGAAAATGTGTTTTAGGAACCAGGCAATCCCAGCAGGGATAGTTGTATACATAAGGCAAGGATCTGCTTTCACTCCACTCTTGATAAGTAGCCTGATTCCTTCCAGTTGTACTCAAACTAGAGAAGTTTGCTTTCTGCAACTTGTGCTCTTGGAGAGCAGCTTTATTTCAGTTTGGATTATAAAGTCATGATTTTCTGCAAAACAAGGAGATTTATGAATCTAATTTACTGTTTATTTTTCCTTCAGAGAAATAAAAAATGTCTGCCCTTTGTCTCTGTAAACAAACACAATGTTATAGTAATTATTAACGATGTCCTGGTTGTCAGCTTAGCTAAGTACACTCTATTTTAAGCTTTTAATGTAGTCGAACCATTCTTTGCAGTCTTTCCCTTCTCTTGAAACAGAGACTCATGGCTTTTTATTTCTGGAATGACACCTAAACATCCTGTGCTTCAGGGTTCATATATTCAAATACAGGGTCTGGGAGCAACAAACCCCTCTGGGAGAGGGTCTGTGAGGGTGAAGGGAAGGCCTGTCTCTTTCCTGTGGTGTGTTGGGGGAAATTCACTTTTCAGCTGTACCCAACTGCCCATTGGGAATGGGAGGCAGCAATTGAAAAAGATAGGCTAGCAATGACATGTTTTGTGAAATGTCTTATTTGGGAACATTTTCACTGAATAAAATGAAATACCAACAACACTATGGAACTAAACAGAATTCTTGTACAGATCAGATTTGGTCCTAAAGCCAGGAATTCACCAAGCCAACCACCTAATTTTAAAACTGAGAAAACAGACTTGAAGCCCAGGTAAGATACTACAGAGCCCTCTCCAATGTTTTTACATGACATTAAATACTATGATGCTACACAGCTCCTCCTTCATGTCCGATGCAACAAGAATCTATGGCCCAGAAATTGGAGTCTGTGAAAACACACAGACGTGTTGGGATGAGAGATTGTCTTCCTTCATGCTCAGAGAGCTGGGCTGACCTGTCCCATGCACCTGACAAAAACTTGGCTCTGTCCAAGAACTGCTTCAGACGGCCGCCTGCGCCTCATTATGCGATCCCCTCTTTTGCTGTTCCTCACGCAATCTTATTTTTCTTCTGTGTTTTCTACCCTATAAAACATACTGTTGTATGGTTTTTCCTACTGTGTCATCTCCATGTTGGTGAACACAACACAGAATCTTTACTTGGATATTTGTATATGTTACTTTGACGTTTGTTGAACTAATGTGCTCTGGTACCCTTATGGTTATCAACAATGAAAAAGACTGCTGATACTTTGTAGCACCACAGTGATCTGCTGGCTTTCATTTTATAACTGATAAAATTGATTAAATTTAAGATATCTTATTGAGTGCTGAAAATATTTGTTTCTAAGGTAAACTTTGTATTCTAGGATGAAATTATCTAAACTTTTATGTGACAAGGGTAAATTTGTGTGTATTCAAAGCGAGTATATTTTCTCAATTTATACAGCAGGTTTAGGAACACAGATGAGTTTTACAAAAGAAATGAAGAGAAAGTATCTGCTATTGGTTAGGAAGGTGCATTAACGTGGAGTCACACAAGATCAGGTGAATACTGAATGATGGTGCCATGTTTGTGATTAAAGAACATTTACATTGTCAGTCAAGCTCCAATAAAAGTTCCTAAACAAGTCCTTTGATTCTTTTCAGCTTTATTGGAAAAGTAGCTTAACTCGTGTGAAAAATTAAAATTCTACCAAGGAACAACATATATATTTTGGTACCTGCTTGGTATCTGGAAGAACACAGTTCATTGATTTATGCAAGGTATCTTGGAATGAGATGGTGGGGATCTATGAAAGTGCTAATTACTAGACAAATTTTCTGCTATATAAATAGATAACATTTTACGTTTTATCAAACTAGAGTTTTTCCAACAAAATAGACTGCACAAATTAAAAATGGTAGTTTGATGAAGTTAACTTTTTGGAACTGACTCAGAATATGCCATGTTGCAAACTGTTGGTGGCTATTTTCTTGAGGACTGTCAGTCTGTAGTAAAGAAATGCCAGCCCCTTGGAAGGTGCTAGAATCTGTTTTATAAGCCAGGACAAAGCAGAAAAGCCACTGTGAGATGGAACTATAGAATGACTAACCCTCCTCAGGAAAGGAAGCTTTTATATAAGAATTTTAGTTTTGAGCAAATATGTATTAAGTTGGGATCAGAGAGCATATAGAAGAGAGTATTGTAGAATATTGGAAGGGCGGTATGAGCTCAAAATATCTAAAGTTTCATTTGGTGTTTTCATTTCACACATTGTAGTTCTCACTCTCTAGGATAACTTCTGCCATTTTATGTCTTCCATGTCTCTACTTAATGTCGTGCTGTTTTTTCTTTTCTCATAGTGTTCATGCTTTTATCTAGCATCTTGAACATATGGAATTCAGTTATGAGAACTATTTAAAGTACTTGTGCAGTAATTTTATTATCTTTGTCATTAATGGTTATATTCTATTGAATATTTTTTATTACAGTATCCTGCTTCTTTGTTTGCCTGGTAGTTTTTTTTTTTAATTTTATTTATTTTTGTATGTGTATGAATGTACTGTCTGCATGTAGGTTCGTGCAATGCCGCAGAGGTCAGAAGAAGGTCTTGGATTCCCCTGGAACTGGAGTTCTCCTGGAATTGGAGTTACAGACGGTTCTTAGCCACTATGTGGGTGCTGGGGATTGAACCCGGGTCCTCTGCAAGAGCAGTCGGTGCTCTTAACCGTTAGGCTATCGCTCCAGCCCTTGCCTGGTAGTTTTATGCTACATACTAAACGTTATGAATTGTCTTTCTTGGGTAATGGATGTTTTTCTATAAAAAATTCTCCTGGTTTGTTCTGGGAAGCATTTGAGGTACATGTGAAACTTAACTTTGGGGGGGTCTAGTTTTAAAAACATTTAAAGATTTAATTTTTATATGTATGAGTCTTTGGCCTGTTTGGCTCTACATGTAATACATGAGTGCAGTGGCTGCAGAGGACAGAAGAGGGCATCATATCCCCTGGAACTGGAGTTACTGAAGCCCATGGGCTGCCATGTAGGTGCTAGGAACTGAAACTGGGTCCTTTGCAAGAGCAGCAAGCACTCTTAACTATCCCCCCAGCCCCCAGTTTAACAATTTTGTTAGGTAGTATCAGAGTATTGCTTAATGTAGAAGTTATTGTCTACAGTAAAGAATTGCTGTTCACATCAGTGACAGTAGGAAATCTTATAATTCATGGGCATAGGTAGCATATTCAGGAGAGTGAAAACAATCCCCGAGTCTTGATTTTCTAGGCATTTTATTTTATTTTATTATTATTATTATTATTATTATTATTATTATTATTATTATTGTCTTTTCGAGACAGGGTCTCCCTGTAGCCCCAGCTGTCCTGGAACTCACTCTGTAGACCAGGCTGGCCTTGAACTCACAAAGATCTGCCTGCCTCTGCCTCCTGAGTGCTGAGTGCTAGGATTAAAGGCATGTGCCACTATGCCCGGCTTCTAGGTATTTCAGATAATGACTTATTTACAGGCAATGAAACACAAAGGAGCCTCTTGCAGATCCCAAAGCCCTTTCTTTGCATAACTATACTCTCTCTGAGAATATCCTGTGGACTCAAGCCTGGGTGGTCCCCAGAATCTAGTCTATTTAATTTAGGGTTACTTCAAACTCTGCTTGGGCTTGATTTTCCTGTACCATGGCTGGAAATACCTTCCAGACAGCAAACTGGGCCAGTCTAAGGGAATTCTTTTTTGCCTGTCAGGAGTTGCTTAGGATCATGGTTCTTTGAAAGCCATTGTTTTCACATGCATAGCTTTTGCCTTGGTTCTGGTGTGCCTGTACCTCTAGGTCATTCTCAACTTTGTTGGGAAACAGTTGCCTCTGGATGAGAGGCGAGTCCCAGCTCTGCTCTATGATCTTGAAAGAACCATTAATCTCATATTCTTCTTTGCCAATTTATGAAGTAGAAACAATACTTCAATGATCAGTTATTAGGATTCTTTATGGGAAGTATATTATAATCTATATGATTATACAAATGAATAACTATTCAAAGTATTGCATTTTTGAGAAAGGATCATGGGTCTTGAGGAGATGGCTTAGGTGGTAAAGTGCTCACCACAGAAACATGAGAACAAGACTTTGGATTCCTAACACTCCTGTAAAAAAGCTTGTGTGGTGGTGATTCCAGCATTGCAGTGGTGGAGACAGACAGAGTTCACTGGTCATCTGGTTAAGATGAATGGGTGAGTTCCAGGTTCAGTGAGAGACCCAGTCTCAAAAAGCAAGGTGAAAAGTGACTGAAGAACACACCCAGTGTTGACCTCTGACCCCCATTCACAAGTGCACATGCATGCTTAAACACAACTATGTACACACTTGTACACCCATATAGATATCCATAACACACACACACACACACACGTGCACGTGTGTGCAGGACTAGACTCACTGAACCTTTTTTTTTTTCTCCTTGGCAGAAGTCACCTGGGCCCTGAGCTCTCTTCTCTTGTCCAACAGAGATGCTTGCCTTGCTTTTTCCTCTTGCCAACTGATTGCCTTGTTCTTCAACTTCACATCTGTGTCTGGGCTCACAAGCTATGCAGACAACTTGGGCTATAAGTTTATTTGAAAGAGTTCATTGATGTTACATCAACACAGAAGGCAGAAATAACAATGGAATCTGTAAGTGTGCAGTGATAAAAATGGCCCTTATTCTTATTTATACCCCAATTAAAATGTATAATTGTGGTGGTTTGAATGAGTGTGTCTCCCATAGGCTTCACGTATTCAGACATTTTGTCCCCAGTTGGTGGCGCTATTTGGGGAGATCTTAGAAGGTGTGGCCATGCTGGAGGAAGTATGTCACTGGGGGGCAGGCTTAGTGAGTTCAACAAGACTTGCAGTCTCCAGTCTCTCTCTCTCTCTTTCTCTCTCTCTCTCTCTTGACTTCCTGTGCTCATTGTGAGATGTGAACCTCGGCTTTCTGCTCCAGCACCAGCCACCATGCCTCCCACCACAATGGACTCTAATTCCCTGGATCTGTCAATCATAAGTTCAAACAAACTCTTCCTTTTATAAGTCCCCTTGGTCATGGTGGTTTTATCACAGCAACAGAAAAGTGACTAATACAATAATCATTTCCATTAAACACTGAAGAAGAAAGAATGCATGGAATTATTAATGGAGAACATTTGCTATCAATATCAATACATGGAGCTTGCTCAGTATATAGAGTATATTAACATTTGAAAAGAAAATGAATTTTGTTAAAGGAAAGGTTCCAACTTGCTAATGTAGTAATGAGAGTGAAAAGACAAACCCTGTGGCTTTTTTGATTGCATATAAACCAGTACGAGGCAACAAAATAATTACTTTTTTATCATTATTATAAGTCCTGTACATGGCTAATTATTTTGTTTAGGTTGACCCGATGCAGTGAAAAGTGATCGGGTGGTTGTTTATGTATCCCCTCCAGACGACAGCTTGTTAGATTATTTTTTTATTTAAAACCAATTCTTAAAAGTTTGTAGGAAGTGTTTTAAAAGCAACTCAGTTACATAAGTTTTAAAATTGTAAATTAGCCAGGTGTGGTGGCACACGCCTTTAATCCTAGCACTCAGGAGGCAGAGGCAGGCGGATCTTTGTGAGTTCAAGCCCAGCCTGGTCTACAGAGCGAGTTCCAGGACAGCTGGGGCTACAGGGAAACCCTGTCTCGAAAATACCAAAAAGAAAAAAAAATTACAGATCTGAAAATTAAAGCTGACAGTGTGCTATGATGGGGGACTATTTTGATATAAATTATAGTAGATTTGCTCCCTAATGATCTTCTATGCCACTCTGTTGACTCCATTAACTGTGTCAGATTATACTTAAAATTCTGCTGAATTTTATGATGCGGATGTTCTTTGGACCCTTAGTCATTTTTTTATACACATGTGACATGCATAAAGCCTGATCTCACTCACACCTCTAACCAGTATAACTAATATAATATAAGTAACTAATCATGTATTTAACTGTGTTTAAGTGTCCAGTAAATCACCAAGCTAAATAGATGACTAGTCCATTTTAAAATGTAAGATTGAGGTTTCTAAATTTCAATAACAGGAATTTATGCATAAGTCAAGTGAGAGTCTTTTAATGTCTTGTATGTTCAAAAATTAAGACCATTTCTGGGAGACCTGTGAAACCATTACTTAGCCATCTTAAAGCTTCTTTATGAATCATATAGTTCCCCTTTTAGGTAGCCCAGAGAACCCACTTTATCACCTAACCCACTCACTGCAGTGTGTCTGAAAAGAATCTGAAACAGGACCAACAAACTGGGGCTGCTAGAAATTCTGTTTTCAGGGGATATTTTTGGCATATAAAGGAAGAAATATCCCAAAGAAATACACCCTATTTGTGTCATATGGCACAAACTTGTTTGCTCCATTTTTGCCCCATTTATATAATCTCTTAGAGGAAAAATAATCTGAACCCAGATTTCTATTTTTTTTTGAGACAGGTTCTCCCTATAGCCCCAGCTGGCCTGGAACTCACTCTGAAGACCAGGCTGGCCTTGAACTCACAGAGATCTGCCTGCCTCTGCCTCCCAAGTGCTAGGATTTTTTTTATTGTTATTGAACTTTTTCCATAGGTCATATACATCATTTCTCAATTGAATCTAGAATCACTTCCTTTTCCATGCCCCCCACCCCACCCGAGTCCCTGCACTCTGCCATACATGTCCTGCATCTTTTTCTGCTAGGATTAAAGGTGTGTACCTCCATGTCTGGCTGGACCCAGACTTCTTTGCTGAGCCTTTGCTCAGAGAGATTTGGCTTGTTTTAGAAGAGCTAGCATTTGAGAATCATCTTTAACTCCAGTTCCAGGGGACTCCAACGCCCTCTTCTGACCTCCACAGCATTGCACGACACTGGTGCACAAACCTACATGCATACAGTACATTCATACACATTGAAAAATAAATAAATAAAAAAAATTAAAAAAAGAAGAGCTAGCATTTAAAAGGACATGACTACTATAAGCAAATTCTTAGCTTTATCCTTTTGTTTCAATAAACCTATAAATTTTGACATGTAAATAACAGATGTTCTGTAGAGGATTTAAAACTGTTCAGCCTCCAAAGATGTTTACTACCTATTAAAAATAACTGGTAAGTAACTAGCTGAGATTTTAGCCTTACAGTTTTCAGTGTTTATATCTATGTTATAAGATTCACAATGTGTTTAAAGGACTGGAGATATGGTTCAGTGTTTAAGAGCACTGACTGCCTTTACAGAGAGAGGGCTCGAGTTCAGTTCCCAGCACCTACATTGTGACTAACAACAGTCTGTAACTAACTCCAGTTCCAGGGGATCTGTGGGCCTCTTCTGACCTTCAAGGGTACTGCATGACACAGGTGCATATACATAACATGCAGGTAATATACACATAAAATAAAAAATAAATTAAAAAGTCTAAAAATAAAATTTTAAAGATTCTTATGATGTGTTTAAGATATGACAGGAAATTAAAAAAATAGCAATACTTTAAGAAATGAAAACCACAAATAGACCCACATCAAAAAGATCATCCATCATGACCAAGTTGGATTCATACCAGAGATGCAGGGATGTTCAACTATGTGAAAATCAGTAAATATCAATCAAGCATTAAATGGAAGTGAAAGACAAAAACCACACATCATCTCATTGACTGGAGAAAAGCCTTTGACAAAATCCAGCATCGTTCATGTTAAGTCCTAGAGGGAATTGGATTGGAGGATCATTCCTCAATGTAATCAAAAGCCATATAGAAAGAAACTCACAGCCAATAATCAATCCTAAAGGGGGAATGACAGAAGCATTCCCTTAAAGGATGCTAGGAACTGCAAGGCTGCCCCTGTCACCACCCTTTTCAAATAGTGCTTGAAATCCTTGCTAGGGCAAATAAGGCAAGAAAAGGAAATTAAAGGAGTTCTAATTGGAAAGAGGAAGTCAAGCTATCCCTTTTGCTGAGTGATATGATTGTCATAAGGATGCTAAGAACTCCACCAGAAAACTCTAGAAATGATAAATACTTCAGTAAATGGCGGGATACAAAAAAAATCTAGAAAAATCAGTACTTTCTTTACACCAACAACAAGCAACTGAAGAAGGAATACAAGGAGAACTTCCCACCAATAGCTCAAAAACAATAAAATACCTAGGAACAAACCTAACAAAAGACACCAGAATCTCTACAACAAAAATTTTTAAACCCCTGAAAAAGGAAATTGAGGAAGATATCAGAAGATGGACAAACCTCCCATGTTCATGGATGGAAAAATAACATAGTAAAAAATGTCTGCTACCTAATGCTGTACATAATGCAATCCAATCAAAATCCCCAAGATATTCCTACAGGCTTGGAAAAATATCCTCAATTTCATTTGGAAAAATGAAAAAAAAACCCAATAGCCAAAGCAACCCTGAGCGAAAGAGCAATACATGGGGATCGCTATACCAGACATCAAACTATACTACAGGACTATAGTCATAAAAAACAGCTGGTACTGGCACAAAAACAGACCTGTTGACCAATGGAATAAAACTGAAGATCCAAACCTGAGCACATAAATTTCAGCCACCTCATATTTGACAAGGGGGCCAAGACAGACACAATGGAGGAAAGACAGCATCTTCAGTCATTGGTGTTGGCAAAACTGGATCACCACTTGTAGAAGAATGAAATTAAACCCCTACCTCTGCCCTGTACAAAAGTCAATTCCAGATGGATCAAAGAACCTCAACATGAAACCCCAAAACTCTGGAGGTGATAGAAGAAAAACTTGGCAGCAGACTACAGACATAGGCAGAGGAAAAGACTTCCTAAATCAGCACCATCCACGCGCAAGAATTAAGTTGACAATTGACAAATGGACCTCATTAAACTCAAAAGCTTCTGTACATCAAAAGAAACAATCAAGGAAGTGAAGAGAAATCCCACAGCAGTGGGAGGAAACCTTCACTGCAGATACATCTGACAAAGGATTAATTTCCAGAGTATACAAGCTACTCAAAAAACAAAGAAGAAAGAGAAACAAATGAACCACTCAAAAGATGGAGCAAAGAACTGAATAGAGACTTCACAGAGGAGGAATTAGAGATGGCTGAGAAACATCCTAAAAACTGTTCAATGTCACTAATAATTAGGGAAATTCAAATTAAGGCCACTCTAAGATATCATCTTACTTCGATAAGACTGGCCAGGATCAAGAAAACAAATGATATCAAGTGTGGAGAGTTGTGGGGAAAGGGGAACACTCATCCATTGCTGGTGGGAATGTAAACTTGTACAGCCACTATGGGAAAGCAGTGTGGAGAACCTCTGGAAAATCAAAATGAGCTTGCCATTTGACCCAGTGATACCACTCCTGGGTATATACCCACAAACTCATCTTACTGCAGAAACACATGCACAGTTATATTTATAGCAGCTCTGTTCACAATAGCAAAAAGCTGGAACCAACCCAAATGCCCCTCAACTAGACGAGTGGATAGAGAAATATGTGGTACATGTACACAATGGAGTTCTATCAGTGGTAAAGAAAGACAACATCATGAACTTTACAGCTAAATGGATGGAGCTAGAAGATATTATATTAAGTGAAGTAACACAGTCCCAGAAAAACAAACGATGAATGGTATCCCTCATCTGCGGATGCTAGCACCAATAATCCAGTTATTGTGGAGAGGGATGCATATTAAAAGAACAACAGAAAGGCTGCATCAGAAAACTGACTGAAATGGTGAATCGGGAGGGGTGGGAGGGGCAGGAGAGAGATACAGGTCTATATTCAATTAATGTATATTTAATTGACGTGAGTTCAGCAAGTATCCAATTTGCCCAGACTCTGCCTACAGTTACATGGTGTTTAGGACTTAGTAAAAGTAAATTGTGTATATTAACAACATTGGTTTAAAGGTTCTGATAAAAATGGTAATGCCCTTAGTTAAGTTGGAAATATAAATTGTTGTCATCCACATTTGTTTTACATAAAATCTGTATAACAATAACTTTGGGATTGGCACATACAAAATGTTTTCTATAATTTTTCTGTTGTACGGTATCATCTTGTAGCATTCTCTTTTACCTGTAGGATGATTTAACTTAAGATTAAGTTTGTTCCCAAGTTAACACATACAGTCACCCAAAACAGCTTGGGTCAATTTGATGAAATCTGCCCTTGATTCCTGCTATAGGTACGTGACTACAACTGCCTTTTTGAGACTCATGGGTCAAAAAACAAAAAACCTAAAAAAAAAGGGGGAACAGATATATATGAAACCTTTTTGTCAAAAACTTGCAATTCAAATCTAAAACTAACTATGGGAAAAGATTTGTGTTTTCCCACAGGTCAAATGTCACCAACTTAATGGCTGAGAAAGAAAACACACAGCTTTGCATTGTGTAGGATGTACCAGGAAGTGCCAGCAGAAAGGTTGGCCTCGTCTGAACATGTGAAAGGAAGAAAAAAGACCTCAGATTCTACAGGCATCAACCTCTGTGGATCCTACTTGTAACAACCATTTATAATGAGTCCTAATGAAACTTACCTTCTAGGTGCTGCAAAGTTTTAATATGAGAGATTTTCTTACCTGTCCTTCATAGAACAAGGAGGAATATAATGATGATGAGGTCGTTCTCCAACTGTAATTGGAGCCAACTGTATAGAGGTAATCTCTTATAAAACTGGTAAAACTGCCTTCTTTAATTGACTAATAGACATAGGAACTGTGAAAAAGATTATCTCTATTCAAAAACAATAAATACTAAAGTCTCCTAAGCTGTGCACTTAAGCAAAATATATTAATACAGGAGAGCTCTGATATCAGCAATGGATTATTCTACCAAGGAGATGTTGGCAGGGGATCCAAGCCCCACCCAAAAGGTAAGGCTTCTTGCCTGTAAACTGGGATACCTGCAAGAAGAGAGGTGATAAGGCCCTCGCTGTCAAAACCTGATGTAAGCATAGGAAAGATGTATTGAGACGCACTTGCAAGTGTACAGTTGGTCTCTGGAATGACCAAGATGTTACCAAAGGCCACTAAACCAATAAAGCAAATATAGGCCTCCTTGAGTCAAGCAAGCTCCTGCGTCAGCACCAGCTTACACCTCACCTGCCTGGAAATACGTGCAGCAGTGGCAGCC
>VZQC01013025.1:1604401-1638633 GCA_009823505.1 Rhizomys pruinosus | reverse complement strand
CTGTAGGGCTGGAGAGATGGCTCAGCAGTTAAGAATGCTTGCTGTTTTTCCAGAGGATGCAGGTGAGACCCTCAGTACCCACATGGTGGCTAAAAACAGTCTGTAACTCTAGTTCCAGGGGTTCTGATGCTCTCTTCTGGCCTCTGTGGGACATTGCAGGCACATGGTGCACTTATATACATGTCGGAAAAACATTCATATGCGTAAAATAATGGATAAAAGATTTTTAAATTAAAAAATAAGAAAGCATGTTTATTTGTGTATCATATAAATTCCCTCATCACATATATAATATATCTAGAATTCAAGAATAACATTAATAATCCCTGCATAGCCCAAACACTCAACTCTACAGAGGAAGGAAACTGATTCACAGTGCAATAACTTGTCCTACAGAATATATTGCTTAAAGTACTTAAATGTTTCTATTATTTATTTTGCCTTTGGGCCTGCGGTTGCTGACAGATTATTTAGCAGTTTGCATCATGAAATATGCCCCCCCCAGATATCTGCTTTATCCTATCCTGAGCATACCATATAAAGTTTTGACTCCTTTGTTTTTCAAATACTGTTAATATATACTTGGACACAGTATCAGCGTGAACTTGTAATTAAATACAACGCCATGTTTACATTAATGAAAAAATGCTGCTAGCAGTTGCAGTTGAACAGTAATAGCAAGATCTTAGGCACTGAAGTCTTGGTGTTTGTTTCTGGGAGATAACTGATTGGAAGCAAGCTGTTGGAGTCAGTTCCAGATAGGGGTCCTGACTCTGATACTAACTGTGAGCAACTTAAGTTCAGTTTCCATCATAAAAGAGAAAAAAAGAGAGAATCTAGCTTATACTTAAAAAAAGGCTGTTGTTGGATTAAAAAAGAAAATGCAGTGATAGCCCCAGTCTCTGGTATCAGGAAGCATCCACTTAATAACGTTCGCTGTTTTTTTCTCTGTTTGTTCCTGCTTTCATTTTGAAGCGGCAATAGAACATAACGTCAATAATGGGGTGGCTTATAACTGTAGAACAGATGAGGTCACTCCTTGGAACTAGCTGCTCTCCCAATGGTTGTCTCAGTATTTTTACCTTGTAAACTAGATCATAAGTTGGGAGACTTATAAAGATGATTCATTCCAGGGTTGGGGATTTTAATCTTTATTTTTTATTTCTCAATGAGAAGACTGCCATTTAGATTCTTTTAAATCTTGCTTTTTGTCTGATGGGGATGATGATCTGCCTCTGTGAGTACAAGAGAAGATAGTGGCTAGACCTGGGAATCAACTAGACACGATTTTTATAATAGTGAGAGCCAAGTTAAAAATATTTTCAAACTCAGGGATGGAGAGATGGGCTCAGCAGTGGAGAGCAGTGGTTGTACTTGTAGAGGACTCGAATTCAGTTCCCAACACCCACATGGCGGCTAACAACTATCCCTAACTCAGGCTCTAGGGAATCCAATGCTCTCTTCTGGCCTCTGTGGACATGCCTGCACATGGTGCACTACATACATGAAGGGAAAACACATACATGAACATAAAAATAAATAAATAAAATTTAAAAATATATTTGAAATTCAATAAACTGAAAGAAAAAAAGTGATTACATGGCTGTTTATAATATTGTACTGTTCCATACCCTGTGATTTGGAGTTTATTTTCTCTAAAATGCTGTATAATATTTTTTTTTTACAGAAGGAAAATCTGTGAGAGGGAAATAAAATAAATTATTGATGCTGGAACGGTGATGAAATTACAGGTACTCTTTGAACTATTTGGATTTTGAATTAGAACTGCCTTATTTTGCAGTGAGCATTGAAGACAGTGACCAGATACTGACATATAATTGAAAAGCTCTTAATTCCAAAGGGAAGGGCCAGACTCTGGCAGTTTGGCTTTTATATGGAACAAATTTCCAAGGACACACTGGAGTTATAAGAGGAGTGTAAATTCAGAAGCGCTCAGATGCAGGCAGCGAAGCTCAGTTCAATGTGACCAAGCTTTTATGTTTTCATGGGAGAAAGAGAAAACTCACTTAAGGTTATGTATTTATTTATGACCCCTTGTTTGTGTATTCTCAAAATGTTTTGCTTCCTAACAGGGCTGTTTTCTGTAATCAGAGTGACAGGAATGATATTGGGAAACAAATCTCTGCATGATTATAAATTACTGACTGTATTTTTATTTACTAACCTCAGGACCTGAAATTCTACTGCCAATGTTCTTTTGAGCATCACGTGTCAGCTTATACAGCTGGCTACCCATTAGCCATTCAGAACTTACTCTCACATATTCTTCTCATGTCAGTTGGCACAACCTCGTTTCTAGAGCCTCTAGTTCCATATAAAAACCAGGTAGTAAGATTACACTGCAGAATTAAGGGAGAAGGCAGTGGGTTTTAATGAGTAGGTCTAGAGAGGGGCATCAGGGGACACAGGCAGAAAGCATCCAGGGCCTGGGCCCTGCTGAAGGCCACCCACCCTTTCTCTAGCTTTTCTCAGACCAGCTGTTCTTTGAACCCAGTTTGCTGAAAAGTGTTTTGATATGATCCAGGTTGGGGTTACAGCCCTTATTGTACAAACCTGTGATCCCAGCACTCAGGGTGCGGAGTCAGGAGGTCAGAGAATTCCATATCAGCCCAAGCTATATAGCAAAACCATCTCAAAAATAAAATAAAAGTCATACAAAATTCATAACTTTTATTATTTAAAAGTACTTTTTGTCTAAAAAAAGCCTAGATAATTTTTAGTCTCATAGGTCTGTTCTTTGGTAACATGAAACTTGCAGTTAGTCCCAAGTTGCTAAAGGCACTTACTGGTCTCTGATGTGGTGTGACTAATAGAAACACCTTATACTTTGCTTTGACCTCATTATAGAAAAATAATGATCTTTGTAATTGTCCTGTACAGATTGATGCGATGAATTTTCATTCTTTGAACATACACCAAATCATGGTATTGCAGTGACTACTAGCACATTGCTTAGCACACAGTGAATGGGCAGAGTGCAGAAGCTTGTCATGCTGTCCAGGGAAGCCACATATGTTACATACGTTACCGCAGGAATCTAACACATTGATGCTAATTTCATATATCTTTACCTCACTCTAAGGTAATACTTGATAAAAACATTAATACTCAACTCTGAAAATGTTAGCACAGTGCTAAGCACACAGTGGGTGCTCAATAATATTGAATGAACAGGTTTGCAATACTTGACATAATTCCATCTGACTACTTTGTTAAATTTTCAGTTAACATGGATAATGTAAAATCCAGATGCACATTAAGTCTTGTTTTGCTGGAATTATGGCTTCTAAATATTTGTAGGCGATCTTTGTCACAGCTGATTTGAATGTTTGTCTTTTCTTTTGCCTTTGATACTGGCTTATAGTGTCTCCTCAGCATGTGTAATATTAGTGTAGTTTGCAGCTCTACCCGAATCTTAAGAATTCCACAGTGATTAATTGTCCAGAGACATTACATGAACTGTTGGGCTGGATTTGACTGGATATAGCAATTATTGGACCTCAAGAAATCAAAGGACTTCTTATAAATATCTCCCAAAAGCAAATACTAGAATCCTAGTCAAATACATATGTACATTGTCAAAGAGCAAGGCAAACAAATTGGCTGCTATATTTTATATAATCATTTCTGCAAATGCCCATTTTTGGATACTAATATTTGACATAGTTAATTCTTATTAATTTTTTGGAATTGTTTATTAATAATGCAAATAGATAATTTTATTTTTCACGGTAACATTTCACTATTAATGGTTTAAAGTGGATGATAGCAAACCAATTTGAAGTAAAATATGAATATTTGCCATTGTATTTTAACACTATACACTTTCTTGACAGTTAAATTTTTTTAAAATGTTTTTTGTAGCATGTATTGTATATATTTATAGTATATGTAGTAAATAAAAATATGGCCAAAGAGACAAAAAAGTACTTTTTAAAAGCCAGAGCTTCACTGTGTACTTAATTACTGTCCAAGGGCTGTAATCCCAACCTGCTTTAAACTTGTATTAATAATTTTATACAATAAATTAGTAAATTTTAATAATTAATAAAGAATTTTATAAGACTTGGAGATGCGTGGACACTAAATTAAATGAATTGTCATTTCTGAAAGACCAGAATTACAGTTTCTTATTAAACAACTTTCTAGTGGGAAGAATCTGTATTATGTAATAGATTTTATTTGGCCTAATTTTATGCTATTAAAGTGCTTCCTAATAATAGTATTTAATTACTGATTTATCCAAGTTTAGAACTATTTGAAATGTACTTGATAAAAACTTGAAGGAAGAATCTCTTACAAAATAACAATAGCAGCATTAGATTTAAGGCCATACATCACCTCAAATTTGAAGCTATTATTATTTTCCTCCTCTTACTTTTTACAGTTGAGAAATTCTTTAATGCAAGCCTAAGTCAGCAGGCCCATTTGGTAGACACATCACAGATGTGTCTGTTCCTTGAACCCCGTCTGCCAGAAATAACAGACTCCTTTACTTAAGCCACAGAATATCAAATTAATAAGAATGAAACTATTAATCTTCATTTTTTTGTTTCCAATCTCCAAACACAGATTACTAAATATATTTGTTCCCTAATCCTCAATAGCAGTCTTGAAAGACAACAGAACAGGGGAAAAGGCATGGATATTCAGAAAAACAACTCACAAAGTGCTGGAGAGATGGCACAGTGGTTAAGAGCTGATTTTGCAGAGAACCCAGAATTCAGTTTGCAGAACCCACATCATGACTAACAAGTGTTTATAACTCTTGTCCAACAGGATCCAATGCCTTTATCTGCCCTCTATGGGCATTGCCTGCACATGATACATTTACATACATACAGGCAAAATGCTCATACACATAAGATAAAAATAAGTAAAATATTTTGGTGTGGAGAGATGGCCTAGCAGTTAAGAGCACTGACTGCTCTTGCAGAGGACCCGGGTTTGATCCCCAGCACCCACATGGTGGCTGAGAACTGTCTGTAACTCCAGTTCCAGGGGAATCCTACACCCTCTTCTGACCTCTGCGGCATTGCATGACACGGGTGCACAAACCTGCATGCAGATCCATACACATACGAAAATAAATTTAAAAAATTTTTAAAAATTAAAAAAAGTTTAAAAAAATAAAATATTTAAAAAACTCACAAAAGTAATCTGTATGTATTTAGAGTGAGTTGATTTGAATTTTTCCACTAAATAATTTTGTCTTCTTATATGTGGATGGATGACCAATACGCATTATTCTAAATGTATCTATTCAGAATTTTCTTGTAGAGCTTGATGATAAAATAATTTAAATGCAATAGCCGTGAAATTATTTTGCATTTGGTAATCTACCAAGACTTAAATATATTCTCAATGAGAATGTAAACATTTCATTAGATATAATATAATAACAATGTTATAAAGCTGGAATGCTCTAGAACTTAAAGAATTTTATTTTCAGGCTCAGGGAAGGATTAAAGATCAATGTTTTATGCAAAGTACATTTGAAGTATATGAAAGCAGAAGCACCAAACACAGTAGTTAGCTCCCAGAAGGAACTGCTGCTAAAAAGTCAGTTTCTAATGGTTACGACAAGTCAGTAAGGACAGAATTTCCCAATTATTTTTTTAATCATTTTTCACCTTTTAAAATTGAGTTTTTGTGCATTTCATACAATCAATCTTAATCACATTTAGACTCTATTCCTTCCTGCTCCTCATGGCTCCCGCCACAAGCTTTCACCTGGTCAAGCATTTCTATTCAGGTATCTCTGCTGGAGTCTCAAGCATTTCTATTCAGGTATCTCTGCTGGAGTCTAGTCACTCCCTTAAAGCACACACACCTATTTTCCCTTACCCTACAATAATCATTTGCCAATAGATCTATGGTAAGGGTTAGGGCCTACAGTCTAGTTCTCCCATCTATGTTGGGTCTTATGCATGCTAACACCATTCCTGTACCATCATATGACCAAGGTCCCTGGAACCTGTAGAACCTGATGTCCATATAGTCATGTAAGAGCTTCGCTGGCTCTTACAACCTTTCTACTACTTCATCTCCTTCAATTGTCCCTCCACCAGGTGGGTGGAGTTTAATATAGGAATCCCGTCCAAGGACCCACCTCTGTAGACTCTTATTCTCTACCCTTTGACCATTTGTGACCTTTTGTTTTCCAGGCCATCTTGCATGAAGGAGCTTCATGGATGAGAATTGAGAGATGCACGAGTGGTCTCTTAACCCTTGTTCTATGTTTCTGTGATCCTAGGTATAGAGGTTGCATTGTAGATGTGTCACTTAGGCTTCAGCAATTCACAGACAGTCTCTGTGTCTGACCAGTTGTAGGACTATGCAATAATCTCTGTTTGTTGCCAAAGAAGAATCTTTGGTGAGTGGTGACTGGTATACTTGTCTCTAAATATAAGGCTCCATATTTAGTACATAGTAAGAAATTACATTTGTCTAGGGATATGATAGCCCAAGATCTATGAGCTACTCCATCCATGTATATTTGGCTCTGTTGACAGTACCACACGTGAGTTTCCTGCTACTGAGTGGGCTTTAATTCTAATTAGGTAGCTGTTGATTACTTCCAAGATAAAAGTGCCATTACCGCAGCAGTGTTGTTTGCTGTGCTGGTTGTTTATGTGATTATTATGCCTTAAAGGTGGGGTTGGACCATGAATTGATGTTTCCCTTAGCAGCTGTGTAGTGCTCTCCAAAGCTATGAGAGCTGGCCTTCAGAGGAGGTGGCTTCCTGTTCAGTTCCAGCTCCATTGCTCCAAATCCAGTGTCTGAAGTATGTCCTGTTTTGAGAGGTCTCAGAAGGTGTGACTATACTGGAGGAAGCAAGTCACTGTGGGTGGGCATAGAGAGTTCGTAAGTCTTGCAGGATCCCCAGTCACTCTCTGCTTCTTGTGCCTGCTTGAAGATGTGAGCCTCTGCTTTCTTCTCCTACCCTGGCACCTCCTGCCACCATGCCTCCCCTCCATGACAGACTATAATTCCCCAGGAACTGTAAGTTCAAATAAACCCTTCCTTTCATAAATTCCCTTAGTCAGAGCATTTTATCACAGCAACAAAAAAGTAACTAAGACACCAAACTTCTCTTGCTCCTGCTTTCCTTAAATAGATGCTATACTGGGTCTGGAGAGGTGGCTCAGCAATTAAAAGCATTGGCTGCTTTTGCAGAGGACCTGGGTTTGATTCCCAGCACCCACATGGTGGCTAACAGCTGTCTTTGACTCCAGTTTCAGGAGATTCCAACACACTCTGACCTCCATGGGCATTGCATGACACCAGTACACTTTCACACATGCAGGCAATACACACCTACACATAAAATAAAAATAAATAAAATAATTTTTTTAAAAAAGGAAAATGAGCTGATCGCAGTGGCACACGCCTTTAATCCCAGCACTGGGGAGGCAGAGGCAGGCAGATCTCTGTGAATTCAAAAAACTACATAGTGAGCTCCAGGCCAGCTGGAACTAAAAGGGAGACTCTGCCTCAAAAAGACAAAAAAAAAAAAAAAAAAAAAAAAAGGAAGAAATGATTTTTTTTTTTTATAATAGATGATTTATTATGCATTCCTTTCTCAAAGTGGTCTTATAGCTAATTTCAAATTCTGTGCTTCAATGACAAAGAGAAATTCGTTTTTAAATATTTTGTCTTGTTGAAGTCATGAGTCAGGGAAAGAAATGTAGCTGAATTGCTAGGTCTAATGACTAAGATCTGTCTGAGAGTGATATTTTATAATGGGACAAGTGGAAAAATGATGGCCTAGAAGCTTCAAGAACACACCATGTCAGGGGTTGACTGTATTCATTAAAAATAATCTCAAATTGATGTTATCTTTAATATATACAACTCAAATAAAGCTAGAAATATATCATATATTTTTCCATTAACAAAAAGTGATCTGCAACTTATTTCATTTGGCTCTCCAAGTTGCTTTATAAAAAACACAATCAGCTTCAATTAAGTGAATACCAATGAGTAGTCCCTTCTATTACTGTAGGAATATGAACACCTTGCAGGTTTGTGCAGTTGGAGTTGACAAGAATGTAGGTAAATAAGCCAATTATCACATCCGCACATTTTATTCTTCAGCTCAAGAGGTAACATAGTTTCCTCTTTTCACAATTTTTTAAAGAAATTAAGAATGTAAAACTAGAATAATCCATAAAATCCTTAATGTCATATTTAAATAGGCAGCAAACAGGAAAAGCACGAGGAGGCTAATGACAGCTTATCTCAGTCAATGGAGCTCTAAGGAAATTGGAATTTCAAAAAAATTTCTTAAATTTCCAAGTTAAAAAGAGTATATGGGGCTGGAGAGATGGCCTAGCAAGGTTAAGAGCGCCGACCGCTCTTGCAGGGACCCGGTTGATCCCACACCCACATGGCGGCCGAGCAACCGTCTGAAACTCCAATTCCAGGCAGAGAACTCCAGTTCCAGGGGATCCGACACCCTCTTCTGACTTCCGCGGCATTGCACGACATGGGTGCACAACCTGCATGCAGTCAGAACTCTGATACACATACAGAAATAAATAAAAAATAAAAAAAGAGTATAAAAATTTTCTTCAACTGGGGATAAATGTCTGCTGCATTGTTTAAAAAGGTGCTTATGGCAGTGGTTCCATAGAGCTTGCTATGAGGATCGAAAGTTTCTTTATCCGTGTTGTTCACTAATTGTCTACTCACAACCCTTGAGATGTGCACTAGGAGCTGATGAACTGAATATTTTCTTTAGTTGTAATTGATTTATATTTAAATTTCAATTCCATATATGGCCAATGGCTATTGTACTGGACAGTGCAATCCTATACAGTTTAAGACCTTGACTATAGCTCTTTTTTTTTTTATTAATTTTATTTATTTTTGTATGTGTAGGAATGTTACTTCTGCATGGGTTTGTGCACCCGTGCCGTGCAATGCCGCGGAGGCTAGAAAGGGTGTCGGATTCCCCTGGAACTGGATTCTCCTGGAATTGGATTTTCAAGACGGTTTTCGGCCGCCATGTGGGTGCTGGGGATCGAACCCGGGTCCTCTGCAAGAGCGGTCGGCGCTCCTAACCGCTTAGGCCATCTCGTTTAAATGTGCTTTCTGGCTTCCATAGTAGATATTAACATAAACACTTTGGACCTGTAAAACAAACTCCAAAATGTTGTTTGTACATTTAAATCAATGAGAGATCAGAGTTCTGTATTCATAAGTTGGTAACAAGTTTTAAAGGGATATGACAGAGTTTAAAAGGTCCTTCTGCAAACAAACACTTTTGTATTTCAGTATAGCCTTTACAGCTGCAGATGGGGCCTCTGAGATTATTTACAGGAAACCAAGAACTATACTGCTAGTTAGCAGGAGGATTTGTAGATCTTCAGTTTTTTTAATTAAATTTTATTTATTTATTTATTTATTTATTTATTTATTTATTTATTTATTTATTTATTATGTGTGAGTGTATTGCTTGCATGTATAGTAAGTGTTATGCAGTGCCCACAGAGAAAAGAGTGTTGGATCCCCTGGGACTGGAGTTATGATGGTTGCTAGTGGCCATGCAGGTGCTAGGATTCCAACCTGAGCCTTCTGCAAAAACAGCCAGTGCTCGTAACCACTGAGCCATCTCTCCAACCCTGACCTTCAGTTCTTCAACAATAACAACAACAACAAAAATATGTTCTTAGAATGAAGTGTGTTAACTCAGACGCCTGAAACACAAATATTTGAAAAAGTTAAGGAATGTAAAACATATCTTCCTCTGTGTTCGGCTATTTTTAAAAATATTTTATTTGTATGGGTGAATTGGCAGCATGTAGGTAGGTGAATCTGTGTCATGAAATCCACACAGAGGTCAGAAGAGGGCTTCCAGTTTCCGAGAACTGGAATTATAGACAGTTGTTGGCCTCCATGTGGGAGGTCAAGCATGGTTCCCTCCATGCTGGGAACCAAACCCAGGTCCTCTGCAAGAGCAGCCAGTGCTCTTAACCCCTGAGCCATCTCCTCAGTCCCATGTTTGGTTATTCTTAAGCAAAATGTCATAGTGATTCTGGAAGATTTACTACAAATATGTGAGTGTTAGGAAATGAAGGTCCCAGAACCACCTCCAGTAGGAGCTCCGTGCCTGGCTTCTCCTGCTTTGGGGCTGATGGCACATGACAGAGAACAAGCTCCTTCTCTTCAGTACTCGTAAAAGACATCATGTTATCTGGACCTGGAGGTCACATAGTAACCATAGCCAAATGGGAGGTAACCATATTTACTTAGGAGACACCCATAGCTACTAGTGAGGGAGAATGACATAAGAAATCACAAGTTCAAGGCTTGTCTGAGCATCTTGGTAAGATTGTCTTAAAATACAAGGAAAGAAAGAAAAAGAAAAAAAAAATAGACTGAAGATGTAACTCGGCAGTCTATCATGTGCAAGGGGCTTGGTTCAGTTCCCAGAACTGGAAGTAAATGTACATCTTATTTTATTATCTTCTCTGCTGGGAGTGGTATTTGGTTTATTTCATTGTACTTGTTTCCAGAGACAAATTAAAAAAAATCAAAACATGCCGGGCATGGTGGTGCACACCTTTAATCCTAGCAATTGGGAGGCAGAGGCAGGAGGATCTTTGTGAGTTCAAGGCCAGCCCGGTCTACAGAGTGAGTTTCAGGACAGCTGGGGCTACAGGGAGACCCTGTCTCGAAAAGACCAAAAAAAAAAAATCCAAAACATGCATAGCCCAGACTTCTAAGCCTATCTCAACACACACACACACACATTCTCTCTCTCTCTCTCTCTCTCTCACACACACACACACACATTCTCTCTCTCTCTCTCTCACACACACACACATTCTCTCTCTCTCTCACACACACACACACATTCTCTCTCTCTCTCTCTTTTACACACACACACACACACACACACACACACACACACACACACACACTCTAAAGATACCCAGTGAGAGAACTCTGTCAAATGTGACCATTTTTATCTTCAAGATTAAAGCTGTCCTAAATAGTCCTTACACCACTACTTTGGGCTGCTTTCCAGAAAGTCTTTAAATTTATCTACCCACCAAGCACCTATCTAGCCTCTTCTTAGTAAAATGGGATCACAGCATATTCCAGATGGAACAAGTTACTTTTGTAATTTTTCTAAAGAGAACATGGGAGCTGCAGGCTTGTTCTATGAAGTTTTCTTTCCCCAGTAGTTGGGTGAATGAAAAATATCAAATAGGCTAACCAGAGAGGAGTTTGACCTATCAAAGCAGTCCAGTCCATTCTGCTGCTCTCCCAGGGACCTATGTTCTACTGTGTGACACCATGCCTCTCTGTCACAGGGCTTAAAGGACATCTCTATGGTTTTATATATCCCTATGTTATCATTAGTGAAAGGATGATGTTTGCAAGAGTGAGATTATGACACATACATGTTTTCTGAAAGTGAACAGGTCTAATTTTAAAGTTTATGGTCCTTGCCCTCTTGAAAGTGCATGAACACATTTTTAACACGGAAGCTACTGAGACCACAGTTATTTCCTGGCTGGTCTTCCCACACTGTACACAGCAAGATGTACAAGTGCACCATAATTTTGAAAATTCTTTTGTAAAATATCTTTTTCCATTTTTCTTTCTCATATAAGACCTGCATGTAGTACAAATATTACAGAAGAATAAAATAAAAGCTAACCTCTCCTTACCCTAATTTTGCCTCTGGATTCACCTCCCAGAGACATTTAACTGATAATTTATTATTTATCCTTCTAAAACTTAAAAATGTGTACATGTCTGGTGTAGGGATACATGACTTTAATCTCAGCATTCATGAGGCAGAGGCAAATGGATCTCTGTGAGATCAAAGCCAGTTCCAGGCTGGCTGGGGCTACACAGTGAGACCCTGTTTCAACCCCCCCTCAATGTGTATGCATGCACACAAATGTATACATTTACTATACAACTTACTACTCTGCTCACTGATGTCATTAATTTGTTAATATTATTTAACATTATGGCTAGATAGAACTTTCTATATCAGCACATTTAAAGCTGTGGTATTGTTTTTTTTTTTTCCTTAAATCTATTATTATTTCTCTAATTCCCTTTAGACTACTACATGGATGTTTCATTGACCATATTCAACCTCACACATTCCTGTACTGCATCAATAGGGTGAGTCCAAAACAGAATTATTGAACCAAATTGTTTGGTAAAGTTTGATAGATATTTTTATAATATCATGTATATAGTTTATAATAAAGTGATGCTAAAAAAATCTAGATTTCATAAATCTTTTTGTCTCTTTACCTGTTGCTTTGATTTGCATGTCTATAATTGTGAATGAAGTTGAACTCACTTTCTTATGATTTTTAGTAGTTTTTCTTCTGTTAGCTACTGTTTATTTTTATTTTTCAACTGGGCTAATATTGTATATTTTTTCCTATTCTTTTCTGCTTTACAAATTTTTAGGTTTTTAAAAGTAAAATAAGTGATGTAATTACAAACCAATAAATAACATAACTAAATTACTTTCACTAGAACACCAGAGCTTAAGTAGGGCCTTAAAGATACTTTGACAAGAATTTGTATGCAGAATGGTACTTATGATTTATGTTTTATATACTACTTATGATTATATTGACATTAAATATTATTAAATATATAAGATACATATTATATTTATATGAGATACAACTATATTTCAAATCAAGGCTGCTGGGTCCTGTGGGAAAGCCTCTTCTCTCAGTAGGTCACAAATCAGGGCATATTTAAGAAATCATTACCTAGGAAACAGTTCAGGTTCCTTTTCATTTCAGATAAAGTGATAGCAATTAGCCATGTGCAGACTGGGAGACAGCACGGTACATTGTGTTTTATGCAATGTGACATCATTGAATGGAAAGGTTACTAAATTTGGCTCAATGGAGCATTCTTGTTCAAGAGGAATAACATGTAGATTAAGAACCACAAAGAAACATATTTGCATTGGATAACAAGAATTTGGGTCAAAAAGTAAAGAAAATTCTGATGGTAAAATTGTAACTGCATGACTTTAGTGGAGAGGACATAGCATGAGATATTTCAGATATTTCACTCTGTTTGGAAAAGATGGACACAAGTTGTATTTACACTCATAAATTAGCCTTCCTAAAACCAGTGGGCAGTCCTGGATACTTTGGCATGTGCTGGCCCTGAGAGACTGCCTACTCTGTTTGACATACCCCATGAACTTCCTTTTCTCTCCCAGCCCTAATGACACGGCGTGATGGCAGCTCTGAGCTGAATTTTCTGTCAGTCTTTACTAGAAATGTTAAATTCTGTAGTGTTAGAACTGCTTGAATGATAAAGTCCGAGAACAAAGCATCTGGTGAAATTCATTACTGAGAAAATTGTGACAGCTCTCCACAGGCCACACCTCTTCTCTCCACGGTGATCGCGGGGAACCTAGTCTCAGCCTAGACTTTTAAAGAACACCAGTGACCTATCAAAACAAATGACATTTGGCTATATTCATGTAACCACTAACAGAAATTCTGCATACGCTGGGAGAAATTCTTCAAGAACTGAAGCATTGGGGAATCACTGTCTTAAAATAAATCACCACTTTCTTGGAATCTAACTGCTTAATATCTTAAATCTACAGCAGTGTCTATAAACCACACAAAGTAAATAAACACTTCTACTGGAAGCTAAAAAGTAATACCCCATCATGCTGTGAACAGTTGACATGACTTGGTTAAAAGGCAAGTTTCTTTATTTCAGAACCCTAAGCTTTAAATAAGTTATAGGAAAGTAGAGATAATAAATATTTTATTAAAAAAAGAACTCATATATCCCAGGCTAACTTTACATTTATTGATCCTCCATCCTTTTTCTCCTAGGTTTTGGGATTATAGGTGTGTACCACCATGTTCAGTTTATGTGGTGCTGGGTAACAAACATGCTTGCTGGACAAACACTCAACCAACTGAGTTACATCCCCAGATCAAGAAAAAAAAATAATGATGATGAAATATATTCCTAGGTTGCTCAGGTTGCTCTTGAACTTCTGGACTCAATGGATCTTCCTTCCTCAGTTTCCTAAATAGCTAGTACTAGAGACAGGTGTGTCCAGCTACCATTCCTTTTGAAGAACTTTGATTGAAGCATACCTGATGTCCAGCCCCATCCCTCTGTCCAGCCCCCATACCTCCCTCATTAAATATGTTGGCTTGGATGAGCTGTCATAATGTTAGTATATTTTTTAGCTAATACTGAACTTTCTAGATTTCTTCATTATTGCATGAAAAATCAAATGTTGTAAACAAAATGGAATAGGTCTTAATATTTCCTTCTATTTTTCTTAATATCTTCTGAGAGGAATAGCACTTAATTTTAAATTGTAACTTTAAATAATTAGCTTTCATTAAAAAGTGAGTTGCCTTTGCAGAACAGATAGTTTAAGGAGCAGCATGGAATGTGGGCATTGGGATTTGAATTTCTCTGCTTAATCTTGACTATATCAGTTATCATATTTGGGAACTATTTATCTTCATTGTTTCTTAGTTACTGATAACATGAGGGCAAAGTAGTCACTAAATTGTGGAGCTTCATGAAGATTAAACAAAAGACATTTGAAGGATGAACACTATGTGGCTCAAGATAGATGCTGAAATAAACTTTAGCTTTATAAAAATATGATTTTATTGTAATTCCAGGAAAATAGCATTATAAGTAAGTTATAGGTACTATAGCACTTCTCTGTATTTAATGCAATGAATGCTTGGGACTCTTGTGAAAAACCAGATTATTTTTCATGGAGTCTAGTTGGGGTCTGAGATTTTGCTTTTTCAATAAATTCTCAGATAGTGCCCAGAGCACTAGTCCACGGAGTGTGACACCCTAGGAAACTGGATACATAGATCCTTTAATTTGTAACACACCAAGTCTCAATGAGAATGGTGACAACTCAACTTGCCTCTCAACACAAAACCATTTGATTGTCAATTTTTTACTTTCCTTAATTTTTTTCATACTCTTTTATTCTTCTCTTGCCATTATTTTCTCTAGTTTGAAAAATAATATTAATGTTATTTCCCAATTAGTAAGAGCAAGGTTAAGTCTTCTTACTATGTATAATAGAATGAAACACCCTGAAGTTAGAAAGGTAATTTCGCCATAATTTTTATTGCCTATAGTGAGGCAAGGAAGTGAGTTTTGTGCATGCTTAGTTGGGGGGCGGGGGGCCCTTGATGTGGCCCTATGAAGGGAGTTCTCAGGAGAAACAGAAAGGAGAGGAGCAGGAACAAAACAACACAGCCTATTAGACATTCTCTCTCAACTGAAAGGTAGGGCAGGAGGAAGAGTGTTTTTTAAACACTGTCTCTTTCCCAATATGTGCTTAGCTTGACCAACAACTCTACAGGCCAAAGACCATGTCCACCTTTGATGTGTCCACCAAGGCCGAACACCACTTAGATCTACACTCTCTCCTCTGTAAGAATTTGCTACTGCTTACAGACTTCAACGTCACAGACACAATTCCTCATTTTCCAAAGTACAATAGTACCTCTGATTCATTTAAAAAGAATCTGCTATCTCTACAGAAATATAATTAAATTGTTAGATTTTTTGCCCAAATTCCATGTTCAATTACAGCTTAATTTACTTTTATGGAACTTGAAACAGAATTCATTGTCTTACCTGGTTAGCCCTTTACTAACTCAGTAGCCTATGTGCAGGAAAATTCTCTGTTTAGTAATGATGGTTTTACAGTGATAATTGTCGTTATTTCACCTCCCTTATATAAAGGTTTTGAGTGGAAGATATGTACATGTTAAAATAATGTTGCATTATATATAGATTCCGTTTTTTAAACTATCAGTGTAAGATTAATACTACAGAAATATTTTTCTTAAACACAGTGTGTAATAATTCTCCACAATAAATCCTCTATTTCCCAGTTTACATGATCCACACTTTTTTGGGGGGGTCTTTTCGAGACAGGATCTCCCTGCAGCCCCAGCTGTCCTGGAACTCGCTCTGTAGACCAGGCTGGCCTTGAACTCACAAAGATCCAATAAAGAAATTCCATAAATGTATATTTTGTATTATGTACCATTTCCTGAGCCAAAGAAAATATGTGAATTTAGTTCTAATTTTAAGAATGTTCTTTTGTTTTCTAGTTCTCTAAAAAATTGCATTCGGCCTGTGAATGGTTATGGATTGTATGTGAGATGAAAAGTAGAAATTTCGAGCTCACAAAACTAGTGTCACTAAATAAAACAGGCAATTGCAATAAATAAATAAATAAATAAATAAATAAATAAAATCTGAGTGAACTGGCAATTATAAGTTCTCCTTACAAGCAAACATATAGCTATTCGTGTGCTTTCCAACATTCTCATTCTGTAGTTAATCTCTCAGAAAATTTAAATTCCATGGCTCTAAATAAGAGTTTTAGCATTACTTGGTGAAGATCAAAGTGTCTTCTATGTACATAAAAGGAATAAGAAATTACTGAATGATTATCAAAAGTATGATGTAAAATATGGATCAATAAAGAGCTAGGAAGACATATGGTACTAGAGGTCTCCCCGACTCATTGCACATCCATTTCCCAAAGTCTTAAACATTGTAAATGTAACTGAATGTGAGAACTGCAGAACTAATTAGAATATTCTTGGACCTGGGAAGGACGCGGCAGCAGCAGCAGCTAGCAGAGCCTTGGCGTTCATTTCTATTCCAGACATCCTAATGAAGCACGTTTAGGGGACCCAAAACAACAACAATAAAGTAAATTGATCCAAAGAGCAATAAAAAATAGAGCAATTGTGCATTTGTATTGTATAGCCAATTCTCTGTTATAAAATTATTTTGAAACACAACTTCAGTCTCCATATGCAAGAAAATGATTTTCTTTTGTGAGCCTCTGCTATGAAAAGAATAAAAATAAAAAATGTTCAATAATAATACATAATAACAATATTCATTTTCATCTCTCTCTCTGTTTTAAATATATTCTTTTCTATTTCCAACTCTCAAATTTGACACTCATGTAATAACTAAATGTGCCAGAAACATCTGGCAAATTCATGACTATTTTTCTTATTGTGAGAGAAACTACTTTAGATCTTCTAATAGGTTAATGGTAGTTACTTTTCAAATCGTTTGAATATTACCATAAACCTCTTGAGTACTACTTGGTTTAAAGTAGCTTTACATATTAAGTTATTAAAAAGTTGGTTTTTAGAATTTAAAATTCAGGGAGAGCACTGGATGGATGCAAGTAACAGGCTAAAGGACAGATTTGTTCTGGGCAAACACTGAAATATCAGGGGCGGGAATTCTATCTTTGTCTCTGTAGCAGATTTGAAAACAAAACATAGCACCTCTCAGTTATCTGCTTGAAAAGGCAATATGAGAATATAGAGAGGACACAGCTTATGTTAAAACCCGGCTTCAAATTCCCTTCCTGCCAAGAGTTTCACTTGAGTTTGAGATAAGTATAAGATTAAACTTTTCTGTCCTTATTGTTCCTTCAGCATAAGGCAAAACTAGTCACCACCATTAATGAGCCACAACAACAAGAGGATAAGAAGTGACAGCAACACTTAAAATCAGTAAAAAGTGCTGTAAAGTAACATCTACAACTCTGCCTCCATATTAGAAAAACCGCAGAGAAGCAAGAAACCAAAAGATCCATAGATTTGTTCTCTTTAAACATTGACCCAGGGTAAGAAGGAGGAAGACTTAAGATCTGTGAACCTGTCTCAGCAGCAGTGATGGATGGATTTTTTTTTGTTTAATCTCAGGATGAGAAATTGGATGACAGGTAGTTCAGTTTAAGGCCAAAGAACAGAGCTAGAAATCCAGGAACTGCAATTAGGAGAAACCACCACCAACAAAAACACAAACAAACATAAAGTAATGAAGTCAGGAAGAAAAGGAGGATTCAAGGTTGGTAACAGACTTGTAACTAATAATCATGAAAATTTGGCAAATATGGAGACCCTGCAACTTGAGGCTACTCCCTAAACCTCAAGGTGCACTATAACCAGGAATGGACACTTGGAGCTATCACTAGACAAGTTAATGTTTGTCCTGAGCAGATAACAGGGAAGTTAGTTTTGAAGACTGGGCTAACTGACTTTTAGTTTCTTAGTAATAAGAAACAGAAGGAATCGACCAGAGACCTGAGGCTGAGAACTGTCAACAAATCAACAAACAAAACCACTCAGTGTCACATAGCTAGTTCAGTGGACAAAAAAGTTTCCTTGACATTAGCAGGGACTTGATCAGCACTGAAGCGTGATTGCCCAAATGCAGCCTTTATGGATTAGGGAAACACCTTCGGAGACAAGATAGACTTGGCAGGTGACTTTTGTTTGACTTTTTGGTTGTTTGCTGTTAAATCAATGCTGCATGAGATATACTTAGCTGAGATTCACTTCCAGCCTTTGGGGTTCAAGTAGGAGACTGTACCTGATTAAAGCTTAGGCTAAGGGGAATAAACACCTGGAGCCTCAGAAACTTCTGGTAGTAGCTACCAAGAGGGATGAGGTACCCTCGACAGGAGACACTACTTACTCAAGAGTCACAGAACAGGGCAGTGGGGTGTGGGGCTTCTTGCTTCCCACACTATTCCTTTCTCTTCCTGGAATGACACAGGAAATAAACGTAGCCAAACGTCCAAATGTGACCTCAGGGCACAGAGCACACAAGCTTCCCCGAGAAAAAGGGCTTCTGAGTATTGGTGATGCGTTTTATTCTTACAGAGGACAATTGCAAACAATGGCATCGGGGGCCAGCTCTCTATGCAGACCAAGGTCAAGAGGACAGGACAGGTCTTGGAGGAGACTGGCTAACTTTTCTGGAGATCACAGTAGTCTGCACCATGCAGATCCTGAGCTATACATCTAAGAAAAATAGAAAACGGGGTCTAAGTGCACAGTCCTGTATTTTGTTCAGCATGGAAGCAGAGACCTTCACTAAAATCCTGCATCAACTACAGATGTGGGCAGGCCAAATCTAAGGGGCTGGGGTGTGGCCCCTGCTTCTCCCCACATCTGTTTGACTGATCAGAGACCCAATGGGGACACCCGGCCTGTGGAGTTTGGCTTGTATGTGGACTGTGTCTGATATCAATGACCACTGATAGTGTTCGCAGGGAGAGGGGGCATTGGAGAAGAGCAGCGCTGGGACCCTGGTGAGCAACAGGGGAGGTTGAGGACACTCGTAACTCCAGGTCCAAGCAGGACAACTTTTCACTGCTGGTCCTAAATCCAGGTCGCACTTAAAACACAACAGCTATTTAAAAGCACGGAGGAACGTTCGCTTGCTTGCCTCGCATTCCTGCAGCTCTCTATCCTGTACTCGAAAGAGTTTGGTAAAAACATGAAATCTTGGACCACGCTGGAAATAAGCCCGCACAGTTTCTAATCTGGAGAAGGGGAGCCAGCTACAGACAGGGTGGGCGCTTGCCTGCTGTGTGCTGCTTCCGGGGTCTCCTGGGCGTCTCTGGTGTTCCGGGTTCATATACCCAGACGTGTAAGTGACCCCTCCCGCCCCTCGATCCCCAAGCTGGGAGAGCACTGGACCTGGACCGAGACTCACCACACCCGGAGAGGCGCTGCGCGGTGGTGGCTGGACTCCGCCGCTTGGGAGACCTGCGGAGCGACCTCACGCCCCCGGTCCCCTGCAGCCTGTACACATCGACCCAGGGCCGCGGGCAGCAGAGCTGCTGGCTGTGTGCCCCGGAATCCTCCAGTCCCTCGGAGCTGCCTGGAAATCAGCAAGGCAGCTCCAAATTTATAGCAAAGGGGCGTGGCTGCTCCACCGGTTCCAACTAGGAGGCTCTGCGTCTCGGCACTTGGTCCTCAGCCCCGCCCCGCCCCTGGAGACCCTCGGGTCCAACCCTCTCCTTCTCTAGATTCTGATGTCAACATCTCTACTGCCAGTCACGCAGTGTCACCTCCCCCAACCACGCTCAGCTGGCCTGGAGACCCCCTCATCACAGCCTGAAGTGTTGAAAACCTACAGCAGTGGGGGTGAGAGAACATCAGCTGCCTCCAAGATAAACGTTCCCACTTTTTTTTTTTAAGCTAGGAAAACTTTTTAAAAAAAACTTTTTAATTTTTATTGAGCGCGTTTCATTCAACATTTCTTAATCAAATGTAGACTCATTCCCCCATCCATGCCCACATCTCCCCCCCCCTCATGCCCCCCCTCCCCCCATCAGAGCTCATGGATTCTGTCATACACAAGTCCTGTCTTGCATCTTTTTCTCAGTCTTTTATAACCTTTTCAGTGCACAGGTTTACTGTTTTGGTCAGTTCTTTGACTAGGTTTTTCTTTCTCCTTTTTTGTTCCCATTTGATTTTATAGTATTCCAAAATATGCATTTTATATTATTCCAAAATATGCACTCCACACATAAATCAAAATTACAAAATCTGAAAATAAACTATAGGTTAATTAACCAAAGCTCATTTAGAGATTTACATTTTAACAGTAAAGTTGCATGCAGGTAAAAAGAAGTATAACTTTACATTCTCTCTTTTTTCTAGAATATGAATATTAACATTCCTATATGATAGAAAACACCATAGGATTACATAAGGATAAATTATGAATGGTTGTAGCATGTATCAATAAAAAGAGAAAATATTATTTTACAAAATATTTTTAACTGTTAAATATAATCTTTATTTTTTCCCCAAAAGATGTCATGTTTTCCCCAAGGAAGTGCTTGAAGGTTCCTCCTTGGCAAGCCCAAACAACCATCAATCCTGCCCCTGTGCTCCACACTGGGGTCCCTCCTCCCACCATGGTCACCCAAATGAGGGCCAGCAAGCATGTGTCCTGTCTTGATCTTCCTGAACTGGTCTCCATGACACAGCATGGGTAGTCAAACAACGGCAGTCTACACTCTGAAGAGGCTGAAATCCCAGTAGCCACTCAGTCTACAAGCTGGATATCTTAGTACTTCCCATCTGGCATTGAAAGTTTGAAGGATTCTCAAGTTTTATATCTGAAATACAATTTCTCAGACCTTACTGATTATTTATTTCTGGTTATACTTTCCTTTTGGTTGCTTAAGGACACACAGTCAGCCCAGATTAACCAAGGTTTCTGTTTTTCCAAGGTCAGTTTAGGATCTGGTCCTCAAGGGTCAGTTGGGTTTTTTTTTGTGTGTGTGGGGGGGGGCTGGTTCCTTTTTGATTTTTCAACCACCAGTTCTACCCACTCGAGGACACAGTTAGGTCTTGCTAGAACAGGAAAACTTTTTAAGGATGAATTAGGAAACTCCCTTGTCTTTCCTCTGGCTTGCTCAAAATTTGACAATGCTGTTGCAGATTGCAGATGGCACAAATTATTGTCAGAGTTGTAAAATGAAAGATCGGATATTCAGCTCCTCCTATTTTACATGTGGCTCAAATTACATTTATTTAAAAAGAAAAACAAGCCTGGCATGGTGGTGCACACCTTTAATCTCAGCACCCAGGAGACAGAAGCAGGCAGGTAATTGTGAGATGGAGACAAACCTGGGCTACATAGTGGGTTCCATGCTTGCTGGGTCTACAGGAACACCCTGCCTCAAAAAGACCAAAAATAAATAAAATTAAAAACAGAATGTCATAAAACAAAACAGCACAAAAATATTTGAGGACAAACTGGAATCAATTCTTCTTTAATAAGGGGACCATTTCCCAGCTCAGGATGAGGCCAGCATTACCCTGACACAAAATCCAGACAACACGAGAAAATGCTAAAAATGTGTTGCTTGTATGAAAGTAGACACTGTCCTCAGTGAGGAGTTAGCAATTGGAATCCACTGAAGAATAAGGGTAGTAAGATCAGGCTTTCCCCTGCTCTAAATAACTCCATATTGTTGAAAACAATGGGTTTTTCAGATGATGCCTTGACCTAACAAACTTCATTTTACAGGCAGTATTGACTTTATTCTGAAAAAAATGCAGAAGTAGATGCTGTTCCTTGCTGGGCCTGTGAACAACAGTGTGCACATGTGCAGCAGAGAACTTCAGCTTCCATGAGTCCCTGGAGATGTTGCCTGATACATCCACCTGCTTGCTCCTCCTGACCTGCCTTCAACTGTTATCTAAGAGTCCTGTCCTTCATCTCCACAGCCTCCCTCGCTGCCTTAGCTCAAAACTTGAGTCCTAGCAGCACCTCCAGCACACCTCCAGCACACCTCCAGCACACCTCCAGCACACCTCCAGTACACCTCCATCACACCTCCAGCACACCTCCATCACACCTTCAGCAAGCTGCAGCAGGCTGTGAACTTTTTTGTGTCCTTATTAGCTTCTCAGAATCTACTTCTCAGGCATCTTTGGGGGTCACAGAGAGCAGCTGAGGCTTGGCACTGTGAGAGGTCAGGAAAGACCATTGGTGGAAGTGCACCTCGGTTGCATGAAGACCCCAGGATTGCAGGGATCATGGAGAGAAGCTGAGGCTTTGCACCAGGAGAGGTCGGAAGAGACCATTGGTGAAGGTGCTGCCTCAGTTTCAGTGGAGACCCCAGCTTTTTGGAGATGCCAGGACCATGAGATGACCACCAAAAGCAGCAGCAGGTATGGAATGGAGTTGGCCTGGGTCTGCGAGATGAACTGTGTGTGCCACAGATGGCAGAGTCAGAGAAGGGGAGCTGCCAAAACTCTTTGGAGCCCAGAAGATCGTGAGTGAGTCCCAGGTGTCCAGCCTTGAGCTACTTTGCTTGACTTAGGTTTTGTTTGAGTGTGCCTGATTCTTCCCTCTGAAATAAGACAGTACATGTTTTGGATTTTACAGCAGCCTACAGTTAAGAGACTTTTAACAGACTGTGAACTTTTAAGTGTTTGGATGTTTTAAGGACTGTGGGGCTTTTAAGGTTGTACTGTCTTAGGTTGTGATTAGTGTTAACCTCATACCTTGGGGACAAGAACTGGAAAGGTGGTGGTTTAATAGTGATGTGTTTTGTGTGTCATGTTGACAAGGGGTCAATTGTACTGGATAACTTTAGTGTCAACTTGACACACCTGGGTTGAGGGAGCCTCAATTGGGGAATTGGCTCCATTGGAATGGTCTGTGGCCACATATGTGGAGTAGTCTTGATTGTCGAGCAGTGTTGGAGGGCCTGGCCCACTATGGGTGGTATCACGTTGGGCAGGTTGTTGTGTACCATATAAGAGGGCAGGCTGGGCATGGGCCAGGGGAGCAAGCCAGTGGGTAGCATTTCTCCAGGGCCTGTGCCTCAGCTCCTGCCTCCAGGTTCCTGTCCTGAGTTCCTGCCTTGGCTTCCCTGAGTGATGAACTACGACCCAGGAGATGTGAGCTGAATAAACCCTTTCCTCCCCAAGTTGGTGCTGGTCAGAGTGTTTTGTCACAGCAATTGAAGAGAAACTAGAACACACATAAACATACACACAAAGGAATCAAGCAAAGAGCATTAATACATGATCAAGATACACAAAACAGTTGTGATTATACACTAACAATGAATAATAAAAATAAAATTGAGGTGGTGCCTTGGATCATGACTATAATCTCAGCATCCAGGAAGCTGAGGCAGAATGATTTCTGTGAGTTTGAGGGCATCGTGGATTACCTGATGAATTTCAGGCCAGCCTAGGCTACAGAGTGAATACCTGTCTCAAAAACGACAGCAATAGCATAAAATATAGAAATGATGCTGGGTGTGGTGACACAAGCCTTTAATCCCAGCATTTGGGAGGCAGAGGCCGGTAGATCTCTGTGAGATCAAGGCCAGTCTAGTCTACATAGTAAGTTCTAGCCCAGCTGAGGAAACAGGGAGAGCCTGTCTCAAAACAAAACAAAACAAAACAAAACAAAGCAAAACAAATTGAAACAAAAATGAAGACAATTCTACTTTCCATAGATCAAGAGAATAAGAATACTGCAAAATAAATTCAATGTGAATGGTACAGATAAGTCAGGAAGATAGCTCAGTAGTGTAGTAAACTCATGTGATGAAGTACCTGGTTTCAATACTCATCACTACTCCATTTCATAGATTAGATGATTTAATATTGTAAGAATGGTTGAACCCTTCCAATTATATACAAATGAAAAATATCTCCATGAAAATCCCAACAAACTGCTTTGGTGTAGACATTAATAAAGTAGTCCTAAAATCTATATAGTGGTGTAACTTAAAATAATGAATATAATTCCGAAATAGAAGACCAAAATGGAGTGTTGTTGCTATTTCAACATTTAGTGTAAACTTTAATATTAAAGACTCTGTAGTACTGTAACAGATAAATATAAATAATTAGAATAGAATTGAGTTCATAAATTAAATAGGCAATCCAATAGATGAATGAAAAAATAGTCCTGAAATAAATAACCTATAAGGAAAAGAATGAAGGTGCATTTCTTACATCATGCAGCAGAACTTAACTCAAAATGGATGACAGATCTTAATGTAAGCTCTAAAATGATAGACTGCTGATAGAATGCATAGGAATAAGCATTTACAATCCAGCATTATTCAAGGTATCTTAGCTATGACTTCTAACACAAGAGACACAGAAGGAAAAGTGGACGTACTGGGTTTCAGGAATGTTAAAAATGTCTGGGTTTCAATGAATAGTAAGAAAGTAAAAGGGAAACACACAGAATCTGAGAAGATGCTTACAAACCATATATCTGCAAGAATTTTTTATTCAAAACAACCTTAATTAAAATGATACAAAACATTTGAATAGATTTTTTTTCAAAGCAGATAGAGTAATGGCCTAATGTCAGCAAAAATATTTATCTCCTAGGAAATTGTGAAACATTACTAGAATGAGATGCTACTTCATCCCTAGAAGGACAGTTCTAATTTAAAATTCAGATAATAACATGTATTTGCCAGGATGTGGAGAAACTGAAGCCTTCATACAGTGTTGGTAAGAATGTGAAATCATGTAGCCACTTTGCAAAATGCTGTTGTAATTCAGCAAGATCTTAAGCATCACTTGCGATTACTTGCACAAGATTGGCCTATAGAAGTGAAGGGGAAGGGGCTTATGGACTCTACCCTTCCTGGAGATTTATATGAAAACAACAGTTGATCATGAAGATAGAGACAGCTTCTTCAATGGTATGGCTCCTGAGAAGGTTCATATTATCCTGTAAACAAACTCCCACATTTTGCTCCAGTAGACAATCCTAATGAAACTCATTGGGGAAAATAACTTTTTTAAGGATGTGAAAATAGAAGTGGGCATAATTGGGAGTAGGGAAAACATTAACAGGAGTAGGAGGAGGACAAGAGAAGGAATGGACATGATATGATCAAAATATATAAACATTTGGCAATACAGTGAAACTCATTATGTAAATTAGTATATGCTAATAAAATACATTGAAAAAGATGGATGCAGCCAAGCTTTCAGAGCACTATACATGCAATGTTTTTATATAAAATTGTTAGAAAATAGAAGCTATCAAAGAGCCTAAGAAAACAAAACTAGATTTTTTTTTGACAATTCCATCCTTCCTCAGAGTGCCTGAATCCAACCTCCACATGGTGGAGGGATCCAGACATGTACAGCCTACCTGAGAGTGCCTGAATCCAGCCAGTCAGTGTGTGGTGGTAAGCTGCCCAAACTACAACCTTCTCAGCCCCTACCTTGGGACCATCTGAAGCCCCACTCACTGTGTAGGGCTAGACTCCACTGGACCAAAGTATTTCCAGTTTTTAATGACCATAGAAGCCAAGTCAGAATACTTCAGACACACAAAATATGCCCATTATAGTGGAAGGGGAAAGAAAAATCTTTCAGGACATGAACAGTCTGAAAGAATTCATTTCCAGAAAACCAGCCCTTCAGAGAATACTTGAAGCAACACAAAGAGCTAAAGAAAGGAACAACTATACCCAAGGGGCAACAGAAAGGAACTAAATGAAGCTATAACTGTGGGAACACATAATTAGTCCAATAATGCAAACAAATTAAAAATGACAGGAACGAATACACATTTCTCAGTAACAACTTTAAATATCAATGGACTCGACTTCCCAGTCAAAAGATACAGACTAGTGGAATGGATTAAGAAACAAAATCCGATAAAACAACACAGCAAAATCTATGGGACACTCTAAAAGCAATCCTAAGAGGGAAATTTATAGCTCTAAGTGCCCACATTAAAAAAACAGAAAGAGCACAAGTGAATGATCTAACACTGCAGCTAAAAATACTTGAGAGACAACAACAAATGAACCCTAAACGGAGCAGACAAGAAGAAATAACAAAAATCAGAGCAGAGATCAATGAAATAGAAACAAAGAAAACCATACAAAAAATCAATGAATCCAAAAGTTGGTTCTTTGAGAGAATAAACAAGATAGACAGACCTCTAGCCCAGTTAACCAAAAGAAAGAGGGAACAACTCCAAATCAATAGAATCTGTGATGAAAGGGGAAATATCACAACAGACAATGAAAAGATCCAGACAATCATACGGGACTACTTCAAAAACTTATATTCTACTAAGTTTGAAAACCTAGAAGAAATGGATGAATATCTGAAATCCTGGGAATCACCAAAGCTCAACCAAGAAGAGATCGACAGCCTAAACAGACCAATAGTACAGGAAGAAATCGAAGATGTAATAAGTAGCCTCCCAACCAAAAAATGCCCAGGCCCGGATGGATTCACGGCAGAATTCTATAAAATATTTCGTAAAGACTTACAACCATTACTACTTAAATTGTTTAGAAGGATACAAATGGAGGGACTTCTCCCAAATTCCTTCTATGAAGCCAGCATTACGCTACTACCAAAACCAGGGAAAGATACAACCAAAAAGGAGAACTATAGACCCATCTCCCTAATGAACACAGATGCCAAAATTCTAAACAGGATTCTGGCAAATCGCATACAGACTCACATCAAGAAAATCATCCACCATGACCAAGTTGGATTCATACCAGACATGCAGGGATGGTTCAACATACGAAAATCAATAAACATCATCAAACATATCAATGGACTGAAGGACAAAAACCACGCCATCATCTCAATTGATGCGGAGAAAGCCTTTGACAAAATCCAGCACCCTTTCATGTTTAAAGTCCTGGAGGGAATTGGTCTGGAGGGATCATTCCTCAATGTAATCAAAGCCATATACAGAAAACCCACAGCCAATATCATCCTAAATGGGGAAATGACAGAAGCATTCCCCTTAAAGGTAGGAACTCGGCAAGGCTGCCCCCTGTCACCACTCCTCTTCAATATAGTGCTAGAAACCCTAGCTAGGGCAATAAGGCAAGAAAAGGAAATTAAAGGAGTTCTAATTGGAAAAGAGGAAGTCAAGCTATCCCTTTTTGCTGATGATATGATTGTCTACCTAAGGGATGCTAAGAACTCCACCAGAAAACTCCTAGAAACGATTAAGAGCTTTGGTAAAGTGGCAGGATACAAAATAAACCTAGAAAAATCAGTAGCCTTTCTGTACACCAACAACAAGCAATTGAAGAAGGACTACAAGGAGACCTTCCCACTCACAATAGCCTCAAAAACAATAAAATACCTAGGAACAAACCTAACCAAAGACACCAAGGATCTCTACAACAAAAATTTTAAACCCCTGAAAAAGGAAATTGAGGAAGACATCAGAAGATGGACAAACCTCCCATGCTCATGGATTGGGAAAATAAATATAGTAAAAATGTCCATCCTACCCAAACTAGTGTACAGATTTAATGCGATCCCAATCAGAATCCCCAAGAGTTTCTTCACAGGCCTGGAAAAAAAAATCCTCAATTTCATTTGGAAAAACAAAAGACCCCGAATAGCCAAAGCAACCCTGAGTGAAAAGAGCAATACAGGGGGGATCGCTATACCAGACATCAAACTATACTATAGGGCTATAGTCATAAAGACAGCCTGGTACTGGCACAAAAACAGACCAGTTGACCAATGGAATAAAACTGAAGATCCAAACCTGAGCTCATACAATTTCAGCCACCTCATATTTGACAAGGGGGCCAAGAAGACACAATGGAAGAAAGACAGCATCTTCAGCAAGTGGTGCTGGCAAAACTGGATCACCACTTGTAGAAGAATGAAATTAAACCCCTACCTCTCACCTTGTACAAAGGTCAACTCCAGATGGACCAAAGACCTCAACGTGAAACCCCAAACTCTGGAGGTGATAGAAGAGAAGCTTGGCAGCAGACTACAAGACATAGGTGTAGGAAAAGACTTCCTAAATCAGACAGCAGCTGCACAAGAAATAAGATCGACAATTGACAAATGGGACCTCATTAAACTCAAAAGCTTCTGTACATCAAAGGAAGCAATAAAGGAAGTGAGGAGAAGACCCACAGAGTGGGAGGAAACCTTCACAGCAGATACATCTGACAAAGCATTAATTTCCAGAGTATACAAGCTACTCAAAAAACAAAGAAGAAAGAAAACAAATGAATCATTCAAAAGATGGAGCAAAGATCTGAATAGAGACTTCACAGAGGAGGAGTTAGAGATGGCCGAGAAACATCTTAAGAAGTGTTCAACATCTCTGATAATTAAGGAAATGCAAATTAAAACCACTCTGAGATATCACCTTACTCCAATAAGACTGGCTAGGATCAGGAACATGAATGATACCAAGTGCTGGAGAGGTTGTGGGGAAAGGGGAACACTCATCCATTGCTGGTGGGAATGTAAACTTGTACAGCCACTATGGAAAGCAGTGTGGAGAACCCTTAGAAGACTCAAAATGAGCCTTCCATTTGACCCAGTCATACCACTCCTGGGTATATACCCACAAGACACAACTTACTGCAAAGATACATGCACAGCTATGTTTATTGCAGCTCTGTTCACAATAGCAAAAAGCTGGAACCAGCCCAGGTGCCCTTCAACTGACGAGTGGATAGAGAAAATGTGGTACATGTATACAATGGAATACTATGCAGCAGTAAAGAGGGACAACATCATGAAATTTGCAGGTAAATGGATGGAGCTGGAAGACATTATGTTAAGTGAAGTAACACAGTCCCAGAAAAACAAACGACAAATGGTGTCCCTCATATGTGGATGCTAGTACCAACAACCCAGATATAAATATTTCTCATGGAGAGGGAGGCATAGTAAAAGAACAACAGAAAGACTGCATCAGAAAATGGACTGAAATGGTGAATTGGAAAGGGGGGATGGGTGGGAGAGGGACACGGGTGTATATTCGATTAAGGCATATTTAATTGACGTGAGCTCAGCAAGTACCCAGTTTCGCCTAGACACTGTCTACAGGACACATGGTGTTTTAGGACTTAGTAAAAGTAAAAGTAAACATGTGTATATTAAACAACATTGGTTTACAGAATCTGATAAAAATGGTAATGCATCTGAATTAAATGGAGATATAATTCGCTGTTGCCCACATTTGCTTTACATAAAATCTGTAGAGCAAGAACTTTGGGATTGACACATACAAATGTTCTCTATAATTTCTCTGTTGTACAGTATCACCTTGTAGCATTCTCTTTAAGATGATTTAACGTAAAAATTAAGTTTGCTTCCCAAGTTAATCATATATAGTCACCCAAAACAACATGGGTGAATTTGATGAAATCTGTGCCTTGACTCCACCCTATAGTCATGTATAATACAACTGTCTTCTGGAGACTCATACGCTAAAAAAAAGGGGGGGGGATACAGAAAGACATGAAACCTTTTCATCAAACCCTTGCAATTCAAATCTTAAAACTAACTATGGGAAAAGATTTGTTTGTTCCAACAGGACAAAACGTCACCAACTTAACGGCTGAGAAAGAAAAGATACAGGTTTGCATTGAGTAGGATGTACCAAAAAGTGGCAACGGAAAGGCTGACCCGTCTGAACATTCAAAGGAAGAAAAGCCTCAGATTGCCATAAACATCGAACCCCTCTGTGGATCCTACATGTAACAACTAGTTATAATGAGTCCTAATGAAACTTACCTTCTAGGTGCCACAAAGGTTCTGATATGAGAGACTTCCTTGCCTTCCCACCCATAGAACAAGGAGAAATATGACAATGATGAGGTCGCTCCCCAACTGTAAATTGGAGACAACTATTGTAGAGGTAATCTCTTATAAAACCGGTAAAACTGCTTTCTTTAATTGACTACTAGACATGGGAACTGTGGAAGGGATTACTCTCTGTTCAGAACCAAATATAATACTAAAGTCCTAGGGCTATGCACTCAGGCAAAATATATTAATACAGGAGCTCTGACATCAGCAATGGATTGTTCTACCAGGTGGATGTTGGCCAGGGGATCCAAGGCCCCACAAAAGGTAAGGGCTCCTTGCCTCTAAGTTGGGATACCTACAGGAGGAGAGGCAATAAGACCCTGCTGCCGAAGACCTGACGTTAACATGGGAGGGATGTATTGAGACCACACATGCAAGTGTACAGATGGCCTCTGGAATGCCAGAGAGTGTTACCAAAGGCCACTAAACCAATAAAGCAAATATGGGTCTCCCTGAGTCAAGCAAGACTCCACCGTCAGCACCAGCTACACCTCACCTGCCTGGAAATACTGTGCAGCAGAGGCAGCCATGTGCCTGTATATCCCAAATCTAATTGGCTATTGGCTCTCCCCTTGGAGAAATAACCCATGGCTGATGCCACAAGCTTACATCCTCTACAGGTTAGGAGATGTTATAAGCCACAGTAAGACCCTGTCATATTTAACAGGGGGGAAAATTGTAATTCATGGATTAACATATCCAAACATGTGTCTATGCTAAAGTAACCTACCATAACTATTAGTGCTGCTTAAATACCTATATATCTAATTGCTTGTTCTTCATTAGTAGGATCGAAAGGTTATTCCTGGACAAACTGTCAGCCCATGAAAGGAAACAGCCAGAATTGACCAGAGTCCAAGTCAACAGCTCCAGAGAGAGTGGACTGTTTTACCTCTCATCCACCTGTGCCCCTTTTCTAAGCCTAGGGAACAACCTGCGGAAGAGGGGGCGTGGTAGAATGTAAGGGCTGCGATTGGGGTGAATGGTGAAACTACAGCAATGTAGTCTGGACACTCATTTGATCAACTTGATTGAACAAACAACCTGTCACCCCCCACTGGATGGTGGGGCTGTAGGTGTTTGGGCACAACAGCCTGCAGATAGGTTTTACATGAAGGATGCTTGTACTCATGGATTATCACTTATAGCTAAAAATGAAAAAAAAAAAACTGAGAGAAAGATGCAGGACAGTTATGGCAGAATGCATGATCTGGGATGGGGTGGGGGGGGAGGGAAAGGGAAATAAGCCTGAACTGAATTGGAAAAAATGTATGAAATGCACAAAGCATCAATAAAAACTAATTAAAACAAAAACAAAAACAAAAACAAAAACAAACAAACAAACAAAAGAAACAAAATCCATCTTTTTGTTGTCTGCAAGAAACCCATCTCTCATCTGCAAAGACAGACACTAACTTAAGTGGAAAGGGCGGAAAAATATTCCAAGGAAATGGCACCAATAAATAAGCAGGAGTTGCTATTCTAATATCAGATAAAATAGACTTAAACTAATCAGAAGAGATGAAGAGGCTCACTTCATTCTTATTAAAGGAACAATTAACCAAGAAGATATTACAATCATGAATATATACACACCAAACTGTAGTACATCCAAGTTCATAAACATGATAGTATAGGACTATAAGACAGAAATTAATCCCAAGACACTTGCAGTGGTGGACTTCAATACCTTACTGTCTCCATTAGATAGGTCAACCTGTCTAATAAAATAAAGAATAAGATAAAGAATAAACAGAGAGATATCTGAATTAAACAATACCATATATCAAATGGGCCTACCAGACATCTACTGAATATATTCCACCCAAGCACCAAAGAATGCACTTTATATTCAGCACCCCATGGAACTTTCTCCAAAATTAACCACAAACTGAGGCACAAAACAAACTTCAACAAATACAAAATGTTGAAATCATTCCACACATTCTATCAGAACACATCGCAATAGAACTGAATATCAATACCAGAAGAAGTGCTAATAACAAAAACTCATGAAGATTAAACAATACACTCCTGAATAGTGAATGGGTCAAAGGACAAATTAAGAAAGAATTAAAAATATTCCTGGAATTAAATGAAAAGTACAATACAACAAAAACCTCTAGGACACTTTAAAAGCAGTCTTAAGGTGGAAATTTATAGCTCTAACTGCCTATATTAAAAAATCAGAAAGAGCACAAATAAATGACTTAATATTGCAACTCAAAATACTTGAAAGACAGTAACAAATGAAACCCAAATCCAGCAGACCAGAAGAAATAACAAAAATCAGAGCAGAGATTAAGGAAATAGAAACAAAGAAAACAGTACAAAGAATCAGTGAGTGCAAGAGCTGGTTCTTTGAACTGATAAAAAGATATACAGACCCTTAGCCCAATTAACTAAAGGAAAGAGCAACTCCAAATCAACAAAATTAGAGATGAAAGGGGCTAAGAACACTCAATGGAGGAAAGACAGCATCTTCAACCAGTGGTGCTGGCAAAACTGGATCACCACCTGTAGAAGAATGAAACTAGACCCTTATCTTTCACCTTACATAATAGTCAACTCCAAATGCATCAAAGACCTCAGTGTGAAACCTGAAACTCTGAAACTCTCAGAAGAAAATATCACAGTAACCTACAAGATATAGGTGTAAGAAAGGACTTTCTAAATCAGACATTATTTACTCAGGAAGTATGATCAACAATCAACAAGTGGGACTTCGTTAAACTAAAAAGCTTCTGTACAGCAAAATAAAAAGCCCAAGGAAGTGAAGAGAGAGCCCACAGAGTGGGAGGATATTTTCAGCAGCAACACGTCTGACAGAGGCTTAATATCCACAATATATAAAGAATTCAAGAAACCAAGAATCAAGAAAACAAGTAACTCAATTAAATATTTGAACAGAGAGTTCTCAAAAGAAGAAAAAAAAGACAACTAGGAAACATCTTAGAAAGTGTTCAACATCCTTAGTAATTAGGGAAATGCAAATTCAAACCACTTTAAGATTTCATCTTACCCCAGTAAGACTGGCCAAGGTTAAGAGAACAAATGATATCAAATGCTGGAGAGGGTGTGGGAAAAGGGGAATGCTCCTTCACTGCTGGTGGGACTGAAACCGTTATGGAAAGCAGTATGAAGAACTCTTAAAAACTAAAAATGAACCTACCATTTGACCTGGTTATACCATTCCTTAGCATACACTCAAAAGACATAGACTGGGAGATTGGATTAGGAAACAGAACCCATTGATATGCTGTCCACAAGAAACCCATCTTTCCCTCAAGGATAGGCCCCAACTTAAAGTGAAAGTATGGAAAAAAATATTCCAAGCAAATGGCACCAAAAAGAAAGCAGGTGTTGCTATTTTAATATCAGACAAAATAGACTTCAAAGTAAAAGAAATCAGAAGAGACAAAAAGGACCATTACATCTTTATCAAAGGAACAATTGACCATGAAGATTTCACAATCATGAATATATATGCACCAAACTCTGGTGCCAAAATTTATAAAGACAATTCTCCAGGACCTCAAGGCACAGATTAACCCCAGCACACTCATAGTAGGAGATTTCAATACCTCACTAAGCCCTTTGAATGGTCAACTGGACAAAGAATAAACAGAGAGACATCTGAACTGAATGATATGATACACCAAACGGACTCACATCTACTAAATATTTCACCCTAATACCAGAGAATATACTTTCTACTCAGCACCCCATGGAACATTCTCCCAAATTGAACACATACTGGGACACAGAAAAAACCTCCACAAATACAAAAAAGATTGAAATAATTTCATGCATTCTACTAGACCACAGTGCAATAAAACTCAATATCAACACCAGGATAAGCCCTACTATCTACTAGAACACATGGAGACTAAACAACACACTCCTGAATAATGAATGGGTCAAGGAAGAGATAAAGAAAGAAATAAAAGCATTCCTGGAACTGAATGACAATGATAATATAACACAACAAAACCTATGGGATACTTTAAAAGCAGTCATAAGAGGGAAGTTTATAGCCCTGGGTGCTTACATTAGAAAAACAGAAAGAGCAGAAGTGAACGATCTAACACTGCAGCTAAAAACACTTGAGAGACAACAACAGTTGAACCCTAAATGCAACAGACAGGAAGAAATAACAAAAATCAGAGCAGAAATCAATGAAATAGAAACAAAGAAAACAATACAAAAAAA
>VZQC01013025.1:1542021-1601848 GCA_009823505.1 Rhizomys pruinosus | reverse complement strand
TATATATATATATATATATATATATATATATGTCTCAGCTCTTTAAAATTGTCACTCTAGAGCACTACAAGCTTATTCAATCACACTAGAAATTTCTTACTTCAACAGAATATATAGAAATAAACAAATCTGCAAGTAGCATCTATGTTAGTGAGTTGAGCAGCACATCACAGCCCAAGAGAGTACTAAGCAAGCCTTCAAGCATTTTTACTGTTTGGCATGAGTGAATACACAATTCTAGTTTTGATATATGAATGAACTGCATAAATGGCTTGTACCTAGTTTCAGCTACATACATTCAACTACAAAGTGGTCGACATTCACAGAAATAGCACATTATTACCAGAATACATGCCAAGAAAAAAGATTCTATAGAAAAATAAACATGAGCTCAAATGCCACACAAATACAAAGTGTCAGCAATCTGAAACTTAGCCTGTATGGTGTAATAATTGAGGATTTTTCTGTCACAGCATTTTGAAACTATACCTGTCTTTCTCTTCAGTTCTCTTGTTATGAGACCAATATTTACATTGAAGTTATTTTTTTCTTAACATGTCAGTTGTAGTAAGATAAGGGTTATTTCTACCTTCCTTTATTGGTAAGATGTGTCTATGCAAAATGTGGTTGGTACAGAGTGTGGTCTATGCAAAATGTGGTTGGTACAGAGTGTGGTCTACGCAAAATGTAGTTGGTACAGAAATTTCCACAGAATGCTGGATAGCTTCAGTTGTCAGTTTGACATCTGGGAAGAGGGAACTTCAATTGCAGCAAAACATTTCCTCCATTGGATTGGCCTCTGGCCAAGTCCCCGAGACATTTTCTTGATGGTTAATTGATGTGAGAGGGCTCAGCTCATTGTGGGAGGCATCATCCCTGGGCAGGAGGTCCTGGGTTGTATATCAAAGAAGGTTGAATACAGGCAAGCCAGTAAGCAGTGTTCCTCCATGGTCAGTTCTTGCCTTGAAGTTTCCTCCCTGAGTTCCTGACTTGCTTTCCTTATCGATGGATTGTGAACTGTAAGTTAATTAAGCCTCTTTCCCAAGATGCTTTTGGTCAGTGTTTAGTTGCAGCAATATAAATTAAGTAGGATTCTTTGTTGTGCTTCTCATGTGCGTGCTTCCTGCATGGCCTGGCCTAACGCCTGGGTTGTTGAGAAGAGTAATGTCAAATGTTTGGATGGAACATTCTGTAGATATCTATGAGGTTCATTTGACCAATGATGTCATTTAGATCTGATATTTATCTGATCATATTTGACATTTACAGTGCTGAAATTGCAGTACTGGAGCTACATATTACTAGTATGTTGGGGCTCATTTGTTGCTCTATGCCTGGTACCATTTTTTTTTTTTTTGTCTTTTCAAGACAGGGTCTCCCTGTAGCCCAGCTGTCCTGGAACTCACTCTGTAGACCAGGCTGGCCTTGAACTCACAAAGATCTTCCTGCCTCTGCCTCCCAAGTGCTAGGATTAAATGTGTGCACCACCACGCCTGGCTGGGATTTTTGTTTAATAATATGTCTTCTAGGATAAGCATTATCCACTTCTCTCCAAGATCTTAAAAAATTTCTTTTAATTAGCTATTAAAGTAGTGAGCTTCCATGTGACTTCTTCATATATCTTTAATTTCAGTTAACTCCACCTAAGAGAAACTACTTGTAGTCTTTGATTGGGAGAGGGTAGTTTACTCAGGGTATTATTTTCTAGTTCCATAAATTTTCCCGTAAATTAAAATTTCTCATTTTTCTTTACAGTTGAATAAAATTTCAATGTGCGTATGTGAAGCATTTTCTTGCTCCATTCATCAGTTAATTGATGGATACACTGATTCAATTTCCTAGCTATTGGGAATAAAGCAGCAATGAAAACAGATGTGTGAGTAGCACCATATAGTATAGAGGGGCTACATATGCTCAGGAATGGTATACCTGAGTGAAACATTCTATTTACAGATTTGGGGGGGGGACTCCATACTGAATTTCACAGTCGTTGCAGCAGTTTGCACTCCCACCAACAGTGAATAAGCATTCTCCTGTCCTTACAAATACTAATTTGTTGTCATTTGTATTCATTCTAGATGATGGTCATTCTGACTGGGGTTTAAAGTACTTTTAATCTACATTTCCCTGATGGCTAAGGGGGTTGAAAACAAATGTTTTGTAGCCATTTGCTTTTCTTATTTTGAGAGCTTTCTGTTGAGTTTCATAGTTCATTTTAAAAACTTGATTGTTCATTTTCTTGGTATTAGCTTTTTTAGTTCTTTGAATATTCTAGACACTAATCATCTGCCTGATGTTAGTGTAGATTTTCTCTCAGTCTGTGGGCAGCTTCTTCACTTCATGAACAACTGTTCTTGTACTGTAGAGAAGACTTTCAGTTTTATGAGATCTCATTTGCAATGTTCTTGCCATAAGAATGTACTGTGTAGGTCTTATTTGTGAAGTCCTTATCTATGCCTTTGTGTTTAAGCATATTACTTACTTTCACATCTAGTAGTTTCATAGTATCAGATCTTACACTGATGACCTTGATCTATTTAGACTGAGTTTTGTGTAGGATAAGAGATAAGAATCTAGTTTTTCATTCTTCTATGTGTTGATATCCAGCTTTACCAGAGTCATTTGTTGAAGATGCTTTCTTTTCTTCAAGGCATACTTTTGACATTTTGTCCAAGTCAAGTAGCTGTAGTTGCCAGGGCTTACATCTGAGCCCTCTATTCTAGTCCGTTGATCTATGCATCTATTTCTGTGCCAGTGTCATGCTGCTTTTATTTCTGTATCTTTGTAGTATAATTTGAAATCAGGAATGATGATCCCTCCCACAGTATTCTTTTTGTTCAAGATTGTTTGGGCTATATTTGGTCTTTTCTGCTTCCATATGGAATTTTAAAGGAATTACTCTATACCTGTTAATGACAACTTGAATATGATTGCACTGAATCTGTAGATTGCTTTCTGTAGGATGGCCATTTTCATAAGATTAATTTTTCTGATCCATGCTCAGGAGAGCATTTTCTATTGTCGAATGTCTTGATTTTCCAAGGCCATAAAATGCACCATTAAGTTATTTATTTGAGAAAGTTCCATGGACTTCTGCGAACATATATTAATTTATATTTTTGTTGAATACTCTATAGATACCTATTAGATCCATTCTATTTATTGTTTTAATTATTGCCAATGTTTTTCTCTTTAGTTTTTGTTTTTTCTGCTGTGGTTTCACATGTAGAGTTAGTATCTTGGTTGAGTTTTTCTTCTTTATTTCCCCTTTAAAAATTCAAGTCACCTTCTTTTAGTGGAGGCATTTGTAATGTGCAAGAGAGGAGTAAATCATACTTGTCTAGGGTGTCTTTTACTTTGCAGGATTAGTGTTCAAGAAAGATCTATCTAATATTTTACCCAGAGAGTCATCTGCTGCCTGCATAATAGTCACTATCCATGCATGAGTCAACACAACCCTGGCTGTTCTTGCCCTCTGAGGACAGATGTAGCTTTCTGTGGCCAGACTCTCTACTCTAGGACAGCCTAACCTGCTGGGTCAGTTCCTGTAATCTTAACTTCCACAGCCTCTCTTCCATATGTTGTGGGACCCTGTGAACCTAGGCACTCTATCCTCATCAAATCTGGGTTACTCCCCACCTGCATTTTCTGCTTTGTACCATGGTCCCCCATGCACCTACCCTGAGGCAGCTCCAGCCTGATCCCTGCCTCTGCCTCTTCTGTGATGTGTGGACTCCCCTGCACTTGGATACTATTCTGAGTCAACTGTGATGCGTGGGCTCCCCTGCACTTGGATACTATTCTGAGTCAACTGTGATGCGTGGGCTCCCCTGCACTTGGATACTATTCTGAGTCAACTGTGATGCGTGGGCTCCCCTGCACTTGGATACTATTCTGAGTCAACTGTGATGCGTGGGCTCCCCTGCACTTGGATACTATTCTGAGTCAACTGTGATGCGTGGGCTCCCCTGCACTTGGATACTATTCTGAGTCAACTGTGATGCGTGGGCTCCCCTGCACTTGGATACTATTCTGAGTCAACTGTGATGCGTGGGCTCCCCTGCACTTGGATACTATTCTGAGTCAACTGTGATGCGTGGGCTCCCCTGCACTTGGATACTATTCTGAGTCAACTGTGATGCGTGGGCTCCCCTGCACTTGGATACTATTCTGAGTCAACTGTGATGCGTGGGCTCCCCTGCACTTGGATACTATTCTGAGTCAACTGTGATGCGTGGGCTCCCCTGCACTTGGATACTATTCTGAGTCAACTGTGATGCGTGGGCTCCCCTGCACTTGGATACTATTCTGAGTCAACTGTGATGCGTGGGCTCCCCTGCACTTGGATACTATTCTGAGTCAACTGTGATGCGTGGGCTCCCCTGCACTTGGATACTATTCTGAGTCAACTGTGATGCGTGGGCTCCCCTGCACTTGGATACTATTCTGAGTCAACTTTGGCCTGTTTTCTGCTCAACTTTTTTTTATGTGTATGAGTGTACTGACTGCATATAAGTAGGTGCACCTGTGTCGTGCAATGCTGCGGAGCTCAGAAGAAGGTGTCGGATTCCCCTGGAACTGGAGTTAAAGATGGTTCTTAGCTGTCATGTGGGTGCTGGAAATCGAACCCGGGTCCTCTGCAAGAGCAGTTGGTGCTCTTAACCGCTGAGCCATCTCTCTAGCTCTTCTGCTCAACTTTTTAACCCTTGGGAGGTGAGGCTAGTAGAGGGAGAGGAATTATTTGTTAGAATAAAGTTGTATCCCATAACAGGAATAATCATGTTTGAAAACCCTTCCATACCTTCAGGCAATAGGAATTTCTTAGATAATCCTGTAAACAGGAAATGAAGAACACACCACAAAATGACAATGTTCCTTTAAGGTTTTAAGGTAAAACTGGCCATTCATAAAGGTTTAGATCCATATGTGCTGTTTTGGGGGGTAATATTCCATTGGGTCACAAGTAGTTCTCTTGGTGACAGTAGAACTGTTTAGGTCATCTGGTATATAAGCCTTTGTCCTAGCTAAGCCAGAAATATTTCATCTGACTCAGAAACAGGGTATAGATAATCTAGGGTACTTCTGTGTTTGATGTGAGCAGCCCTCATCAAATACTCAATGAGTCTCTGGCCAAAAAGATCACTAGAGAAACCAAAGTAATATGTAAGCTGGTAGTAAAGCAGAACAGATAAATGGAACTGAGTGTGTGGAGACTCACCAGTAATGCTTCCTACGGACCCTTGAATGTACCTTCGGATGTGAGCAGTGATGGACGAGACCCCATTCCATGTTGTGAACCTCAGCAGCCCGAGGAACCCCTACTCTGGCAGTTCTGTCAGTTCTAAGCAGAGCTGGAGATTCTATTAAAGAAATTTTATTTTATTTATTTTTTTCTGGTTTTATTTATTTTTTATTTTTTAATATTTAAAAATATTTTATTTATTTATTTTTTAATTTTTTAACAATGAGTAATAATTTATGAGTACAAGCATCCTTCATGTAAAACCAATTTGCAAGCAGTTGTGCCCAAACCCACACAGCCCAAGGGTCCCACCATCCAGCTGGGGGGCTTGTATGTTCAATCAAGTTGATCAAATAAATGTCCAGCCTATATTGCTGTAGTTTTGCCATTCGCCCCAATCACAGCCCTTACATTATACCATGGCCCCTCTTCCGCAGATTGTTCCCTAGGCTTAGAAAAGGGGCACAGGTGGATGAGAAGCAAAACAGTCTACTTTCTCTGGAGCTGTCGTTTTGGACTCTGGTCAATTCTGGCTGTTTCCTTTCATGGGCTGACAGTTTGTCCAGGAATAACATTTCAGTTCTACTAATCAAGCACAGGCAAAGAAATTTTAATATAGGCTTAAGCACAGGGTTTAGAAGAGAGACACTAAGAAAGTAAGACGCACTCAAGTGTGTGCCTGGGCTTCTCAGGAAAGAGTCGTCTCCATAGTTGTGTCTTTCAATATCTTATGGTGTTGTTTGATTTTCAAACAGGCCATAATATTTCCTTTGATGTAGTACTTTGTTCCACTTACAGATAAGAAGGAATTGTCAGGGTCAGAGAAGGAGAGCTGAGGTAGGAGTTTGAGAATAGATTTCTCAGAATTTCTCTTTAGTTCTGACATAATCTCTAAAAGTTTTCATCAATATTCTTTTGATTTTTACCATATCATTTAATTTTAGATGTAGTTTTAAGAGCTTTTATTAGTTTGCACATTACAGTGTGCATTTTTTATTAGATGTCAAAATTCCAGTTAAGGTGGGCTAAATGCTTTTGATTTTATCTGTATTCTATTGTTTAGGACTTCTAATTAAGCATAAAAATAAACCAATCTAGAGATATTCAATGTTCCTTAGTGGGGGAATGTAAAGCCAAGTTATCTTTAGTAAGATATTCCTACTTTTTTTAAAAAAAAGTACTTGCAATTTGAAATAATACTTTTTTTAAAGTAATTTATTTATTTCTGTATGTGTATGGATGTACTGTCTGCATGCAAGTCTGTGCACCTGTGTCGTGCAATGCCGCGGAGGTCAGAAGAGGATGTTGGATTCCCCTGGAACTGGAGTTCTCCTGGAGTTGGAGTTTCAGACGGTTCTTGGTCGCCATGTGGGTGCTGGGGATCGAACCCGGGTCCTCTGTAAGAGCGGTCGGCGCTCTTAACCACTAGGCCATCTCTCCAGCCCTGAAATAATACTTTTATCAAAAATAAAACTAGTTTTAGCACTAAATATTTGTTTTTCTCCAAATGTTTTCTCCCTTCCTTAAATGAGATGTTAGAAGACCTAAGACAAGTGAATGTGGTGGGCTAGCAAATGAACAAACCAAGCAGAAAGTAATCAAAATTCTTTCAAAGAAAAAGAACCAAATGGATCTCTTGGACCAAACTCTCCAAAAGCAAGCCAAGGAAATGTATCCAACATATAGAATCCTAAACAACCAGCTCAGAATAAATTGACAATGAAGATCTCACAATCATGAATATATACCCACCAAACGCCGGTGCACCAAACTTTATAAAGACAATTCTTCAGGATCTCAAGAAACACATTAACCCCAGCACACTCATAGTAGGGGACCTCAATACCCCATTAAATCCTTTAGACAGATCAACAGGACAAAGGATAAACAGAGAGACATCTGAACTAAATGATACAATACACCAAATGGACTTCACAGACATCTATGGAATATTTCACCCAAGCACCAAAGAATACACTTTCTACTCAGCACTCCACGGAACATTCTCCAAAATAGACCATATACTGGGATACAGGAAAAAACTCAACAAATACAAAAAGATTGAAATAATCTCATGCATTCTATCAGACCACAGTTCAATAAAACTCAATATCAACACCAGGATAAACCCTACAACCTACAAGAACACATGGAGACTAAACAACACTCTCCTGAATAATGAATGGGTCAAGGAAGAAATAAAGAAAGAAATAAAAACATTCCTGGAATTGAATGACAATGATAATACAACACAGCAAAACCTATGGGACACTTTAAAAGCAGTTCTAAGAGGGAAGTTTATAGCTCTGAGTGCCTACATTAAAAAAACAGAAAGAGTACAAGTGAACGATCAAACACTGCAGCTAAAAATACTTGAGAGTAAACCAATGAACTTTTAACCAAACCAAAGAAAGGCCAAGCTCAAGAAAAAATGCAGCAATATCCACCTGAGGCTGCAATTTATGTATATTGGGCACCAAAAGGGCTCTGACTTGGGTAACTCCTCCAGTGAAAAATAGATTGTTTCCAGTATCCCTGTTCATGCTCAGTAACTGTTGAAGAACAATAGCTCCCACTTCAAAGGGAATAAGAAGTAGTTTATTCTGGAGCCAAATAGTAGTGATTATGGTCAAGGAATACAGATGAGATGGCAACAGCTTCATAACATTTTTAAAGAAACATTGAAATCATAAATCAATACACTTTCAAATTCATTGGTGAGGACATCAGGCAGGCAGGTTCCAGCAAAGCAGGGAAATCTTGAGACTGGCTTCAAATATTATCTGATGACATTTTTCATTTCTGGGTTAGTGGTTTTACCTACCACTCACAAGAATGTTAGGTCACAGACAAAAGCTGCACTTCAAGAAGTGGCCACGTAAAAGGCTTAAGATCTGTTCAAGAATAATTTGGATCTTGACCTGTAGCACCTGACATCTCTACATCAATGAACTTCTAATCAGTTCTTCAGCCTTGCATGAGGTTTAGGGTCAAGTGGTACTTCTTTCCAGGAGCTATTAATCTCATTATGAATGTGGAGTTCAGAAATTAGCAAAGGAGGTTAAGTTTGATTTGGTTCTTGAGGAATGATTTATACCTTTAACTGAGGAGGAACTTTGTGTATATAGTGGGTTAGAGTTGGAGATTTAAATAAAAATGGAGCAGACTAAGATGGAAGTAACAGAAGAAATCCGTCTAAATAAAATGAGGTCTGGAAACAAAGACAGGAAGGAACAAATACACAATTTACAGGAGAGCCTGGGGCTTTGAAGGTGCATCAAACTTGTTATGAGAGATATCTGCTCAGGTTTCTCCATTACTGACCTTATGCTGATGTCTTCTTGGCCATTGTAATTAAATTAGAGATAAGCCCCTTTGGCATGGGGGTTAATCTCCATTACTGACTTTATGCTGATGTCTTCTTGGCCATTGTAATTAAAATAGAGATAAGCCCCTTTGGCATGGGGGTTAAGTTGTTAAGAATATTTACTATGGTTTCTGTAAGTGTCTTTGAGAGATGATGCTTGCCTTTGTTTCCAGGATTGTTGGCAAAGGTAAGATAGACAAATAGCCTTTGCAGGGAGAAGTTGGGGAAAAAGAAAGGCAAGCGAAGATACAGTGAGATTTTGTAGGACTCCTTGTAAGAATCTGGGCATGTTTCTTGCTATTCAATTAGATTTCCACCCATTTACACATCTTGTTTTAAACAGACACCACTGTCCTGTATGCAGCGTTCCCCTTTCTATTAACAGTCAGGAACTTGAATCATAATACTTACTTTGTAACAACTTCCTGTGACTATAGCTTTTGCGTGCTTGTCCTACATCATTTGGTTGGAAAATGTTTGTCACTTGGTGCTATGCTAAGTAATGGGGACAGAGAAAAAATCACTGGCTTTTCCAGCTCTTGCAGAGGAACAGGCTCAGAGAAGGAGCCCAGGAATGACAGTGTAGTTGATGCACAAGAAGTGCAGGGTGAAAGATGAGACTCGCGTATCTAACGGTATAGTAGAAAGCTTCTCTGGGCCATTAACGTGTTTGATTAAGTTTAAAACTGGACACTTCACGAGGCTTTCCTTAGAGCAGCATGGATTTGGAATGCTTCATCATCCATGAGGCCGTTATGGAAAAGCCAGAAATGAAGACCAGCCAAAATCTAGAGACTGAATGAGAATAGAGAATTTTCATGTGATTGTTGTTTAAGATTCAGGAGATACTGGTATTTTTAATGTGCTTAGTTCTGGAGATGATTCTTTTGTACTAAATTTCAACTTAATTTGAAAAAGTAGCCAGGCATCATGGCACACACCTTTAATCCTAGCACTTGAGAGGCAGAGGCAGGTGGATCTCTGTGAGTTCAAGACCAGCCTGGTGTACATAGTGAATTTCAGGACAGCCGGAGCTACAGGGAGACCTGTCTCAAAAAGACAAAAAAAAAAAAAAAAAAAAAAAAGAAAAATTGATAGTTCAACAGATTTGAAGTTTTTTTAGAGAGTTAGAACCATTGAATAAAATCTTTCAACAGGTTGAGGTTTGTTCTCAGGGAAACAATGATATGAGAAACAAGCAGATGGGAAGAATTTCTAAGAAATTGATGACATCATGAATATCATGATGAACTGTCTGAAAAGGGTGTGGTCTAAATGCTGGTCCTGTCTATTATGGATTGAGCACCTTTAATCTGAAAACCCAGAATTTGATATGCTCCAAAGTTCAATGCTATATGAATGAATGCTGACCTCATTACCTCATGGGTGGGAAATTCCAAGCAATGAAAGCTTTCTTAGTACAAAACTGTTAAAAACTGTGGTCCAAAATTACATACTGGCTATGTGCATAAAAAACATAGGAACAAATTAAGTTTCTTCTTCAAACTTAGTCTCATCCTTATAATATCAAATTACATATAGGCAATTTTTAAAAAATCTACAGAACCCCAAATCACAAAATTTCACCCTGAACAATAACGTAATGGTTCTCTGCAAAAAGGTATAGATTAGAGCCACGGTTAGAGACAGAGATGTGAAACTTACATCTTTAGTATAATTTTTTAGCATATACAATAGTAATGTTCCCTAAACTTCTGCTAGAATTGTGTGCTTATTAGCTTTTGTCAACTTGACACAATCTAGTGTCGTCTAGGAAGAGGGAATCTCATCTAAAGAATTTTGCATGTCAGATTGGTCTGTGGCCATGTCTGAGGTATTTTCTTAATTGCTAGTTGATACAGGGCCCAGCCCACTGTGGGCAGTGTCGACCTTAACAGGGTAGCTTGAGCTGTGTAAGAAGGATACCCTTCTTATAAACCAAGGAAGCAACCCAGTAAGCAGCATTTCTGCACCGCCATCGTCCCTGCCTCAGTTCCAGCCTCCAGGCTCCTTCTTAAGTTCCTGCTCTAACTTCCTTCAATTATGGACTGTGACCTGTATGCCAAATACAGCCTTGCTTCCCTCAAGTTGGTGTAGGTCATGGTGTTTGTCCTAGCAAAAGAAAGTATGTTAAGGAAATGTTTGTGTATAAAAACTTCAGATGCACAGCACCCACATGGTGGCTGAGGACCTTCTGTAACTCCAATTCCAGAACTCCAGTTCCAGGGGAATCCAACAACCTCTTCTGACCTCCGCGGCATTGCACGACATGGGTGCACAAACCTGTACGCAGACAGTACATTCATACACATAGAAAAAACAAAAACAAAAACAAAAAACCGTCAGATGCTGCATCATGTACTCCATTGTGTACACGTACCACATTTTCTCTATCCACTTGACAGTTGAGGGACACTTGGCGTTGGTTCAAGCTCTTTGCTCTTGTGAAGAGAGCTGCTATAAACATGGCTGAACATGTATCTCCATGGTAGGATGAGACCCAGAAGTAGTATGGCTGGGTCAGGTGGTAAGCTCATTTTGAGTCTTTTGAGTCTTTTAAGGGTTTTGCACATTGCTTTCCAGAGTGGTTGTAGGAGTTTGCATTCTCACCAGCAGTGAATGAGTGTTCCCCTTTCCCCACGACCTCCCCAGCATTTGGTATCATTTGTTTTCTTGATCCATCTTATCAGAGATGATATCTTAAAGTGGTTTTAATTTACATTTCCTTTATTATTATCGATGTTGAACAATTTTTAAGATGTTTCTCAGCCATCTCTATTTCCTCACTTGTGAAATCTCTGTTCAGTTCTTTACTCAATCTTTTGAGTGGGTCATTTGTTTTCTTTCTTCTTTGTATTTTGAGTAGTTTATATGTGCTAAGAGTTAATGTTCTGTTAGATATATCAGTAGTGAAGATTTTCTCCCACTTTGTGGGTTTTCTCTTCACTTCCCTGATTGTTTCTTTTGCTGTACAAAACTTTTTGAGTTTAATAAGGTCCCCCTTGTCAATTGTCGACCTTATTTCCTGCACAGCCGCTGTCTGATTTAGAAAGTCTTATCCTATACCTATGTCTTATAGGTTGCTGCCAACTTTTTCTTCTATTACCTTCAGAGTTTTGGGTTTCAAATTGAGGTCTTTGATCCATTTGTAGTTGATTTTTTAAGGGTGAGAGGTAGAGATTTAATTTTATTCTTCTACAAGTGGTGATCCAATTTTACCAACACCATTTGCTGAAGATGTTGTCTTTCCTCCATTGGGTCTTTTTGGCCCCTTGTTAAAAGATGTTTACTTAAACATTTTAAATTTAATTATCTTACAAAGTAGCTGGTTTCTTTAGGGCATATTCATCTATTTGTAGTTTTGATTACCTCTGCTTCCTATTCTCTCCCAATTCCCTCTCCCTCTCATCCCTGCTTATACCTTTCTGCATTCATATCATATATATTCTAATACATTCCTTACCCCTTTCTTTAAAGCTTCTTCCTCCCACCTCTCACAAGCGCTTTCTGTAGTTCCCTGGCCTCTATGTACACTCACTCCTACATAAATACGTGGAATACCTTTTAAAATCTAGGATCTACATGTCAGAAAAAAATACATGGTATTTGTTTCTACAAGCCTTGATTATGTCGCTTAATGAAATATTTTCTGTTTCATCCATTGTCCTGAAAATTTCATTTTTTTATGATTTAATAAAATTCCACTGTATACATATGCCACAATTTTGTTATCCATTCACTTGTTGATGAACATCTAAGCTGATTTCATTTCCTTATTACACTGAATAGATCTACACTAAGCATGTGGGCAAATGTAATCCTTTTACCACAAAGTGATGAATTTCACAGATATTCACTGTACAGAAATTCTATTTATAGAATAGAAATAGAGGGTGAACATTTGGTAGATTCAACAATTCACTGGAATGTAAAAGTGATTTAAGTATTGTCCTCCCATAAGCTGGTGAAGTTATCTAAAATATTAAAATGTTTATATCTAAATATTTTAACCATGAGCTAGGTTTTACTAAACTATTAAAACACAAAAAGGAAAAAGCTAACAGAAATAAAATATTTTATATTGTCTTTGAAATTTACTAAATATGTACTAAGTAATAAATGACTTTAGTACAGAATATCATTATCTAAAAATGTTAAGGTCATTATATTCACCAATAAATTTTTTTGGTCTTTTTGAGATGGGGTCTCCCTGCTACAGCCCCAGTTGTCCTGGAACTCCCTATGTAGACCAGGCTGGTTTTGAACTCACAGAGATCCACCTGCCTCTGCCTCTGAGTGCTGGGATTAAAGGCGTGTGTCACCACACCTGGCTAAAATTTTTTATAAATGCTTGGAAACAAAGAAAGATACTACAAAAACACAATTCCCAGCAGCCATGTGGTTGTATGTGTTTTAAATCTAAGATAGTTTGTTGATAATCATTGAATAAATACATCTCTCTTGCTCTGCACAAAGCTACTTTTATTTGTAACAGTAGCATTGACTTCTTAAGAAAAGGAAGCTTTTTCTATTAAGCAAGGAAAAATAAGGTATAAAGTAAGAATAAGGTAGGAATGCAGGATGGTGAAATATGTATATTTTTATCCAGAAATTAAAATATTTTCAGATGCAAAATTTTAGAAATTGGAATGACATGTGCAAAGTTCTGTTTGAAATTAATTGTCTCAGGAAAGATAAGAACAGAGTAACATTTCTATTATGATCTCATCATACAATCAAAGTATTTTCTGTTATATTTCATACTTGTGCTCAGTTTTGGAGGGTGGCCCATTCCTTACTGTTAAGTCATTTATTTTTATTTACATGCATGATGCCTGTCCTTGATCTATCACAGAGGTTGTGATTATCAGGTGACCCACTAGCGGAAGCTTCTCTGACATCTGGTTCCTTGAGAATGCCTCTGTTGGCTGGAGCACACACATGCCCCTGCTGAGTAAGTTGAATGGTTTCTGTTCCATGCATATTCCTTGCTGATCAATGAAGAAAATTTATAACTGACTTGATCTGTTAGCTTGGAGCATGCTCATGGTGAAAAGAGTCTTCGATAACTGTCTTCCTCTGGTCCTTCTGGAGTCATTAACTTGACTCCACAGTCCAAATACTTTCAAGACTCCATGTTCTTCTTCTTTTTTTTTTTTTTTGGTTTAGAGTCTTTGCATATAAATAAATTATCTTTTTTAAAAGTAACGCAATATAATCACTTACAGGTCCTGGATGGCTAATAGCTTTTATCTTTTCAGAACTTTAAATCTATATTCGTTTTCATCTTTGATTTACATACAGAGATAGCCTTCATAGCCTGCCCGTATTTGGTTGGCATTTTTTTTTTTTTTGAGATTATTCTGTATTATTTATCTAACCTTCTAGGTAATAGAAGGTAAGTACATCTTTTTGTATAAAATATTTTTATTGATGTTTTGTGTATTTCATACATCATTTCTTAGTCCAATTTAGACACATTCCCTTTTCCATATCCCCCACCCAGCCCCAGTTCATGCATTCTGCCATACATGTCTTGTATGTTTTTCTCAGACTTTTTAAAGTTTTTCTCTGCAGAGGTTTGTTATTTGGGTGGAAGTTAACTGTATCAGTCAGTTCTTTGACCCAGTCCTTTTGTCATTGCTGTTCCCTCCCATTTGTATTGTTCTAAAATATGCCTATATATATGTCACATATATACCAAAATTATGACCTCTGAAAATAAACTGTATGTAAATTCCAAAATATGGTTAGGAGTTCACATTTTCCCCTTAATTGTTACATTACTCTAAAATATGAATACATATCCTCCACCCATATACCACAATTACAAAGTCTGAAAATAAGTGATAAGTTAATTCTAGAGACCATTAAGGGATTCACATTATAACAGTACAGCTGCTTTCAGATAAAAAGAAATATAATGCTAACATTGCTCAGCTTACCTTTCAACTAGGGATTTGGTGCTAACATCCACAAATGAGGGATACCATTCATCATTTGTTTTACTTGGACTGTGTTATTTCACTTAGCATAATGGCTTTGAGTTCCATCTATTTACCTGATGTCATCTTTCTTTACCGCTGCATAGAATTCCATTGTGTAGATGTACCACATTTTCTCTATCCACTCTATCTACTTGTCGGTTGAGGGACATTTGGGTTGCTTCCAACTCTTTGCTATTGTGAAGAGAGCTGCAATGAATATAGATGTGCATTTATATATATCTATATATCTATATGCAATAGGGTGAGTCTTGGGGGTATATACCCAGGAGTGGAATGACAGGCTCATTTTCAGTTTCTTAAGAGTTCTTCACACTGCTTTCCATAGGGGTTGCACAAGTTTGCATTCCCACCAGCAGTGAATGATTGTTCCCTTTTCCCCCACTAAACATCTCCAGCATTTAGTATCCTTTGTTTTCTGCATTATAGCTAGTCTTACCAGACTAAGATGAAATCTTAAGGTGGTTTTAATTTGCATTTCCTTAATTATTAGTGACCCTGAACACTTTTTAAGATGGTTCTTAATTGTTATGGTAGGTTACTTTGGTACAGACACAGATATTTGGATGGTATTTTAATCCATGAATTACAGTTTTTTTGTTTCTGTAAAATATGATAGGGTCTTACTGTGGCTTGAAAGTAGACTGTTTTGCTTCTCGTCCACCTGTGCCCCCCCTTTTTTTTTTAAATTTTTTTTATTAATTTTTATTTATTTCTGTATGTGTATGAATGTACTGTCTGCATGCAAGTCTGCGCACCCGTGTCGTGCAACGCCGCGGAGGTCAGAAGAGGGTCTGGAATTCCCCTGGAACTGGAGTTCTCCTGGAATTGGAGTTTCAGACAGTTCTCAGCTGCCATGTGGGTGCTGGGGATCGAACCCGGGTCCTCTGTAAGAGCGGTCGGCGCTCTTAACCGCTAGGCCATCTCTCCAGCCCCTGTGCCCCTTTTCTAAGCCTAGCGAACAATCTGCAGAAGAGGGGGCATGGTAGAATGGAAGGGCTGCGATTGGGGTGAATGGTGAAACTACAGCAATATAGACTGGACACTTATTTGATTACCTCGAGTGAACATACAAGTCCCCCAGCTGGATGGTGGGACCCTTGGACTGTGTGGGTTTGGGCACAACTGCTTGCAAATTGGTTTTACATGAAGGATGCTTGTACTCATAAGTTATTACCTATTGTTAAAAAATGAAAATAAATAAATAAAAGTAAAAAAAAAAGATGGTTCTCAGCCATCTTTACTTCTTCATTTGTGAAGTCTCTGTTAAGCTCTTTATCTTTTGAGGGTGTCATTTGTTTTCTTCCTCCTTTGTTTTTTGAGTAGTCTATATATTCTTGACATTAATGCTCTATCAGATGTATCACTGGTGAAGGTTTCCACCCACCCTGTGGGTTTTCTCTTCACTTCTTTGATGTTTCTTTCACTGTACAGAAGCTCTTGGTTTAATAAAGTCCAATTTGTCAATTGTTGACCTTACTTTTTACACAGTTGCTGTCTGATTTAGAAAGTCTTTTCCTATTCCTCTGTCTTATAGGTCACTACCAATGTTTTCTTCTATCATTTTAAGAGTTTCAGGTTTCACATTGAGGTCTGATACATTTGGAGTTGATTTTTGTACATGGTGAGAGGTAGGGGTTTAGTTTTATTTTTCTACAATTGGTGATCCAGTTATGCTAACACCATTTGCTGAAGATGCTGTCTTTCTTCCATTGAATCTTCTTGGCCCCTTTATCAAATATGAGGTAGCTGAAATGGGATGTGCTCAGGTTTGAATCCTCAGTTTTGTTCCATTGATATATAGGTATGTTTTTGTGCTAATACCAGGCTGTTTTTATGACTATAGCCCTCTTACTCAGAAAAAGCCCAGCAGCTGCTGCCTTCAGTGTCCCTGAAGATCTGAGCTCCCATCAAAGTCTTGGCTGGCTTAAAGGCAGCTTATTAGCATGATTTAAGCAGCTGTTATTTGGGAGATGGACTAAGACTTTTCAATACTCATGGAGTCCAATGGTGGAGGCATTGATTGTGTTGTAATTGTCTTATTAGGCAACATTTTTTTTTCTAAAGTTCTCCTGAGTTATTATCATAGGATTACTTTCATTTATACTCTTTCACATGACTATTGCTATAATTTAAACGTTCCTTTGGCTTCCAATGTTTGTACTTACAATTTCCTATTGGTTTGTGTTCCACAGCCTTTCTGCATGAATTCATGATGATAAATATTCATTAAATTGTTCTTCCCTAAGTACTTTCTGATCAATTCTATTATTATCTGTTCTTATTCTTTCCTGGTATTGAAGTTAAGTACTTGGTAATTTCCTAAATCTCTTATTTGGCATATCTTGTAGATTCAAATAACTCTTACTATAATTATATTTTGATTCCTCTGCAACCAAGCTATTATTGCCTAATTTCTTCATTGTTTATGACTCATATCTAAAAGACCTGAAAATATTATTCTGAGATGCATTTTTGGGTCTTTTTTGAGACAAGGTCTCACTTTTTAAAAAATACTTTTATTGATGATTTGTGTATTTCATACATTATCTTTCAGTCCAATTTAGATACATTCCCCTCTCCTTACCCCCCACCCCACCCCGGTTCATGCATTCTGCCATAATATCTTGAATCTTTCTCTCAGTCTTTCCAAAGTTTTTCACTGCAGAGGCTTGTTATTTGGGGCAGAATTTAACTGCATCAGTCAGTTCTTTGACCCAGTCTTTATGATGTTGTTGTTCCCTCCCCTTTGTATTGCTCCAACATATGCCTATACAACCATCACATATGTATCAACATTATGACCTCTCAGAAGTAAATAAATAATCACATTGGCTTCCTAGCTGAATCTCACTGCTTGACCTACAAAAATGAAGACCATGTTGTTGTTGCAGAAAGCTGCTGCGTTCTCAGTTAATTTGTTAACAAAGCAATAGACTTCACACATTAAATTTCTGCAATGTATATAGTTACTTTGTAATGAGAGAAATGAGAAGCTGAAACAATAAGATGATAGAGAAAGGAAAGAACACTCATTCCCAGTGCCTTAAGGAGGCCATCCATTATGAAACTGATCATCAGTCCTTCAGAGAAAAGTCTGTTCTAAAGGGAGTTCAAACCAGAATTCACTTGCTGATCATTGGATGAGAAGAGGGAACACTACCTTTTAGGCAATGTGAAGCAACTAAATATATTTCAGCAGATATTTAAGAGGAGTGGGAAGAAATAGCATGTGTTATATAGCTGACTCTCAATGGAAATGCAAAATAAGATGATAGGAAGACTTGTAAATACTCAGCTGTTAGCAGCAAATCAGAATGAAAACTGTGCTGCACTTGATTTTTAATCAAGTTCATCTATTCTACAAAGATCATTTTTTTCCAAGACTAAATCAGGACACATGGAACATTAAGAATTTTCATAAAATGATCCTTACCACTGTGACAGTCTTGGCTGAGATTTACTGCTATGATTTGATTCTGATTTCTTTTTAAAAAAATTTTTATGTTATTCCAAAATATGAATATATACACTCCACACATAAGTCAAAATTAAAACAAATGACCCACTCAAAAGATGGAGTAAAGAGCTTAACAGAGACTTCACCAGTAAGGAAGTAAAGATGGCTGAGAAGCATGTTAAAATGTGTTCAACATCATTACTAATTAAGGAAATGCAAATTAAAACCACACTAAGGTATCATCTTACTCCAATAAGACTAGTGTATTAGTCACTTTTCTGTTGTTGTGATAAAACACCAGACCAAGGAACTTATAAAAGGAAGAGTTTATTTGAGCTTACGATTGGCGGTTCCAGGGAATTAGTCCATTGTGGCGGGAGGCATGGTGGCTGGATCTGGAGCAGCAAACCGAGGGTCACATCTCGCAAAGAGCACAGGAAGCAGAGAGAGAGCAACTGTAGAGCACGAGGCTTGTTAAGCTCACTAAGCCCGCCCCCAGTGACACACTTCCCCCAGCATGGCCACACCTTCTAAGACCTCCAGAAACAGCACCACCAACTGGAGACAAATGTCTGAATACCTAGAGCCTATGGGGGACACTCATTCAAACCACCACAACTAGCCAAGATCAAGAAAACAAAAGACACCAAATGCTGGAGAGGTTGTGGGGAAAGGGGAACATTCATCCACTGCTGGTGGGGATGTAAACTGGTACAACCACTATGGAAAGCAGTGTGGAGAACCCTTAAAAAACTCAAAATGAGCCTACCACATGACCCAGCCATACCACTCTTTGGAATATACCCACAAGACGCATCCTACTGCAAAGATACATGCACAGCTATGTTTATTGCAGCTCTCTTCACAATAGCAAAGAGCTGGAACCAACCCAAATCCCCTCAACTGATGACTGGCTAATAAAATTGTGGTATATCTACACAATGGAGTTCTATGCAGTGATAAAGAAAGATGTCATCATGAGCTTTCCTGGCAAATGGATGGAACTCGAAGCAATTATACTAAGTGAAGTAACAGTCCCAGAAAAAAAAAAAATGGCGAATGGTCTCTGTCATTTGTGGATGCTTTCCTGGCAAATGGATGGAACTCGAAGCAAATATACTAAGTGAAGTAACAGTCCCAGAAAAAAAAAATGGCGAATGGTCTCTGTCATTTGTGGATGCTACCACCAAATCCCCAGTTGGCAGGCAAACTGAGCAATTTCATTATTATATTTCATTGTACCTGAAAGCAACTGTGCTATTCCATTGTGAATCTCTAAATGGGCTCTAGAATTGTCCTACCACTTACACTCACTGTGCTGGATAGCTTTAGTGTCAACTTGACACACCTGGGTTGAGGGGAATTGGGTCCATTAAATTGGCCTGTGGCCACATCTATGGAGTATTGTCTTGATTGTTGAGCAGTGTGGGAGGGTCCAGCACACAATGAGTGGTGCCACCCTGGGCAGGTTGTTGTGTACCATATAAGAAGGCAGGCTGGGCATGAGCCAGGGGAACAAGCCAGTGAACAGCATTCCTCCAAGGCCTGTGCTTCAGCTCCTGCCTCCAGGTTCCTGTCCTGAGTTCCTGCCTTGGGCTCCCTGAGTGATGAACTATGACCCAGGAAATGTAAGCTGAAGAAACCCTTTCCTCCCTAAGTTGGTGTTGGTCAGACTGTTTTGTCACAGCAATGAAAGACAAACTAGAACACTCACACATTGTAATAACCATATGTAGATGGAAGATATGTAGTCATATTCTTAAAAAAGAATGTAAAGTTACATGACTTTATACCTGCATGCAAATTTACTGTTAAAATGAATCTCTAAACATGTTTAGGAATCAACCTATAGTTTATTTTCAGGGTCTCCCTTTAGTCCCAGTTGGCCTGGAATTTGCTCTGTAGACCAGGCCGGCCCTGAACCCACAGAGATCTACCTGCCTCTGCCTCCTGAGTGCTGGGATTAAAAGTATACACCACCACACTCAGCTCATAGATGCATTTTTATGAGAGTAAAATGCTCATATATCTATATCTATATCTATATCTATATCTATATCTATATCTATATCTATATCTATATCTATATCTATATTTGGTCTTTTAAAATTTTTAAAAAAAATTTTAATTTATTTTTGTAAGTGTATGAATGCACTGTCTGCATGTAGGTTTGTACACCCGTGTTGTGCAATGCTGTGAAGGTCAGATGAGGGTGTCGGATTCCCTTGGAACTGGAGTTAAAGATGGTTCTCAGCCACCATGTGGGTGCTGGGGATCAAACCCAGGTCCTCTGCAAGACTGGTCGGCGCTCTTAACCACTAGGCCATCTCTCCAGCCCAAATACTCTTATATTTATTCACAAAGATGTTTATATGTGCTGAACTATACTAAAATGAAAGATAAATATAATGGGAAAATTAAGCATTAGTAGCAAAATATGTCATCAGTGGCAAATCCCTTGAGTTTCTTGATAAAACTGTAAACTTCATATGTTGAAATTAATTTCTTAAAATGAAAAAATGCCATTTTCTTCATAGTAGTTGCTCAGGAGCAACATTTCTCTCTTTCTCTCTCTCTCTCTCTCTCTCTCTCTCTCTCACTTTTTTTTTTTTTTTGGTCTTTTTTTGAGACAGGGTCTCCCTGTAGCTCCGGCTGTCCTGGAACTCACTCTGTAGACCAGACTGGACTTGAACTCACAAAGATTCACCTGCCTCTGCCTCCCAAGTGCTAGGATTAAAGGCGTGCACCACCATGCCTGGCTCTCTCTCACTTTTTATTTTTTATTATTTTTTAAATTTTTTTATTTATTTCTGTATGTGTATGAATGTACTGTCTGCATGCAAGTCTGTGCACACGTGTCGTGCAATGCCGCGGAGGTCAGAAGAGGGTGTCGGATTCCCATGGAACTGGAGTTCTCCTGGAATTGGAGTTTCAGATGGTTCTCGGCCGCCATGTGGGTGCTGGGGATCGAACCCGGGTCCTCTGTAAGAGCGGTCGGCGCTCTTAACCACTAGGCCATCTCTCCAGCCCTCTCTCTCACTTTTAAAAAACAAATTCCTATTCCTTGGATCTCTGGACTAGCTTCTTAAACCAGACCTGCTAACCCCCCTAGCACAGAGTGCTAAGTCCCTCTCAGGTGGTCTCCTACCCCATCTTCCCTGGCTCCTGATATGCCTGACAGACCAACTCACCTAGGACTCTGGTAAGTCAGATTCTGCCCAACACATTTCTAGTCCATTCCTCTCGCCCACACCACCCGTCCCCTGTTAGCCTTAGACCCAGACCACTCCAATTCCTCTGCCTCAAGACTCTGGAGTAGTTTCCTAACCCAGATGAGCTAAACCGTAGCATAGATTCTACTGGCTGCTATTATGTCTGAAACAGATCCACCCGCCCACTAACCTAACCAGCCTGCCTATTACTCTGCCCCACCAAGCACCCAGATCAGCCCACTTCCCTGCAAGAACCTGAAACACAAACCAATTTAATCGCCACACCTGAACAAAAAGCAACCAAGCTACATAAACAATATAAACAGAAACAAAATACAATTAAACAAAGGGAGAATAAAAGTTCCTACCAGACACATAACCAACAAAAACATATGCTCAAATGGCAGTGCAAAAACACAAATAATATGAAAAACCAAGAGAATATGTCCCCCCCAAAACCCACTAGTCCTATAGAAGTGCATGACAATGAGAACCACCTGAGGAACTCCAGGATGCAGAATCTAAAAAGAATAATCATAAACATGATCAAATATCTTAAAGAAAACACAGACCAAAAATTCAAAGAACCCAAAGAGGATAAACATAAGCCTGTGATGGAAGCTTGAGAATATACAAACGTGGGATTTAATGAAATGTCAAGAAAAATTCATGACTTGAAAAGGGAATTCACAAAAGAGATAGAAATGTTGAAGAGAACACAAATGGAAATGAACATGGGATTGAAAAATTCAATAAACCAATTGGAGACAATAGGGGAGAGCTTCACAAGCAGAATGAATGAAACAGAAAACAGAATATAAAGACTGGAAAATGTAGTTGAAGATCTGGACTCCTTAAGCGACAAATATGTAAAAATTTTAAAAAACACAGGGATAGAATACACAGGAAATGTGGGACATGAGGAAAATGCCAAATGTATCAGTCATAGGCATACAGGAAGGAGAAGTGTAGTAGCTGAGTGCACAGAGACTCAAAAGGATGGAAAAACACAGATAAAGCTTTAAGTGGAGGATCTGAGACGCATGGTCCACAGATGCAGATCCTTTTCAGTCCTGAGTTTTTATTCAACAGGGAAATAATGGATGAGTTGTATTTACAGGAAATATTATGCCAAGAACAGGTAAGACATAAAATAACAAGTTACATAGAATAACAGGTTAAAGTATACAATGTATAGATGTTACCAGAGAAAGTGATCTTTAAACTAAACTTATGTGTCAGAAATGTCTACTTCAGCCCAAGCTCTTTTGTCCTTTCATTGAACATTATTAACTCAGGAAGTATGCCACAAGCTGTCAAGTTGCAAGGCATATCAATTCTTCATTACATGTCTTGCTACAGAGAAGAATTTCATGCCAATGACAGTGGAAAGATCTTAAACAGAATTATAGAAGAAAACTTCCCTAAATTAAGGACTTATCTATAAAGATTCAAAGAGTACAGGGAACACATGGACTAATTAGACATGTTCAGAATGGAAACTTCCTACAGCATTTCATAGTAAAAACTTTAAATTGTTTTCTGTAGCAGTTACATATAAAAGAAACTCCATCAGAATTACAGATAACTTTTTTGGTCTTTTTGAGACCTGTAGCCCTAGATGGCTTGAAACTGACTCTGTAGACCAGGCTGGCCTTGAACTCACAGAGATCCGACTGCCTCTGCCTCCTCAGTGCTGAGATTAAAGGCATGTGCCAGCACACCTGGCAAGAATTACAGCTGACTTTTTAATGCAAACTATGAAAACCAGAAGATCTTGGATCAAAATATTCCAGTTTTAAATGACCATGGATAGCAACCTTGAATGCTTTATCCAGCAAAACTATCTATCATGGTTGAAGGAGAATGGAAAATTTTTCATGATACAAATAGGCTGAAAGCCCTACAGAGAATGCTCAAAGCAATACAAAAGACTGAGGACAGGAATGAGTATACTCAAGAGGCTACAGAAAGAAAACAAAAATAATAATGGAAAAATAAAATAGTGGCACAAATACAAACAAATTAAAATGATAGTATTCAACACACATCTTTCAATAATTACACTAAGTATCAATGGCCTCAACTCTCCTCTCAAGACACAGGCTAGTGGAATGGATCAAGAAAGAAAACCCATCAAGAGGTTCGACTTACCTTCAAGGATAGACATTACCCTAGGGTGAAAGGATGGTGAAAATTATTCCAGGTGAATGGCTCTAAGAAGCAATCAATTGTTATAATTCTAATATCTGACAAAACAGATTTCAAATTAAAACTAATCAGAAGAGATAAAGAGGGTCACCTCATTCTATTCAAAGGAATAATTGACCAAGAAGATATTATAATCATGAACATATATGTACCAAACTCTGGTGTATCCAATTTTATACAAATACTACTCCAGGACTATAAAACACAGATTAATCCACTATCTTCAATTACTCCACTATCTTCAATTAGCAGTTCAACTGGACAAAGTATAAACAGAGAGACATCTGAATTAAATGACATCTTACATGAAATGGACCTAACAGACATTATAGAATATTCTACCCAAGCACAAAAGAATACATTTTCTTTCTCTCAGCAGCGTATGTGAGTTTTTCTAAAATTGACCACATTCTGGGACACAAAACAAATCTCAACAAATAGAGAAAATTGAAACAATTCCATGCATTCTAACAGACCACAGAGCTATAAAGCTTATAATCAACAGCAAAAGAAGCTCTAGAAACTACATGAATTCATGGGGAGATTAAACAACCCACTCCTGAATGATGAATGGATTAAAGAAGAAATGAGAATACAACACAGCAAAATCTCTGCGACACTTTAAAAGCTGTTCTAAGCAGGAAGCTTATAGCTCTTAGTGCCTACATTAAAAAAAAATCAGAAAAGAGCACATATATGTGACTTAATATTACAACTGAAGACTCTGGAAAGTCCAGAACAAAGCAATCCCAAACCTAGTAGATAGTGGTGCGCGCCTTTAATCCTAGCACTCAGGAGGCAGAGGCAGGCGGATCTTTGTGAATTCAAGGCCAGCCTGGTCAACAGAGAGTTCCAGGACAGCTGGGGCTACAGGGAGACCCTGTCTCGAAAAGAAAAAAAAAAAAAAAGAGAGAGAGAGAGAGAGAGAGAGAGAGAGAGAGAGAGAGAGAGAGAGAAGAAATTGCAAATCTTAGAAACAAACAAAGTAGCACAAAATAATCAATGAATCTAAGAGCTGGCCCTTTTTTTAGTATCATAGTATCTATATACCAGTTCATAACATTTAGTTCACCCCAAAAGACAGAATGAATTAATTATATCAACTAATTCTTGATATTAAGAATACAAATAAAGTACAAATGCAGGGAAAGAATGAGTTCAATTTTGGACATGCTAAGTTTATTTTTCTGAGGCTTGTATTTATTATTTTCCCATTATTGTACAAAATGTATAACAAGAAAGTATTTAAGTAAAGGGTTTGCTCTGGCTTATAATACCAGAGATATACCTCATCATGTTTGGAGGCATGGGGTCACAGAAGCAGGGGGGTGAGGCTCATTTTGTCTTTTTCATATTGCCTGGAATGTCAGCCCATGTGCCACCCATATTTAGGGAGTTTTTCTTCTTCAAATCATATAATGTAGATTATTTCCTATAGACATCCTCACACAGTGTGATGTAGATACTGTCGGGTTGACAGTATTAACCATCAGAAGGCTTCAGGAATAAATGAGTTTAGGGAGCAAAGTACTCACTGCAGCTGCACCTTGAAGAAAGCATCCGAGGGATGAGCCACAACACGGAAAGAAACTAACACTGATTCAAATATTAGTAGTGAGACAGATACTATCTTAGGGTACTTTGCAGATCTTATATAATCTTCATAACATATAAGGTGAGGCAATAGAGAAGCTGGAAATTTTCTAGAAGATTCATTTTGAAACTTGACTATATTGCCAGATAAGGATACCTCCTTGGTTCTTGTCTTCACAAAGAAAATAATTCAGTCAGAGATGCAGACAGTTTAATCAGACATTTATTTTGTAAAGCAAAGATAGATTGAAATAGATGGATCTGAAAGGGAGAAATTGGTGGTGTCAGTGCCCGTAGGGTTGTGTACTGCAGATTTTAAAAAAGTTTTATGAGTATTTTACAAGCTGGGCAAGATGTTCATGAGGGTAAAGTGACCTTTTCTCCTTTCCAAATAGTAGTAGATCAGCTCTCCCTTTAAGCATGTATCATCATCCTATGATGCTCTTAAAAAGTAGACAGGGGGATGAAAACCACAATGCAAATGAGAGTATAATGGTGTTTTGATGAAGATCATTGGCTGTTTTGTGTGAGCAACTGAATGCATCTCCTGGATTTCTGAAACTGGGGGAAAAACTCATCTGTAGTTTAAGGAATATTTAACCACAAAGGGGCACTCTGACAGGGCTACATAGAGATAGGTGCAGTTTCCTTGGTTTCATCTCATCTAGCTAACTCTCAGCCTACCGAGGCTATCTAGACAGTAATTGTATTTGACCTTGTGGCTAACTTTTCTTTTATAACCTCTAGTGTGCAAAAGTAGCCATAGTCAAGCAAAGAAAGGTAAAAAAAATGTTTTTGTCTTTTTGAGACAGGGTCTCCCTGCAGCTCCAGCTGTCCTGGAACTCACTCTGTAGACCAGGCTGGCCTTGAACTCACAAAGATCTGCCTGCCTCTGCCTCCCGAGTGCTAGGATTAAAGGCATGCACCACCATGCCCAGAATGAAAGGTAAAATTTTAAAGTAGTTTCAGCCTGCCTTTTCTCAAATGGGTAAGGAATGAACACTTCTTAAAGTGTTTTCTAGCCATTTGTATTTCTTCTTTTGAGATTTAAAAAAATTATTTTTGTTTTTTTTTAAACATTTTTATTGCAGTTTTGTGCATTTCATACATCATTTCTCATTCCAATCTAGATTCATCTTGTCTTCCATGCCCCCCACCCCACCTGAGTTCATGCACCCTGCCATCCCTGCCCTGTATCTTTTTATGATTCTTTTCAATGTTATTTTCAAAGCAGAGGGTATCCCTGTCTTGTTGTTGTTGTTCCCTCCAATCTGTGTTGCATATCTATATCTATCTATCTATCTATCTATCTATCTATCTATCTATCTATCTACCTATCTATCTGTCTATCTATCTATATCTTGCTGGGACAGGTGGTAAGCTCATCTTGAGTCACTTCAGAGTGACTCCACACTGCTTTCCATAGTGGTTATATGAGTTTACATTCCCACCAGCAGTGGATGAGTGTTACCCCTTTCCCCACAACCTCTCCAGCATTTGGTATCATTTATTTTCTTGATCCTAGCCAGTCTTATTGGAGTGAGGTGATATCGTAAAGTTTTAATTTGCATTTCCTTAATTATTAATGATGTTGAACACTTTTTAAGATGTTTCTCAGCCATCTCTATTTCCTCACTTGTGAAGTCTCTGTTCAGCTCTTTACTCCATCTTTTGAGCAAATTTTGGACCCCCTCTGCACCCTCATGTAACGGGCTTAATCTTGTGAGTATTATTTGGATAATCATAGCTGCTCTGTTTTGAAGACAGCAATGGGCATGCTGTGCCAAGAGAACAACATTCTACAAAAGCCTAGTTCTGGATTTTCCTAGATTCTGAGTGCCTGGGGAAAAAAGTGCAAAAGCTTAGTACAATGCCTATTAAAGTGTTATGAATAACTGGCACATGACTTTTCTTTTGAGAAAATCCATCATAAAGCAGTCTTATTGCAATAGTGAAATATGAAACTCCCGCGGTGCATTTCTAGGGGCTTGAAAACAAAAGCACAATTTCTCTCACCAAATCAATACATAGGACAGTAAATGGTGAGAAGGGACTGAGGAAGGAAACCCAGGAAGCCAAGATCAGCAGAGATTCAAGCATGGTGATTTTGATTGGCATTGCATTGAATCTATAAATTGCTGTTGATAGGATGGTCATTTTCACAATATTAATCCTAACAATCTGTGAGCTTGTGTCTTCCTCAATCTCTTTCTTCAAAGGTTTAATGTTTTAATTACAGAGATTTTTATTTTATGTGTATGAGTGTATTGTCCACATGTATGTAAGTACACCCATATCATGCAATGTCCACAGAGGTTAGAAGAGGGCATTGAAGAGTAACCAGTGCTCTTAACCTCTGAGGTGTCTTTCCATTGATCAAGAACTTCCACATTGCCATTGTCTACAGTAAGGCATATTTTATGAAGTAATCCAAAGGATTTGGTTTAGATAATTGAGAAGTTTGTATCTGTTGGGTCTCAGAAATCTTAACCTCATGGAGAACACTGAGGGATAAGGTCAGAGAAAATGATCTTCTCTATGTCTACTTTGGCATAAATTTTGTTTGACAGATCAAAGTATAATTGTGCAATCACCTGTTAGTTATAGTAGACTTTTGCATAAAAAAGCCTGGAAACTTTACAAGAGAAATCTGTAAATGAAATGGTTTTATTGGCAGTCCTTTTTCAGTAGTAGAAGTCTTTGCCCATGTATCAGATGTAAGGGCTGGTTAGAACTGACACTATGGATCCAGTCTGAGTGAAATCTGGACTTTAATATTGACAAGCACATAACTAGAGATTAGCCTTTAATTGACAGTCTGGGGGCAAAATATAATCTCATTGGGTCTTATTTATAACATTGCTCAGTGATCTCGCAATTGTCCATCCTGAATAATTTCCCCCAAACTACAAGGCATATGGTAACCTCATTTAACTGGGGAAACTCAGATGGTTAGTTTACAGAAGGACATGCTACAGCTATGAGAAATAGTATTCCAGAGATAAGGGGCTCTATGGTTAGAAAATACATTCTTAGATTTGGCCTCAACATTTAAGGGGGTGAGCATGCTAATTTTGGCTGCAAGGAAGCACTGCAGTGTTAAATTAACCCAAGGTCATGATTTCCCATATCTGTGCATCACTTTATCAGGAAGAAAATCACATAGGTGAGACAAGGCAGAACACACTTTTAAGTCCCAGCACTTGGGAGGCAGAAACAGGCAAATCTCTGCAAGATCAAGGCCAGTCTGGTCTACATAGCAAGTAGTGAAATCCAGCTGCTGGGGATATAGGGACAACCTGTCTCAAAAAAGGAAAAAGGGCTGGAGAGATAGGTCAGTGGTTAAGAGCACTGGATGCTCTTTCAGAGGACCCAGATTCACTTTCCAGTATCTACATGGTGGCTAACAACCTTAAGTAACTCCAGTTCTAGGGGATCCAATACCCTCTTCTCACATCTGCAAGTATTGTATGACACAGGTGCACTTGCACATGTGTAAGCAATGCACTCATATACATAAAATAATAAATAATTTTTTCTTTTTAAAAATTTTAAAGGATTCACAATATAAGAGCACAGTTGTTCTCAGATCACATTGATGTTGCTCAGTTTTCCATACAATTAGGTAATTGGTGCTAGCAACCACAGATGAGGGATACCATTCATCATTTGTTTTTCTGGGACTGTGTTACTTCACTCAGCATGATATCTTCTAGCTCCATCCATTTACCTGCAAAGTTCATGATGTCATCTTTCTTTACTGCTGCATAGAACTCCATTGTGTAGATGTACCACATTTTCTCTATCCACTCGTCAGCTGAGGGGCACTTGGGTTGGTTCCAGCTCCTTGCTATTGTGAAGAGAGCTGCGATAAATTAATAAATAAAATATTTTTAAGAGGGAGAGGAGGAGGAAAGGAACAGCAGGAAATTATTAGTGAGAAATAGCTGTCTAAATAACAACTTATGGATTTAAGACCAATAGCTAGGGAATGTGAGGCCTTGAATTCTTAAACATGCCAGTACTTTTAATTTTGGGTTATATTTTCCTGCTGTGTTTTTAAAACCACTCAGGACAAAATTATTAATTTAATTTTTTATTGTCAAGGATAATAGAGTTTCTGTTCCTCTGGGGTCACTTGGGCTTGAGAAGACCCTCTGGCTCTTTTAGCCTTCTCTATTTTTCCAGTATTTCCATCTATGGGATGATAAATGAAAGGCTTTGCTTGACCGTGGTATAGCTTTGTTTGGAAACTTGTAGAAATTTTTCTTGTGTGTTGATCTTCCTCTTTGTAGAATGGACACTTGGGTAGATTCTATTCTGTGGAATCTCCATGACTCCCTCAAAAAGAGGACAGGGGTACAGGACATTCTGACAGACATCCCATAGTTCACTGGAACTTGGTGGACCTTGGAGAGAAAGGGGGGAATATGGTCCCTATTAATACTTTTCCCACAGTATTATAGTGTTATAGGCCTCTAAATATGGTTATTGAACACCCAGAAGTCAGTTCACTGGTCTGGTACTTCTAAGTACTGTGTAATGTTTGAACAAAGCATAGTCAACAATAAAATACTTTTAAATCAAACTTAATTAAGCAAACATTTATGCTCTTTTGAGTCAGTACTTGTGTTGCCAAGAGATCAACATTTTAACTCTATTAATTTAAAGAGAGATTTGATAACAACATATTAGACTTTGACCTTAGAAATTTGAATGTCATATACCATCTCTAAGTCATAGCTTTTACTTACTTTAGATAATTCACTAAGACCTGTGCAACTTGTTTAGGCTTTTCAGCCTTTTTCCCCACCTTGGAAAAATGTTCAATCATCTTAATCTCATACACAAAGCCTTCTTAACTAAAATGTTTTCATTCTTACTTTTAAAATCTTTCCATTTATTTAAAGGTCTTCTTTCTTAATACTATGGGACATAGTAACATTAAGAAATAAATTTATCATCTGTTATGGAAAATTTTCTTCCTAGGTGACAAAGCCATACCCCTTACTTGATCAACAGAGGAAATCAAATGACAAACCCAATCACAAACCAAAGTTTGATTCCATTAACGTTTATCCTGGGAAACCAATGGTTTCATTTATTAGGCTCACTTACAATGGGTGAGATGACAGTCACAGGAGAATTGGTGACCCAAAAGCAGCTGTGCTAGAATGTCTTGACCAAGTATGGGTGACAGCTTCTCCATAGCCATATGGAGGAGCCCTTTCTGCCTAGGCTTCCCCAGCTTATATACTCTGTTGTCTGCCAATACCACCAAGCCACATGCATTTAGGGAAGAACTGGAAAAACTTGGATGAAAGAAAATGAATACTCAAGCAAGAGTCCAATGACCTTCCATGCTGTCTCCTTCTACAAGGAAATATTGGTAACTAATAAGCCCAACTATGGTGATCTTTCATAAGCAGAAAAAGATGGTCTATGAACATGAAAGTTGCAAACTTTATAAGAATTAGAAGACAATAAAAATCTTTTATGCTTTGTACAATACAGAACCTTATCTACTATAGCTGTGTTTTGAAATTTGAGTGATAGAGGTAACAGATACAAAGAAGTGACAGATAGGTAGGGGGATACCATCATCAAATCTATGTTTTAATATCCATCAGAAATCAATTAAGATAACCCTGTTAAAGATATTATTTGGAATTACTAGTTGAGAGATTCATAGGCAGAGATTCTTGTCCTTTCTGTGAATGAAGATTAGTATAGGCAATAACATAAGCAATAATACTTTCTGCTGGAAATAGTTTACTCTTAGCTTTAAGGGGACAGTGTCTTAACTCTTTTCTAAATTTATTTTTTATGCTTTTATTGATGTTTTGTGTATTTTAGACATCATTTTTCAGTTCAATTTAGGCATATTCCCCCTCCCCCCCCCACAGATAATGCATTCTGCCATAACTGTCCTGCATCTTTCTCTCAGTCTTCTTTTTTTGTATGTTTAGGAATTCACATTTTCCTCCTTCAACTTTATATTACTCTAAAATAGGAATACATACTTTCCACCCATGTACACATACACATCCATGTTTATTGCAGCTCTCTTCACAATAGCAAAGAGCCAGAGCCAACCCAAATGCCCCTCAACAGACCAGTGGATGACAAAAATGTGGTACGTCTATACAATGTAGTACTATTCAGCAGTAAAGAAAGATGACATCATGAACTTTGCAGGTAAATGGATGGAACTTGAGGCCATTATGCTAAGTAAAATAACACAGTCCCAGAAAATCAAGAAGCAAATGGTTTCCCTCATTTGTGGATGCTAACCCCAAATCCCCAGATGAGAGGCAAGCTGAACAACATTATTGTTTTATTTTTGTTTATCTGAAAGCAACTATGTTGTTATAATGTAAATCTCTTATTGGGCTCTAGAACTGATCCATCACTTACTTTCAGACTCAGTGCCTTAACTCTTGAGTGGTATTATTGTTCTCCTTTCTCCTTGTCACTGAGTCAATAGACTAGCCTGACTCAGGCCAGGAGGGTTTTGAGGACAGTGTGATAAACATCCTTTGGTCTAAAGTGTGAGGGCAAAATTCTATCTCCAGAGGTAGCTTCTCACTGAGCTTAAACAGTACATGATGGATTATCAATAGAATGTATACATAAAATACATTCGCATCTCTGTTATATGCTGGATAGGAAACTTTTTGTTGATTCTAGGTTAGACCAAAAAAAAAAATCTCTCCTCCTTATAATCTGTGTAGATTTGTTCAGATGAGTCTTTTCACTTCTTGAGTCATGCATTGGGAACTAGGATTTATTTAAAAGTGTGTTATCAGAGAATGAACACTTGATTTTGAAAGGCCAGCCTCTGATAAATCTAAACTGCATAAGGTCATGAGTATGTGAGCCAACCCCTATGACCTAGGAAAATAAAACTACCAGAAATATTTGCCTTTTCCAGTGTTTAATCTGAAAACTTCCTTACACAGACTTTGGGTTACCACCACTTAAAAGTCTATACCCACAAAGATTGTGTGTGCCTGAAAATTGTGGCAAGCAGCCCCTTAAAAGTACCCTTCTCTTACAAAATAAGATCTTTTCTCCTGAGACTCTGAGGATCTAAATTTTTTTCCAGTTCTGCAAGAGGCAAGCTAGAAGGGAATTGAGGCAAATTTTAGAAGTAATGGTTCCCATTTATAAACAAAAGCAAGCATAGAATTGGTGAGACATACTCTTTCTTCCTTTTCTCAACCAGAGACAGGCATTTCTCAACCAGAATTGCATTCCCAGGCTATGAGGAGGGAGAACTCAGCATAGCCTGATGTTATGTTATATGTTGTAGCTTGGGGTTGAGTGGTGGGAGTGGTCCATGCTTATCTGTGGCCTGCCTGATAGCTTTGCTTATGCCCCAGATATCTTGGGTCCCATCTGTAAATCAAAAACAAAAAAAAAATTGGGAGAAATCAATGCAGGGTCACCTATACCTCCTGAGATCTCTCAGCATGATGTCCAGAGCAGTTATAGCCTATGGAGAGGCCTATCAGCTGGACCAACAGAACACCTCAGGAGTTGCTCCCCAGGATGCTAATGGTTCATGGTCAACAAAGCCTGCTGTTCCTGTACTGGATATTTTCACTTGTGACACACACACACACACACACACACATATGTATTTGATACCTCCATTCCTCAAAGTATATCAATTACCTTCTCACCTTCTCTGTGAATAGATGAATCAAAATAAGGTTAGTTTGATGCTTGAGAGACAGAATTCTTTGTTTTTTTCCAAAAGGCTAAATAGTTGTTTAGGGTCTTATTATTTTGGATTAGGTAGACTAAAATGTGTGGAGAGCAGGCATTGGCCAAAATGGCGCCTTGGACCCTGGCCAGGTCTTATGATCACCGGATTGTCGCCTGACTGCCCAGCTCATTCCCCAGCCAAAAGAAACCCAAACCTGAACCCTCATTAGCATGTCCGCTGACTTCCGTATATTGTGCATACCACTTACAGACAATGAGAGACTGCCACGGTGCTTGCACCCTAGCAGGAGGTGGGGTTGAGGGAAGAGATTATGAGTAGGGGACACTGGAAGGGAAAGAGAGAATTGATGTATGAGTTGCCTGAATAACTGCGTCTGGAAGAACAAGAGTGTGTCCTTCCTTTTTCCTGCCGGCCGGGAACAGAGCGACAAGGAGAGCGCAAGTGGTGGCCCGGATGGGGAACCTCCATCAGTGCAAGCATGGTTCAGAACCAGACGCAGGCAGGTGGGCTAGCCGGTAAGCTCCCAGGTAAGTGGGACAATTAAGGCTCTCAGGAGTGAGACGATAAAGCTCCCCTGGAAAGGGGACAATTAAGGTTCTCGGAAGTAGAGACCATGGGGAATTCAAATTCAATGTGGCCAATGTGCAATACCTTAAAGGAACTGCTGAAAATGAAAGGAATTGGCATAAAGACCCAATTTTAGATGAGTTCTTAAGAGCAGTAGATGAGATCGTGCCCTGGTTTCTTGTGACCTGGAAACCTCACGCCACATTGTGGGAAAAGTTAGGGAGGACCTAATGTTTGCTGAGGAACAAGGAATTCTGCAGAGAGGTGTAATTCCATTTGGAAATTAATAAGAAATTGGCTTGGGTGATGAAGGGAGCTGCCCGCAGCAGAAATAAAAAAAGGGGAAAACTTCTACAGCAGCTAAAAGAGGAACAGGCGCCACCAAGGGGGTTGAGGATGAAGAGTAGGATATGTCAGCTGATGAGTTGGAGAGTTTGGTAGAAAGCATGGAGCAAGTGAAGGTTAGCATACAGCCAGCAGGCCTGGGACCTCCGCTACAGCCAACGACCCTGGGAACCCCTCCGCCTTTTGCGGTACCTGGCACTTTGTTTCATTTGGAGTGCTGGAGGGAGGTAGCCACTCAAAATCCAGCCCTATGTTTTCCAGTCTTCCAAAACCAACAGGACAATCACCATTATCATGAGCCACTCGATTTTAAAATCATAAAAAATATAGCGGGAAGTGTGCGCTCATATGGAGTGACTGCCACTTACATGATTTCACAGGTAGAGAATCTCCACAGATATTGCATGACCCCTGGTGATTGGCAAAATTTAGTCCAAGCCTGTTTGTCACCGGGGCAATACCTGGATTGGAAAGCTATTTCTAGAGTTGGTCCTATGATCAGGCCGCACAAAACCGGGCCAACAACCAGCCCGCCTGGGATTGGATATGTTAATGGGGCAAGGACGCTTCCTAATCAACAAATTAATTATCCTCCCAAGTATACAATCAGATTAATGATATGGGAACCAGGGCATGGAAAAAATTGCCCAACCGAGGGAAGTCACCAGAAATTTGACCAAAATAATACAAGGACCAACGGAGCCATTTCTGATTTTGTGGCAAGAATGGTGAGGCAGCAGGAAAAGTATTGGTGACCCTGACACTGCCATGCCACTTTAAACAATTAGTTTGAACAATGTACAAAAGGAGTGTAGGCAGGCAATAAACCCTTACAAAAATAAAGGCTTTGAAGTGTGATGAAGGTCTGTCGGGAATTAGGCAGGCCCTCTTCCAATTCTGGCCTATGCTGCAGTCATGCAAATGCAAAAGGGCAATGGAATGGGGGCGGGGTGCTTAAACAAATGGTAATATGGGGCCCGTGCAGCGGGGCTTCCTCTGCCCTCAGCTATTCCAAGACACTGGCCCATTATAATTATAGACATAAAAGATTCTTTTTTCCATGCCCTTCACTCTCAAGACAGCCAATATGTTGTTAATATCCTAAAAGGCTCGAGGTAGTAGGAAAGATCAATCTCAGGTCAGCCATCGGTCTCTTCTGCGTACTTTACACATGCTAATTCTCCAGAGAGACCACCCATATTCTTTGTTCAGCATATCCGGGCTCACACGGACTGCCCAGTCCGCTAGCTGAAGGCAATGATTTAGTTGATAAGGCGTCCAGAGCTCTGATGTGTTTTCTCTTCCTCCCCTCAGGAACTTGCAGCACCTTTCACTCCCGCTTTCATGTTATTCTAAAATGCTTGCCTCCTGATTTCACATCTCTCGAGCTGATGCTCATGATTAATTGTCATCAATGTGCCCCACTTCTGCCACAACAGTCCCTTTGGATTAATCCCAGGGGTCTCCTCCCTTACATTTATGGCAGATGGATGTCACTCACATCCCTGAATTTGGCACATTAAATATGTGCATGTCTCTGTTGATACCCCTCAGGGATCATTTTTGCCTCCCTACACTCTGAGAAAAGGCCCTCATGTCCATGAACATTTTCCAGGCTGGGCAGCCTGGGGACAGCCAAAAGAGTTAAAGACTGACAATGGCCTGCTTACACTTCAGGCTCCTTTAACTCCTTCTGTTTGATGATGGGCATTCACCTCACTCACGGTTTGCCATACAATCTGCAAGGACAAGGCATTATTGAGCGTGCCCATTGTACACTAAAGGAGTGCCTTAAAAAACAAAAGGGGGGAATAGCCTCTCTCTCTCCAAAGGAAGACTTGCATTGCTCTTTTTTACTATGAATTTTTTTAAATTTTAATAAATTTATATAGTAAAAAGTACTGCGGACAGGTCACACACAAACAACAACACTTCAAAAGGGCTTGTAATGTGGAAGACATACTTACAGGAAAATGGTATGGTCCGGACCACGTCCTAACATGGGCGTAGAGGAGCTGTCTGTGTTTTCCTCAGGATCATCAACAACCTCTTGTGAATCCCGAGAAAGGCTCACCCAAGTGGTTTAAAGATGTGGAAGTGTGGGATACTCGTGATATGGTGCCATGGCCCATGGCATGAGGAAGAGCTTCTGTTTGGGGCTGATGACAGTGTTTCCCTAAACCTATCCCAGTCAACCTCATCTCAGTGCAAGTATTCCCCCACCTTTTTTCAACTAATGATAACATGGAGGTCCCTTCTTTTGACCATTAGATGACACATTAGCAGCTAGTACAAGAGACCAAACCCTGCCCCTAAATGATTACTGTGCTTCCAATGTTCTAACATATCCCAGAGACAGTGATTGTGTACGTATGTATAACCAGACAGGAGGCTGGTTTGATGGCACCCCCTCCGGGGGACCAGCTGGTCCAATGCCACATGCTCAGGGGAGCTTGGCCAGGAAATACTAAGTACCTTCTATAATGATCAGCTCGACGTGCTTATACAGATAGCAAGTTGGGATGTGAATGGAGACATTCTGGGCTCTGTATTACCTCCTGTAACCCTTTTCAGACCTGAGGGCCTGCAGCTAATACTATCACAGCAGTCTCTCATATTCATTTACTAGGAAACTGGTCCGTGAATCTTGACTCTCTATTGGAAGAACTTGCTTATCCATCATGCACATCAACTGTACATGAGTAGACCTGTTCACATCTGAGGGTTTTATCTCCTGGATGTCGAAGGACGGTGTCTCACCTAACAGCAGTGGGCTGGAACAGTGGGTTTGGGTGCAGTATAATCCTGCGGGTCATTGTGTCTGTGGTGTCTGATGCGCATGCGAACAATCAGCGCAGAGCAAAGAGCGTTCTTCATGCAGGATCTTGCCGCTATTGAACTGGGCAGTTCACCTCAAGTTTGGCTTGGAATGCTAGAGAAGTATGTCAAAGACGGTAAGACCACGCTGCTATGTATTACCAACCTAACGACAGCGAACAAACCTATGCTGTTTGTTTTAACCCCATGACGGGTAAGGAATACTTCTACAGTGGCAACCCTAGACAGACATTCTCTCTGCCGTATTATAAAAGAAAGGGGGAAGATGTGGAGAGTGGGCGTTGGCCAAAATGGTGCCTTGGACCCTGGCCAGGTCTTATGATCGCCTGATTGTCACCTGACTGCCCAGCTCATTCCCCAGCCAATAAGAGAACACCAAACCTGAACCCTCATTAGCATGTCTGCTGACTTCCGTATATTGTGCATACTGCTTACAGACCAATGAGAGACTGCCACGGCGTTTGCACCCTAGCAGGAGGCGGGGTTGAGGGAAGAGATTATGAGTAGGGGACACTGGAAGGGAAAAGAGAGAATTGATGTACGAGTTGCCTGAATAAACTGCGTCTGGAAGAACAAGAGTGTGTCCTCTCCTTTTTCCTGCTGGCCGGGAACAGAGTGACAAGGAGAGCAACAAAAATGATCTCCTGTCTCATGCAGGGGGGAGTGGAACCCTAGTTCACCTCAAATATTCGCTGAACAAATAAGTATGCTAACAAGAAAGTACTTGATGCTCAGATTGGCCTAAGCTTTGAGAGTTCCTGGATGACCAAGAGAGACAGGGAAGGCTCAGGGTGCCTCAGGTGAAATAGAAAGGGCAGTGACCCCACTGCCTGACAGTCTCTGATCTAGTGCTTGTTCTCTTTAAAGGTTTCAGAGGAACAGGGAAAGGATATGGGCTGCAGGAGGTTTGAAAGAAACCCTAACTTTTTCTCTAAGATAACTAACTTTTCATATATCCCTAAAGAATACGGCTCACAACTGTATTGGGCAATGTGCTTTCCTATTCATTTTCTAAAAAGAGAGCCCTCGTTTCAAGCTGTGATCAATGTGTGTTTCAAATCCTTCAACCTTTGAGCCTTGATCTACATGGAGTAGAGGCTTCCTTCTGTCCAGCACCCTGAACTGTTTAAGATTATACCTTTCTGCAAGCCAGACCTTAGTTCAATAGGGCATGCCAGTGTCTGTTCACAAGTCTTTGGTAGGAGTAGTGAATCCCATCAATAGCACCAAATTGTTTAGTTTGTTTGAAGAAATTTTAAACAGTCTTATCTAACTAACTTATTGATGGCCTCTTTATTTTGCTTAAAACAGACAAGGTGAAAATAGGGAAGGGAATCTTTTCTGCTAATCAGAAAAGATTATGATTATAAGGATTAAAGTGTAAAATTCCATCTGATTTGGTATAAAATTCATGAAGTCTCTCTGGAGCCAACTCCAGTGATTAGCTCCAGGAAGACATCAATTTCATCCCCCTGGGACTGGCTGCCAGTAGAATATTTTCAGGAAGAACTGTCCAAAAGAATTCTTTTGCTCTCTAATACAAAGGCATTAAAGTTAGGAGGAGAAGTGGCTAGTGGGGCTCCTCTTCACTAGCCTTTCAAAGAGAGGAGGAGAATTATCAATGCTAGCTTGCTTGTTCAGCCGTCCAACTTGTTTCTAGATGCTGGACAAGCCCTGGAAGTTCACAGTGCCATTCTTCAATTTCTGTTCAGTTTGATTTCGCAAGTACTGACCTTGGATGAATCCCAAGATCCCAGGGCAGGCCCCCAAAATGATGCTGTGGTAGTGAGGTCATCTAGTGTTGCATTACTGAGTTCTTTTTCTCCACCAATTTAAGGAATAAAATGGCAGGAAAAGCAAGGTCTCAATAGTCAACAAGATTTTACTTAAAGCAGAAACATGAGAGGGAGAGAGAGAGAGAGAGAGAGAGAGAGAGAGAGAGAGAGAGACCAAAAGAACAGATTCTTATATGGGAGGAGATATAGACCAAAAAGGAAATATTTGAAAAATCTGAAATTTCACATGTTTGAAGCTGGGAATTGAATGATTTGGGCTGCTGTGAGCGACTGGATTATCCAGATAAAGAAAAAGAAGCTGGTTGGTTTCTGCCACGGGATCCCCGATCCCCAATGGAAGATTTGAAAGTCCTGCTGCCAAGCAGTTAGTTCTCTCTGGCAGGAAAAAAGAAAATCATCAAGTGTTCATCTTGGAGAGGTAGAAGAATCAGGACATTGTACATCTAAAATCTTTACACGAAAAGTACACAAATCTACTGAAAGCCTCCTTTCCCTTTCCCTTTCTGTCTTCCTCTAGGGGATCTGTCTTAGTCCCTCAGAAGAGGGTGTGGAGTTGATATTGAAATGTAGAGAGGAGTGAGTACCTGTGTCTGAATAGAGAGAGGACTGAAAGTGGCTGTGTAGGACGTCCTTCCTGGTTGGCTTGAGTGAAGAATGATGTGTGGTGCTTTTATAGCCAGTCCTGTTGATTGTGTGAGAGATCAGAGTGTCAGGTCATAAAATTCCCCTTCAGAAATGAGATTTATCAGGAGATAGAGCCTCATATATCTGGGGGCCATGGTTGGGCCTTGATGTGGGAAAATATTATAGAAATTATGAAAACAGGAGCAGCAGCTTCATGTGAAAGAGCAGGAAAGGTAGCTGACAAGGGTCCAGGGTTTCAGAAAATCCCCAGAGCTAAGAGGATACTCTACGTTTTATATCTTTGGTGGACTGGGCTTGCCTTTTCCCTCAGAGATCTGTGTGCTCACAATGTGGATCGTCAGTCCTTTATCTCAAGAGAGAATGCAAGAGATGTGGCCTGATTTCTTCAGGCTAAAGATCTGATCTTACAGTGATTATATTCTTCAAGTGGCAGATCCATCATCTGCAGACTTAGGTAGAGAAACTAGAAATAATACTTTTTGTAACACCAGTATCTTGAATACAAACCAATTTGTGTTTTTGAGATCATACGAGCCATGGACATTCAATTGTTTCCCTGGTAGTCAAAGAGGATAGAGAATGAAGGCTATTGCATTGGAGGAGGATGAATGAATACAATGCCGCTGAAATGTACTTGCAAAACCCAAAGCATGAACCCATGGAGATTAAACAACACACTCCCAAATAATGACTGAGTCAAAGGAGAAAATAAGAAAGAAATAAGTGTTCCGGGAATTAAATGAAAAGGACCATACAACATAATGAAAGCTCTGGGACATTTTAAAAGCACTCCTAAGAGAGAAATTTATAGCTCTAAGTGCCTACATTAAAGAAAACAAAACCAGAAAGAACACAAAAGATGACAACACTGCACGTCAAAACACTTGAAAGACAGGAACAGATGAAATACAAACTCAGCAGACAAGAAGAAGTAACAAAAATCAAAGCAGAGATGAATGAAATAGAAACAAAGAAAACAATAGAAAAAATCAATGAGTCCGAGAGCTGGTTATTTGAAAGGATAAGCAAGATAAACATATCTTTAGCCCAATTAACCAAAAGCATGAGAGAACATCCTCAAATCAACAAAATTAGAGATTAAAGGGGAAACATTACACGAGACAACAAGATGATCCAAAACATTATACAGGAATAATTTAAAAACCTATACTCTGTTACATTTGAAAACCTAAAATAAATGGATAAATATCTGAAATCATGGGAATCACAAAAACTTAACCAAGAAGAGATCAACAGCTTAAATAGAGCCGTAATATATAAAGAAATTGAAATAGTAATACAAAACCTCCCAACTAAAAAAATAACAGGCCCAGATGGATTTATGGCAGAATTCTATCAGACATTTAAAGAGGACCTACAACCAATATTACTTAAGTTATTAAAAAAGATAGAATCAGAGGGGACTCTCCCAAATTCCTTCTATGAAGCCAGCATCACTCTAGTACCCAAACCAGGCAAAGATACAACTAAAACAAAAGAGAAAACTATAGATCATAATACTTGATGAATATGGATGAAAAATTTTGAACAAAATACTTGCAAACTGCATGCAGGCACACATCCAAAAGGTCAACCACCATGATCAAGTTGGATTTATTCCAGAGATGCAGGGATGGTTCAATATATGTAAATCAGTAAATGTCATAAATCATAAAAATGGACTCAAAGACAAAAAACACATGGTAACCTCAATTGATGCAGAAAAGTCCTTTGATAAAATTCAACATGCCTTTATGTTTAAAGTCCTAGAGGGAATTTGACTGGAGGGAACTTACTTAAACATAATTAATGCTGTATAGAATTAAACCACAGGTAGCAACACTGTAAATGGAGAAAAATTAGAAGCATTCCCCTTAAAGTCACGAATCTGGCAAATCTTTCCACTACTCCACTCCTTTTCAATATAGTGTTTGAAACTCTTGCTAGAGCAATAAGACCAGAGAAGGACATTAAAAGAGTACTAATTGGAAAAGAACTATCACCTTTCGCAGATGACATGATATTATACCTAAAGGATGCCAAAGAAATCCACCAGAAAAACTTCTAGAAACAATGAACAACATCAGTAAAGTGTCAGGTTACAAAATTAATCTACAAAAAGCAGTATCCTTCCTTCCTATATGCCAGTAGCAAGCAATTGGAGAAAGAGGACATGGAAACCATCCCATTCACAATAGTTTCAAAAAAATGAAAAATATCTTGGAACAAACCTGTCCAAAAACATTAAAGATCTCTACAATGAAAGTTTTAAAACTTTGAAGGAGATTGAAGAAAATACCAGAAAATGGAAGGACTTCTCATGCTCTTGGATTGGAAGAATTAATATAGTAAAAATGACCATCTTATCCAAAGTAATATATACATTCAATGCAATCCCAATCAAAATCCCCCTGACTTACTTCACAGAATTAGAAAAAAAAATCTGGGCTCTAGAATTAACCTACCACTTAGGTTCAGAGTTTGTAATACTGGTATATGGGTGGAAGGTATGTATGCATATTTTAGAGTAATATAAAATTAAAGGGAAAATGTGAATTCCTAAACACATTTTGGAATTAACTTATAGATTATTTTCAGTTGTCATAATTGAAGTATATGTGTGACATATATATGCATATTTTAGAGCAATACGAATTGGAAGAAATGACAACAAAAAAGGACTGGGTCAAAGAACTCACTGAAAAAGTAAACTTCTGCCCCAAACAGTAAACCTCTGCAAAGAAAACATTAAAAAGACTGAGAAAAAGATGCAAGACATGAATGGCAGAATGCATGCGCTTGGGTGGGGTGGGGTGGGGCATGGAAGGAGGAATGACTCTAAACTGGATTGAGAAGTGTTGTATGAAATGCACAAAACTTCAATAAAAATATTTAAAAATCTTAAAATTCATATGGAAACACAAAAGACACTGGATAGCTAAAGCAGCCCTGAACACAAAGAACAATGTAGGGGAGATTACTATCCCAAATTTCAAACTGTATTACAGAGCTATAGTCATGAACATAGCATGGAACTGGCACAAATATAAACCTGTAGATCAATGGAAAAATTAAGACCCCAAATTGACTACATGCAATTTCAGCCACCTGATATTTCACAAAGGGGCCAAGAACACTCAATGGAGGAAAGGGAGTGTCTTCAGAAAATGGTGCAGACAAAACTGGATCACCACCTGTAGAAGAATGAAAATAAATCCCTACCTATCACCTTGCACAAAAGTCAATTCTAAATGGATCAAAGACCTCAATGTGAAGCCAGAAACTCTGAAAATGTTAGAAGAAAAATTTGGCAGTAACCTACAAGATACAGGTGTTAGAAAAGCCTTTCTTAACCAGACAGTAGTATCACAAGAATTAAGGTCAACAATCAATAAATGGGACCTCATTAAACTAAAATGCTTCTGTACAGGAAAAGAAAAGAAAAAACAAAAACAAACAAACAAACAAACAAACAGACAAAAAACCAAAGATGTGAAGAGAAAACCCAGAGTGGGAGGAATCATCTGACAGAGGTTTACCATCCAGAGTATATAAATTACTCAAAAAACAAAAGACCAAGAAACCAAATGACCCAATTAAGATTGGCTAAATATATGAACAGAGACTTCTTAAGAGAAAGTAAAGATGGGTAAGAAACATCTTAAAAAGTGTTCAACATCCTTAGTAATTAAAGGAATGCGAATTAAAACAACTTCAAGATTTTTTTTTTTATTTTTTTTATTTTTTTGGTTTTTTCGAGACAGGATCTCCCTGTAGCCCCAGCTGTCCTGGAACTCACTCTGTAGACCAGGTTGGCTTGAACTCACAAAAATCCACCTGTCTCTGCCTCCCAAGTGCTAGGATTAAAGCCATGCACCACCATGCCTGGCAACTTCAAGATTTTTATCTTACCCCAGTAAAACGGCTTGGATCAAAAAAGCAAATGATACCAAATGCTGAAGAGGTTGTGGGGAAAGTGGAGTGCTCATCCACTGCTGGTGGCATTACAAAGCTTTTGCAACCCCTATGGAAAGCAGTGTGGAGAACTCTTAAAAGATTTAAAAAAAATGAACATACTCCTGGGTCTATATCCAAAGGATTCATCCTATTGCAGAGATATGTACACTTTCATGTTTATTGCTGCTCTTTTCAAAATAGTGAAGAGCTGGAAGCTCCCTCAAATGATGAGTGGAAAATAAAAATGTGGTACATTTATACAATGGAGTTCTATCCATTGGTAAAGAAAGATGACATCATGAAATTTGCAGATAAATGGATGGAAGTAGAAGACATTATGCTAAGTGTTTCTCTATGCAGAAAAACAGACAACATATATTGTACTGTACTTGTGGACCATAGCATGAAACCCTTATAAGTAAGCATATATCTAGATGTAACTGCAGGAACCAGGTAAATGAAAAGGAACTAGAAAGATAAAGGGAAGGAGAGAGCTTCAGAGAGAGGGCTAGTAGGCGACAGGTGAGACTAGGAGAAATGGATACAATCAGGGCATCTAAATGGGAGGTTAGAGGAAGGGTTCTAGAAGGAATCGGGGGGAGTAAAGTGGGATAGAAGGAGCCCAAAAGTAGTGGGGCCATAGGAGACTGGCTATTTCAAGGGAGGAATGGGGATACTTTAAATGGAGACAACATGGAGAACACAAGGAGGGAGGGCTAGGCAGGTAAAGGGGAAAGGGAGAGATAAATTATGCTTTGCTGGGGTAAAATTTCTGAGAGAATCATATTAGTCTAATAATCTATTGACAAGTTATACACACAATACCTCTACATGAGTCCATATGAAAAAATGAAGGCTGCCTATCAAGAAACAGTACCAGACAGGAAAAACTTTTTTTTGAGTCGTTGGCCAGGGTAGTCCTAAAGGCTCCTCAAATTATCCAGGCTATTGCCACAGCCCTTGATTCCCTCCCAGAATCTGAAGGTAAAACCCTATGGCTGAAGACAAGACATAATTCAGAGTCTGGGATCTTGAGTATTAGAGCTAGACCTGATGTGGAAGCCACCACTCCTGAAAAGTAGCTCACATGGTTGTGGAGAGCACTATGCAAGCCATTAAGGGAGATCACTAATAGATGCCCCAACATCAGCTTCAAGACCAAATATCCACATCAATGACCAACAAAGCATATTACATTTGTGTAATAGCAGCACTTGTATCTTGGGGGAAATCAATGGCTAACCAACTGGACCAAAAGCCTGCTAAGTGGGAGGAAACTCATGTGTAGTCTGTCTTTCTTCTTTCTTTCTTTCTTTCTTTCTTTCTTTCTTTCTTTCTTTCTTTCTTTCTTTCTTTCTTTCTTTCTTTCTTTCTTTCTTTCTCTCTTTCTCTCTCTCTCTCTCTCTCTCTCTCTCTTTCTTTCTTTCTTTCTTTCTTTGTCTTTTTGAGACAGTATCTCCCTGCAGCCCCAGCGAGACAGGGTCTCCCTGCAGCCCCAGCTGTCCTGGAACTCACTTTGTAGACCAGGCTGGCCTTAAAGTGACAGAGATCCACTCAGGAGCCTCTGCCTCCTGAGTGCTGGGATCAAAGGTATGTGCCACCACACTTGGCTCATGTGTAGTATTGTTAACATGGTCAGATGCACACATGTGAAGAGGTCATAGATCTTAGACAATTCCCTAAGCTTGACACACCCCAAGTCCAAGGTAACATTTTGTTAACTACAAAAGAAGTATCCTTATATTTATAGACAAATATCCCAGACACCACTCAAAAAGAAGCTTCTCTTACATGAGATGAGAATATACAGAGTTCCACAAGTGGAAACACACAGATATGGTCTGTGAATGGCTTATGCCATGTGACACATCTACAATGCAACCACTACACATAAGCCCTAAGCATCATAGAACAAGGGCCCAATAAGACATTACATTAACTACCTCTTTTTTTTTTTTTTTTGAGACAGGGTCTCCCTATAGCTCCAGCTAGCTTGGAACTCATTCTGTAGACCGGGCTGACCTTGAACTCACAGAGATCCACATACCTCTGCCTCCTGAGTGCTAGGATTAAAGGTATGTGCCACCACGCCCTGTTCATATGAACCTACAGCCTTGGTATCAGCATGCACAAAACCCAAGCAAGCTCAGCTGGACAGAGACCCAGAACAGAATAGCAGAAATGGGCAGCAGAGTCCAACTTTGGCTGAGGAAATATTGGCAGCAGATGGTGGTTGGGTGAGGAAGACCTGACCTTATTTAGAAAAGAGACTCTATGGGGCTGGAGAGATGGCTCAGCAGTTAGGAGCACCTGTGCACTTGTAGAGGACCCGGATTCGATTCCCAGCACCCACATGGCAGCTGAGAACTGTCTGTAACTCCAATTCCAGGAGAACTCCAGTTTCAGGGGAATCCTACAACCTTTTCTGACCTCTGCAGCATTGCACTACACGGGTGCACAAATCTACATGCAGACAGTACATTCATACACATAAGAAAATAATAAATAAAAAATTTTTAAAAATTAAAAAGAAAAGAGACTCTGGATAAGCTGACTAGAGATCAGAGGAGGAGCTGGCACTGAGGAGTGAGTGGGAAGAGTGATCAGGAACATGGGCCCTAGCAGGAGTGACAGAGGTGCGAACTCCAGGGGAAGGGGGGGGTGCTAAGGGAGAAGCGGCTGCAAATGTCTGAAACCCATGAAACAGTCAGTAAAGAGAAGAAAAAAGTATGTATGAAACTCATGAAACAGTCAACAAAGAGAAGAAAAAAGTATGTATGAAACCCATGAAACAGTCAATAAAGAGAAGAAAAAAGTATGTATGAAACCCATGAAACAGTCAATAAAGAGAAGAAAAAAGTATGTATGAAACCCATGAAATAGTCAATAAAAAGGAGAAAAAAAGACTCCGCAAAAAATGTTTGAGATTTTCATGATACATATGTGTTGTTCAAATCCGTCCCGATTCCTTCATCTCCAGTTCTCCTCTCCATTCCCGACACTTCTACCTCCCAAATTCATATTCTCTCTCTCTCTCTCTCTCTCTCTCTCTCTCTCTCTCTCTCTCTCTCTCTCTCTCTCTCTNAAAAAGAAGCTGGTTGGTTTCTGCCACGGGATCCCCGATCCCCAATGGAAGATTTGAAAGTCCTGCTGCCAAGCAGTTAGTTCTCTCTGGCAGGAAAAAAGAAAATCATCAAGTGTTCATCTTGGAGAGGTAGAAGAATCAGGACATTGTACATCTAAAGTCTTTACACGAAAAGTACACAAATCTACTGAAAGCCTCCTTTCCCTTTCCCTTTCTGTCTTCCTCTAGGGGATCTGTCTTAGTCCCTCAGAAGAGGGTGTGGAGTTGATATTGAAATGTAGAGAGGAGTGAGTACCTGTGTCTGAATAGAGAGAGGACTGAAAGTGGCTGTGTAGGAAGTCCTTCCTGGTTGGCTTGAGTGAAGAATGATGTGTGGAGCTTTTATAGCCAGTCCTGTTGATTGTGTGAGAGATCAGAGTGTCAGGTCATAAAATTCCCCTTCAGAAATGAGATTTATCAGGAGATAGAGCCTCATATATCTGGGGGCCATGGTTGGGCCTTGATGTGGGAAAATATTATAGAAATTATGAAAACAGGAGCAGCAGCTTCATGTGAAAGAGCAGGAAAGGTAGCTGACAAGGGTCCAGGGTTTCAGAAAATCCCCAGAGCTAAGAGGATACTCTACGTTTTATATCTTTGGTGGACTGGGCTTGCCTTTTCCCTCAGAGATCTGTGTGCTCACAATGTGGATCGTCAGTCCTTTATCTCAAGAGAGAATGCAAGAGATGTGGCCTGATTTCTTCAGGCTAAAGATCTGATCTTACAGTGATTATATTCTTCAAGTGGCAGATCCATCATCTGCAGACTTAGGTAGAGAAACTAGAAATAATACTTTTTGTAACACCAGTATCTTGAATACAAAACAATTTGTGTTTTTGAGATCATACGAACCATGGACATTCAATTGTTTCCCTGGTAGTCAAAGAGGATAGAGAATGAAGGCCATTGCATTGGAGGAGGATGAATGAATAAAATGCCGCTGAAATGTACTTGCAAAACCCAAAGCATGAACCCATGGAGATTAAACAACACACTCCCAAATAATGACTGAGTCAAAGGAGAAAATAAGAAAGAAATAAGTGTTCCGGGAATTAAATGAAAAGGACCATACAACATAATGAAAGCTCTGGGACATTTTAAAAGCACTCCTAAGAGAGAAATTTATAGCTCTAAGTGCCTACATTAAAGAAAACAAAACCAGAAAGAACACAAAAGATGACAACACTGCACGTCAAAACACTTGAAAGACAGGAACAGATGAAATACAAACTCAGCAGACAAGAAGAAGTAACAAAAATCAAAGCAGAGATGAATGAAATAGAAACAAAGAAAACAATAGAAAAAATCAATGAGTCCAAGAGCTGGTTATTTGAAAGGATAAGCAAGATAAACATATCTTTAGCCCAATTAACCAAAAGCATGAGAGAACATCCTCAAATCAACAAAATTAGAGATTAAAGGGGAAACATTACACGAGACAACAAGATGATCCAAAACATTATTCAGGAATAATTTAAAAACCTATACTCTGTTACATTTGAAAACCTAAAATAAATGGATAAATATCTGAAATCATGGGAATCACAAAAACTTAACCAAGAAGAGATCAACAGCTTAAATAGAGCCGTAATATATAAAGAAATTGAAATAGTAATACAAAACCTCCCAACTAAAAAAATAACAGGCCCAGATGGATTTATGGCAGAATTCTATCAGACATTTAAAGAGGACCTACAACCAATATTACTTAAGTTATTAAAAAAGATAGAATCAGAGGGGACTCTCCCAAATTCCTTCTATGAAGCCAGCATCACTCTAGTACCCAAACCAGGCAAAGATACAACTAAAACAAAAGAGAAAACTATAGATCATAATAATTGATGAATATGGATGAAAAATTTTGAACAAAATACTTGCAAACTGCATGCAGGCACACATCCAAAAGGTCAACCACCATGATCAAGTTGGATTTATTCCAGAGATGAAGGGATGGTTCAATATATGTAAATCAGTAAATGTCATAAATCATAAAAATGGACTCAAAGACAAAAAACACATGGTAACCTCAATTGATGCAGAAAAGTCCTTTGATAAAATTCAACATGCCTTTATGTTTAAAGTCCTAGAGGGAATTTGACTGGAGGGAACTTACTTAAACATAATTAATGCTGTATAGAATTAAACCACAGGTAGCAACACTGTAAATGGAGAAAAATTAGAAGCATTCCCCTTAAAGTCACGAATCTGGCAAATCTTTCCACTACTCCACTCCTTTTCAATATAGTGTTTGAAACTCTTGCTAGAGCAATAAGACCAGAGAAGGACATTAAAAGAGTACTAATTGGAAAAGAACTATCACCTTTCGCAGATGACATGATATTATACCTAAAGGATGCCAAAGAAATCCACCAGAAAAACTTCTAGAAACAATGAACAACATCAGTTGTTGTGTGTCAGGTTACAAATTAATTAATTAAAGTGTCAGGTTACAAAATTAATCTACAAAAAGCAGTATCCTTCCTTCCTATATGCCAGTAGCAAGCAATTGGAGAAAGAGGACATGGAAACCATCCCATTCACAATAGTTTCAAAAAAATGAAAAATATCTTGGAACAAACCTGTCCAAAAACATTAAAGATCTCTACAATGAAAGTTTTAAAACTTTGAAGGAGATTGAAGAAAATACCAGAAAATGGAAGGACTTCTCATGCTCATGGATTGGAAGAATTAATATAGTAAAAATGACCATCTTATCCAAAGTAATATATACATTCAATGCAATCCCAATCAAAATCCCCCTGACTTACTTCACAGAATTAGAAAAAAAAATCTGGGCTCTAGAATTAACCTACCACTTAGGTTCAGAGTTTGTAATACTGGTATATGGGTGGAAGGTATGTATGCATATTTTAGAGTAATATAAAATTAAAGGGAAAATGTGAATTCCTAAACACATTTTGGAATTAACTTATAGATTATTTTCAGTTGTCATAATTGAAGTATATGTGTGACATATATATGCATATTTTAGAGCAATACGAATTGGAAGAAATGACAACAAAAAAGGACTGAGTCAAAGAACTCACTGAAAAAGTAAACTTCTGCCCCAAACAGTAAACCTCTGCAAAGAAAACATTAAAAAGACTGAGAAAAAGATGCAAGACATGAATGGCAGAATGCATGCGCTTGGGTGGGGTGGGGTGGGGCATGGAAGGAGGAATGACTCTAAACTGGATTGAGAAGTGTTGTATGAAATGCACAAAACTTCAATAAAAATATTTAAAAATCTTAAAATTCATATGGAAACACAAAAGACACTGGATAGCTAAAGCAGCCCTGAACACAAAGAACAATGTAGGGGAGATTACTATCCCAAATTTCAAACTGTATTACAGAGCTATAGTCATGAACATAGCATGGAACTGGCACAAATATAAACCTGTAGATCAATGGAAAAATTAAGACCCCAAATTGACTACATGCAATTTCAGCCACCTGATATTTCACAAAGGGGCCAAGAACACTCAATGGAGGAAAGGGAGTGTCTTCAGAAAATGGTGCAGACAAAACTGGATCACCACCTGTAGAAGAATGAAAATAAATCCCTACCTATCACCTTGCACAAAAGTCAATTCTAAATGGATCAAAGACCTCAATGTGAAGCCTGAAACTCTGAAAATGTTAGAAGAAAATTTTGGCAGTAACCTACAAGATACAGGTGTTAGAAAAGCCTTTCTTAACCAGACAGTAGTATCACAAGAATTAAGGTCAACAATCAATAAATGGGACCTCATTAAACTAAAATGCTTCTGTACAGGAAAAGAAAAGAAAAAACAAAAACAAACAAACAAACAAACAGACAAAAAACCAAAGATGTGAAGAGAAAACCCAGAGTGGGAGGAATCATCTGACAGAGGTTTAACATCCAGAGTATATAAATTACTCAAAAAACAAAAGACCAAGAAACCAAATGACCCAATTAAGATTGGCTAAATATATGAACAGAGACTTCTTAAGAGAAAGTAAAGATGGGTAAGAAACATCTTAAAAAGTGTTCAACATCCTTAGTAATTAAAGGAATGCGAATTAAAACAACTTCAAGATTTTTTTTTTTATTTTTTTTATTTTTTTGGTTTTTTCGAGACAGGATCTCCCTGTAGCCCCAGCTGTCCTGGAACTCACTCTGTAGACCAGGTTGGCTTGAACTCACAAAAATCCACCTGTCTCTGCCTCCCAAGTGCTAGGATTAAAGCCATGCACCACCATGCCTGGCAACTTCAAGATTTTTATCTTACCCCAGTAAAAAGGCTTGGATCAAAAAAGCAAATGATACCAAATGCTGAAGAGGTTGTGGGGAAAGTGGAGAGCTCATACACTGCTGGTGGCATTACAAAGCTTTTGCAACCCCTATGGAAAGCAGTGTGGAGAACTCTTAAAAGATTAAAAAAAAATGAACATACTCCTGGGTCTATATCCAAAGGATTCATCCTATTGCAGAGATATGTACACTTTCATGTTTATTGCTGCTCTTTTCAAAATAGTGAAGAGCTGGAAGCTCCCTCAAATGATGAGTGGAAAATAAAAATGTGGTACATTTATACAATGGAGTTCTATCCATTGGTAAAGAAAGATGACATCATGAAATTTGCAGATAAATGGATGGAAGTAGAAGACATTATGCTAAGTGTTTCTCTATGCAGAAAAAGAGACAACATATATTGTACTGTACTTGTGGACCATAGCATGAAACCCTTATAAGTAAGCATATATCTAGATGTAACTGCAGGAACCAGGTAAATGAAAAGGAACTAGAAAGATAAAGGGAAGGAGAGAGCTTCAGAGAGAGGGCTAGGGGCGACAGGTGAGACTAGGAGAAATGGATACAATCAGGGCATCTAAATGGGAGGTTAGAGGAAGGGTTCTAGAAGGAATCAGGGGGAGTAAAGTGGGATAGAAGGAGCCCAAAAGTAGTGGGGCCATAGGAGACTGGCTATTTCAAGGGAGGAATGGGGATACTTTAAATGGAGACAACATGGAGAACACAAGGAGGGAGGGCTAGGCAGGTAAAGGGGAAAGGGAGAGATAAATTATGCTTTGCTGGGGTAAAATTTCTGAGAGAATCATATTAGTCTAATAATCTATTGACAAGTTATACACACAATACCTCTACATGAGTCCATATGAAAAAATGAAGGCTGCCTATCAAGAAACAGTACCAGACAGGAAATACTTTTTTTTGAGTCGTTATAAATAATAAATAAAAAATTTTTGAGTCGTTGGCCAGGGTAGTCCTAAAGGCTCCTCAAATTATCCAGGCTATTGCCGCAGCCCTTGATTCCCTCCCAGAATCTGAAGGTAAGACCCTATGGCTGAAGACAAGACATAATTCAGAGTCTGGGATCTTGAGTATTAGAGCTAGACCTGATGTGGAAGCCACCACTCCTGAAAAGTAGCTCACATGGTTGTGGAGAGCACTATGCAAGCCATTAAGGGAGATCACTAATAGATGCCCCAACATCAGCTTCAAGACCAAATATCCACATCAATGACCAACAAAGCATATTACATTTGTGTAATAGCAGCACTTGTATCTTGGGGGAAATCAATGGCTAACCAACTGGACCAAAAGCCTGCTAAGTGGGAGGAAACTCATGTGTAGTCTGTCTTTCTTCTTTCTTTCTTTCTTTCTTTCTTTCTTTCTTTCTTTCTTTCTTTCTTTCTTTCTTTCTTTCTTTCTTTCTTTCTTTCTTTCTCTCTTTCTCTCTCTCTCTCTCTCTCTCTCTCTCTTTCTTTCTTTCTTTCTTTCTTTGTCTTTTTGAGACAGTATCTCCCTGCAGCCCCAGCGAGACAGGGTCTCCCTGCAGCCCCAGCTGTCCTGGAACTCACTTTGTAGACCAGGCTGGCCTTAAAGTGACAGAGATCCACTCAGGAGCCTCTGCCTCCTGAGTGCTGGGATCAAAGGTATGTGCCACCACACTTGGCTCATGTGTAGTATTGTTAACATGGTCAGATGCACACATGTGAAGAGGTCATAGATCTTAGACAATTCCCTAAGCTTGACACACCCCAAGTCCAAGGTAACATTTTGTTAACTACAAAAGAAGTATCCTTATATTTATAGACAAATATCCCAGACACCACTCAAAAAGAAGCTTCTCTTACATGAGATGAGAATATACAGAGTTCCACAAGTGGAAACACACAGATATGGTCTGTGAATGGCTTATGCCATGTGACACATCTACAATGCAACCACTACACATAAGCCCTAAGCATCATAGAACAAGGGCCCAATAAGACATTACATTAACTACCTCTTTTTTTTTTTTTTTTGAGACAGGGTCTCCCTATAGCTCCAGCTAGCTTGGAACTCATTCTGTAGACCGGGCTGACCTTGAACTCACAGAGATCCACATACCTCTGCCTCCTGAGTGCTAGGATTAAAGGTATGTGCCACCACGCCCTGTTCATATGAACCTACAGCCTTGGTATCAGCATGCACAAAACCCAAGCAAGCTCAGCTGGACAGAGACCCAGAACAGAATAGCAGAAATGGGCAGCAGAGTCCAACTTTGGCTGAGGAAATATTGGCAGCAGATGGTGGTTGGGTGAGGAAGACCTGACCTTATTTAGAAAAGAGACTCTATGGGGCTGGAGAGATGGCTCAGCAGTTAGGAGCACCTGTGCACTTGTAGAGGACCCGGATTCGATTCCCAGCACCCACATGGCAGCTGAGAACTGTCTGTAACTCCAATTCCAGGAGAACTCCAGTTTCAGGGGAATCCTACAACCTTTTCTGACCTCTGCAGCATTGCACTACACGGGTGCACAAATCTACATGCAGACAGTACATTCATACACATAAGAAAATAATAAATAAAAAATTTTTAAAAATTAAAAAGAAAAGAGACTCTGGATAAGCTGACTAGAGATCAGAGGAGGAGCTGGCACTGAGGAGTGAGTGGGAAGAGTGATCAGGAACATGGGCCCTAGCAGGAGTGACAGAGGTGCGAACTCCAGGGGAAGGGGGGGGTGCTAAGGGAGAAGCGGCTGCAATGGGACTTAAGGCTGACTGAAAAAGTATGTCTGAAACCCATGAAACAGTCAGTAAAGAGAAGAAAAAAGTATGTATGAAACTCATGAAACAGTCAACAAAGAGAAGAAAAAAGTATGTATGAAACCCATGAAACAGTCAATAAAGAGAAGAAAAAAGTATGTATGAAACCCATGAAACAGTCAATAAAAAGGAGAAAAAAAGACTCCGCAAAAAATGTTTGAGATTTTCATGATACATATGTGTTGTTCAAATCCGTCCCGATTCCTTCATCTCCAGTTCTCCTCTCCATTCCCGACACTTCTACCTCCCAAATTCATATTCTCTCTCTCTCTCTCTCTCTCTCTCTCTCTCTCTCTCTCTCTCTCTCTCTCTCTCTCTCTCCCGTCTTTAAAATTCACTGATATGTTCCTGCCCTGGGAATGAGGGCAGGAACATATACTGGAGCATGATGGGTAGACTTTAAGGATCTGAGTACTTGAAGAAGACTTAGGCTTCTTCTCACAGCAGCAGCTATCAATTGCCGGTTGCTTCTTAATTCATGGAGGAACTCAATAAACCCCTCCCGCATCAATGCTAGAAGTTTGGCTGGCTTGGCGGTGTGGGCCTTGTGCATGCAGTCACAGACACTGTGAGTTCATGTAAGCCACCTCCCTGTCACCCTGTCATGTCCGCAAATAATGTTATGCTGGGGATCTCCACTATTTCTGCTTTTAACATTTTTTTTTTCTGCTCCCCCTTCCACGATTATCCCCGAGCCTTGAGGGGAGGTGCTACCATGTAGATGTCACTCAACAGTCTCTTATAATATGTGTGTTGACCAGTTGTGGGTCTCTGTATTAATCACTTTCAACTGCAAAGAGAAACTTCTCTGATGAAGGTTGAAAGATGTGTTAATCTATTGTGGTATTGGCATGAAACTGCGTGGTTGATCTGATCAATCTTTCAAGGATTACTGCTCAAATACAAACACAATAGGTTAAAGAACACATTTCTTAGCCTCATTCTTGCTACTATTGTAAAGGAATCTCTAAAATTAATTGACTTCTCACAATACAAGTTTGTTTCTTCCACATAGGAGAAAATACTGTGTGCTTCTGATTGATAAAGATCTTCCTTCTGTACCCTCATGTGGTTCTATCTATAGCTTAAGATTGTGTCCCTGGTTTCCAGTTGCCAAAAAGGAGAGTAGTCGGTGAAAGGTATATGTCTTCTTAAAAATGTCTTAGCCCAGAAGTTACATAATGGCAAATCTGGAGACATACAAAATCTAGTCAGTTGGCATGTTATAGATTCAGGAACAGTTGGAAAATGTATAATTTGGGTATCAACTAGTTCTCAACAGACAGGTGTACTACAGAAAGGAGAACTAAGTTTGGAGGAAAAGTAGCTATCACAATAATTAAGAACCATTTTTCCCTTTAGTTCTGCTGACTTCTCACTGAACAATTCAATCTATGACTGAAACTAGATCTGAAGAACCATGCTGTTTCTAAGAGCAAATGTGGATAAGAGAGGAATATTTATCTTTTTCATCCTTCTTGAAGCTCCCGATTTCCAGGGTAAGGGCAGACTCAGGAAAGAAATGGTAGATTTAGAAAATCCATAGATATGGCCTCTGTTTATATTTCACATATAATCTTGCATTTATGGACACATTAATTGACTTGTGTAATTTCCTGAGTACTATATACCAAGCCTGCATGGTTCCTGAAGTGCAAGAAAGCTATAAGTACACCTCTGTATCTCTTGATTGGCAAGACTTAGAAGGCTACTTAACTAACTTTCTTTCTCTCTCTCTCTCTCTCTCTCTCTCTCTCTCTCCTCTTTCCCTTTGTCCCTCTCTCTCACCTTCTCTCTTTCTAACAGAGTCTTACTATGGACTTACTATGTAGTCCAAGCTAGCCTCAAACTTGCAATCCTCTTACCTCAACTTCTAATTGCATGTATGCACCATGATACCTACCCAGTTCAACCTTTATATTTCAAAATGTTCCTACCTAACCACAAGGACTCATGAAAACACTCACTTCAAACTATAGGAATTTCTTTTTTATCCTTAATGGCCAAGGGAATTAGTTCCAGTTCTCCATGATGTGCATGTTGCTAAAGTAGTATAGGTAGTTCTGATGAGACTCTTTGTGGCAGACCAAGTTCTTCTCTGTCCCACAGATAGGTGCTAAGGACAGTACAATGGTAGACTGAATGAGTTTGATGAGAGCAAGTCAGATTTTTTTGACAAGAGTAAGAACTAAGGTTCCAAGAAACAAGCCATGCCCACATAAAAATTATACAAGATTGATTGATTAGGTCTTCTGTGATTGTAGAAAGTTGGAATGTTGTAGGTCCACAGCCAAATTGTCTTGGTCTCTCTTTGGCCCTCTTGATAGCCATTCATTATCCCCTTTATGTTTGATCTAATATTTATCCTTGATCACTCCCAGGTAAATCCTTTTGGAATATCCTTACATATCCTTAGCTCCCTCCAATCCAGAGGCTAAGGATATCATCAAATAGCTGATACCTTAGCGGAGACTTCAATTTGTTATAATACACAAACCTGATGTTCCCACCAATATAGTTTATAGAACTTGATTTATGACTTCCTTTGTTCTGTTAATTTAAAATTTTCATGCAACTGTTACCATGTCTGAACATTTTGAGATTAATTTAATCTGTTTCCCCAGGCCATGGTCACTTGTCCTTGGCTGTAGAATAAGCTCTCATTCCTTTTGAGGCTATAGCTGGCTTTATGTATTATAGTTTTGGCACCTAAATGTGGAGCTCCGAAGGTGGTCTGTGGTCACTAGAGGGGTCACCTTGATTGGATTCAGGTCTCAGCGTTAGGCTCTGTGTCTCTCTAGCTGTCATGGCCTCCTAAGGTAGATCTTGGTTCTTTCTGTGGCCCAGAACTTTGGTTCACCTGAGGGTCCATCAATATATTCTGAGTTGATTGTTAAGTTCTTATTTTGATATATTTTTTGTTATTTTCAAAGTATTTGGATTTTAATGAATGCATTTCATTTACTTGCAGAGCATATTCAGAGTATTAAGTGTATTTTATTATTTAATTTTTCAGAATATTACTTATTTACTTGTTAACATCCAGTCTTTTTACTTTTGGCCATGCCTCCGATAACTAATTCTGGTAAAAGTAATACTTGGGGAAAAACTGCCATTTGGCATTACGGATGGTTTTACTCTTGAAATTTTATTAATTCAATTTGCAAATAAATTAGTTTGAATGAGAAAAACTAGCTGAAGATAACTAGGCTGTGTGTTTCCTAAACTGGGAAATATTTGAGCTTATTTTCTTTCCCACACTAAAGTAAAACTGCTAGGCATTTGAATTAAGGATTAAGAATGGACAGCCTGCCGGGTGTGGTAGTGCACGCCTTTAATCCCAGCACTGGGGAGGCAGAGGCTGGTGGGTCTCTGTGAGTTCAAGGCCAGTCTGGTCTACAGAGCAAGCTCCAGGCTAGCTGGGACTAAAGGGAGACCATGTCTCAAAAAGAAATACCAAAAAAAAAAAAAAATGGACAGCCTAATTTATATGGAATTTTAAAACATCTAAAGAGAAAAAGGTGATGAAATTGGTAACATAAAAAATTAAGAGTTTTAACAATGACATCTAGAAGAAAATTTGAAAATGAATAGGAACTTAATAAGAATTAAGAGATTCTGTGAGAACAAAGATAAATTTTTAAAAATCTGTTTGTAGTCCATTAGTCCCATCTATTATTTTCTGACCTTGTCTTTTTACTTTTTTTAATCTTTGAGTAGATAAAATCTAAATCAAGGAAAAGTTATCAGGGATTTTTTTCTAGATTAAATTGACAGGAAGTAAGTCCCATACAGTATTAAAAATTTCCATTTGTAATGTTGTCTCTTTCTCTCACTTTTCTCCCTCCCTCTATCTCCTGCCACCCCTTTCTTTTGCTTTCCATTAGCCCTCTCTGTCTGTCTCTTTTTATTTCTCTTTCCTGATTAGCTCTTAAAGAGGTAGGATAGTAATATGCAACCCACTTCATATTTATTATTTTTCATTTCTGTAGGTCTTTTTTATATCTGGAAGATATAGAGATAAATACTGTTTACTTTGTTCTCCTAAGACTTCCATGATGATTATTTTGTATGTGTTCATGATAATTTCTTTCATTTGACATTTTTATATGGCACAATTCAATGTATCCCTAAAATTTCTAAAAATACCTGAGTGCCTTGTTTTACATTTTTAAGTTTTTGTGTGATAAAAGTACTATTCTTAGCATGCCTGATTTCAGGTGTGTGTGTGTGTGTGTGTGTGTGTGTGTGTGTGTGTGTGTAAGACAAACATTTTTAGGATGATTTTTTTACCTCTATTGGCATTTTTGAAAATCATGCTTTCCAATATTCTTACCTTAGCCAAGCCTCAATAACATACAATTTAAAATTTTGTGGAGAAAAAGAAAAATATCCTCATTTAAAATTTGTTTAAACTACTTAAAGTTTTGTTATAAAGGCATTTTATAATTTGTAGATGATCCTAGTATAATTCATTCTGCCAGAAATATAATTTATACTCACTTTCTCTTTAACAATATATTTGGAATAATGATTTATCTCCGTGCTTTCAGTTTTGAGTAATTAACATGCTTACCTACTCAGGCAAACAGGTAATTCAGAAGAAAATTAAGACATAAAATGAAGACAGATAAAGCAAACTTTTACCAATGCATTGATAAATGCAGATAAAAAGTAAATGCATTTCAACAAAAAATTCTATGTGTAGGCTATAATTATACTTAAATGTCTAACAAATTAATTAATTTAAATTTGTTCAGGAAAATATCTTCATGCTTTGGCTATGTTTCAGGTACAGCTTTCCATGTTTTCATTAAAACATGAATTTGTTTCCTTAAGAAAAAAATATGTTCTAAATTTTGTGAAGAAAAATAAGAAAGAAAACATCAAGATAAATAAATGTAAATGCAAAAGTTATAAATGTAACATGTTGTATTAGTAAATAAACTGAAATAAAAATGAAACACTTTTAGATAAGAAAGGATTTTGTATGGTAAAATATGATTTGGTACTAAAGTATTGTTCTAAAGGAAAATGAAAGATGAGGATAAGAATAGAAGATAACATATGCCCTAAAATGTGCCCCATAAATGGGATAGGAAAAGTTAAAATGTAAAGAAAAAAGACATAGATATAGCTAAGTGGACTATTACTAAAGGTTATTAAATTTTTCTAAGGTCAATATCCTGTACCTTAAGATAGAAGTAGCACCTCATTCTCTTTTTTTACAATTATAAGTTCTTTTAAACAACGATGTGTTCTTAGTAACATTCACAGAAAAACTAGGTCAGAAAACAAGATTTGGGGACTAGAGAGATGGATGGCTCTGCATTTAACAGCCCTGGGTGCTCTTGGAGAGGATACAAGTTCAGTTCTCAGCACCCACATTGAAGTTCACAGCTGCCCTTAACTCCAGTTCCAGGGCATCTGATGCCATCTTCCATCCTCCAGACATTATACACATATACAGGCAAAACACTAATAAAAATAAAAGAAAAATTCCTTTAAATATTGATAAATAAAATATAGATTTTATCCTTTATCCTTTTACTGAATGAACCATTTAAATACTGGTGATTGACAAGTAGCCACTGACTTAACAGTAGAAAAGTTCAATCAAGAACAGTAGAAAAGTGCAATCAAGAATATTTTTTCTTATTTGAAGAATTATTACTAAATTGTATAGTAATTCTGAAAAATATTTAAGTGGGAAAATATTTAAATCTATTTGTATTATTTGGGCAATTCTACAAATTTTCATTATGCAAATGATCTTGACTCTTATAGATGTGCTATTAAGTTAATAAATAACACTAACAGCTGCGCAAGAATTGAGGTTGACAATTGACAAATGGGACCTCATTAAATTCAAAAGCTTCTGTACATCAAAAGAAACAATCAAGGAAGTGAAGAGAAATCCCACAGAGTGGGAGGAAACCTTCACCACAGATACATCTGACAAAGCATTGATTTCCAGAATATATAAACTACTCAAAAAACAAAGAAGAAAGAAAACAAATGACCCACTCAATAGATGGAGCAAAGAGTTGAACAGAGACTTCACAATTGAGGAATTAGAGATGGCTGAGAAACACCTTAAGAAGTGTTCAACATCACTAATCATTAAAGAAATGCAAATCAAAACCACTTTAAGATATCATCTTAGTCCAATAAGACTGGCTAGGATCAAGAAAACAAATACCAAGTGCTGGAGAGGTTGTGGGGAAAGGGGAACACTCACCTACTGCTGGTGGGAATGTAAACTCATGCAGCCACTATGGAAAGCAGTGTGGAGAAGCCTTGGAAGACTTGGAATGAACTTGCCACCAGACCCAGGCATACCACTCCTAGGCGTGTACCCTCAAGACTCACCTCACAGCAGGGATACATGCATGGCCATGTTTATTTCAGCTCTCTTCACAATAGCAAGGAGCTGGAACAAACCCAAATGTCCCTCAATTGATGAGTGGATAGAGAAAATGTGGTACATTTACACAATGGAGTTCTATGCAGCAGTAAAGAAAGATGACATCATGAGCTTTGCAGGAAAATGGCTGGAGCTAGAGGACATCATGCTGAGTGAAGTAACACAGTCCCAGAAAAACAAACGATGAATGGTATCCCTCATCTGTGAATGCTAGTGCCAATTACC
>VZQC01013025.1:1523032-1535087 GCA_009823505.1 Rhizomys pruinosus | reverse complement strand
TATAGTCATAAAAACAGCCTGGTACTGGCACAAAAACAGACCAGTTGACCAATGGAATAAAACTGAAGATCCAAACCTGAGCTCATACAATTTCAGCCACCTCATATTTGACAAGGGGGCCAAGAAGACACAATGGAGGAAAGACAGCATCTTCAGCAAGTGGTGCTGGCAAAATTGGAACACAATAGATTTCTATGCAGCAGTAAAGAAAGATGCATCATGAACTTTGCAGGTAAATGAATAGAACTAGAAGACATTATGCTAAGTGAAGTTACAAAATCCCAGTAAAACAAATGAAGAATGGTATCCCTCATTCTTGAGGGAAACCAGGCAAAGATACAACCAAAAAAGAAAACTATACACCCATTTCATTAATGAACATAGATGCAAAAATTCTCAACAAAATACTTGCAAACTCCATACAGGCACATATCAAAAAGATCATCCACCATGGCCAATCTGGATTCATACCAGAGATGCAGGGATGGTTCAATATATGTAAATCAATAAACGTTATAAAGCACATAAATGGATGGAAAGACAAAAACCACACAGTTACCTCAATCAGTGTGGAAAAGATCTTTGACAAAATTCAACACGCTTTCATGTTTAAAGTCCTGGAGGTAATTGGAGTGGAGGGAACATTCCTCACCACAATTAAAGCCATACAAAACAAACCCACATCCAGCATTATCTTAAATGGGGAAAAACTAGAAGCATTCCCCTTAATGTCATGAAAGAGGAAGTAAAAGTATCCCTTTTTGCAGATGACATGATAGCTTACCTACAAGATGCCCAAAACACCAGAAAACTCCTAGAAACCATCAACAGGTTCAGTAAAGTGGCAGATACAAAATTAACTTAGAAAAATCGGTAGCCTTTCTTTATGCCAATAACAAGTAATTGGAGAAAGAATATAATGAGACTTTCCCACTCACAATAGCTTCCAAAAAACTAAATTATCTGGGAAAAAACCTTACCAAACACACTAAAAATCTCTACAATGAAAATTTTAAAGTTAATTTCTTATTCATTTTTAAGATCTCTTTTTAACTCACATGTAAGTTTTAGAGCTTTTAATTTTGCAAAAAACATAATTTTTCCCTTTTTATGATTTTACATTTCAACTAAAACATGATGGCCATTAATAACTTTTTGTTTTATTGCACAATACTTTTAGATTTACATGCAAAAATACCAATTTTGAGACATCGAATATTCCTTATTTAGGGAACAATAAAGCCAGGTTATCCTTTATCTGATATCCTCAATTTTCCAAACACTTGCAAGTTGAAAATCCATAATTATCACACATAAATATTGTTGGAGGTTCAGAAGGCCATTTATCCCCAAACACATCCTCTCTTTTGGTAACCTTGTCCTCTCCTCTTGCCCCCCTTTTTTTTCCTGAAAAATCACAAACCTCTTTATACTACCTTGTGGATATGTGATTTGGAGCAGGTTTATTTGCTGCTCTTGGTACCGACTGTGTCAGTTTTCAATCTTAAACCATCTTCTCCCACTGTGTCTTTGTGTTGTCCTGAAAGTTTAGGTAATGGGAGCATTTTCAGGACACTGGGTGATTAATCTCTTGTATGTGTCTTCTTAGATGTTCCAGTAAAGTTCCTTCTGACCCAGCAATGGTGTCTCTTTTTTGTGTTTTCATATGTGGCTATCGAACATCATGAGAAATTCCCCCTGACTCCTCCACCCTGTTGGGCTCAGGGGAACATGTGCTGTTATATTCAATATCTTTATGATCAGACACTTATAAAATTCCCAAGGTAAAGGTAGCAAGGTTCTAGTAAGCAAGACAAGGCACAAAATATTCAGAGTTAGGTATCTGGGGAGTATCCAGAGACAAGGGCTTAATGGTAATAAATCAAAACTATCCAAAAGCAAACAAAAACAAAACAAAACAGAAGCCAAAAGGTCTAAAAATGAACCACTTAGAATCCAAAATACTTTCTGAAAACAAACAAAATCCAAACCAATGTCTAGACCAAAATGCTTCCAAGAAAACAAACCAAATAGATACCCTAAAACAAATACTTTGAAACTAAACCAGAAGCAAAATGGTTTTGACAAAACAGAATCCTTAAACAAGAAGCTCTGCGTAGACAAGTGGACTGTCATCCATGGACCGTCATCCAGGGAGGTCCAAGGGAGTCTCACAAAGAAGCTGCCGTAATCCACCTGCAGTGACAATGCCAAGTGGCTTGGATCAAATGGGTCAATGCTGGCTCCTCATTTCTGTTCAGGTGACGCCTCTGGTGAAGAGTGACCTATTCTTGGAGTCCATCATTGGGTATCGTAACTGTCAATAAAAAATATAACTCTCATCACAAAGGGGAGAATAGGTGGTTTATTCTGCAGCCAAATATGAGCAGCCATGGCCCAGAAACACAGATTTAGTTCACTCGAGGTTCCATGGTACAACATAGCAACTGTTCCATGAAATTTTAATAGTAACAGAACAAAAAAAGCCATAAATTAATACTTTTCAATTACACTGGTGGAAATTTTGGAGATCCAGGTTACAGGAAATTAGAGAAACCTCTGTCATAGTCCTCAGAGCCCAACTGGTGGCAATCTTAGCTTTGGTGTTCATAGAAATTAGTGTTCTGGGGCTGGAGTTATGGCTCAGTGGTTAAGAGCACCATCTTCTCTTGCAGAGAACTCAGGTTCAGTTCCCAGCACTGACGTGGCACCTAAGAACCATCCATGACTCCTATTACGGGGAATCCCATGTTCTCTTCTGACCTCCATGATCATTGCATGGCACGGGCACACTTACACTCATGCAGGCAATACACTCACATACACAAAATAAAAATAAGACATTAAAACAAAAAGATACTAGTAATCTTTTTGCATATTCTAAATGTTTTACCTAATAGTCACCAAAGATGTTGGGTCATGTACAGAGGAGGGCAATAAATGCTGACTATTATTGGGACTAAAGATAGTTCAAGATAATTTGGCTTTGATTTACAGCATTACAAACTCTCTGCAATCATTAAATTCTAACAAGTTAATCAGCATCGCAGAAGGTTCTATTCAAGGTATAGCTTCTTTCTATGAACTATCATACACACTTACACGTCAGTATTTTGCCTAGTTAGTTGATTTTAAAATGTGGAACTGCACGTATGGATTGTTGTTAGCCACCATGTGGGTCCTGGGAACCAAACTCAGATCCTCTGCTAGAGCAACAAGAACACTTTATCACTGAGCCATCTCTCCAGTCCCGTTTTGCTTTTAAGAGTATGGGATAAATTTTATATTTCATTAAAATATTTGTCTTATGGTTGCTATTTGTGTTTCATATTTTTGAAAACTGTCTTAACAAAAATCAAGGTTCATTTAAGTATAAGTCTGAGGTGATGTCTTGTGAATGATTCTTTTGTAAGCAACTTTTAACAGTTTATTTTAAAATGCATAGTGCTCTATGTATCTGTGACTAGAAACATGTAAAACCAAATATCCAAAATGTGTGCATTATGGAAAATTTACATAGTTACAAGAATGTAAGGTTGTTACATCAAAGTAGCCAAAAAAATAATTGCTCTGCACAATGCATTCTCTGCAGCCAGATATGGTTGAGGGGCAAAGACAATAACAGTGGCTTCAGCTAGTCAGAGCCAGTTGGGCACAAAAGGCCAAACATGACCCTGCTTCTCCATGGTCATGGACCATGCTGAATAGCCTGCACTAACCTCATTGAGAATAAAAGAAACATAAGAAAATCCCATGGCAGCACTATGGATAAGAAGGGACAACTCACAGAGATTGTGGATTAAGGTGGGGAAATAAGCGAACTCCTTCCATTGACACACAACTTTACCTAAACCTGATAGATATATAATATAATATATGTTTTATTGTGACAGTGTCTTTTTATAGCCTCAACTAGCCTGGAACTCGCTATGTAGACTAGGCTGGCCTCAATCTCACATAGATCAGCCTGCCTCCTGACTTCTGGGATTAAAGGTGTGTGCCACACCATGCCTGGCTTAACATTGATAATTTTTTTAATTAATTAATTAACTTTTTATCAAATCTAGACCTGTGTCCCCTCCATCCCCCCACCCCACCAGAGCTCATGCATTCTGCCAAACATGCTTTTCATCTCTTTCTCAGTCTTTCTCAATATTCTCCATGAGGAACTTGACTGGTACAAGTGGTGGAATATTTTCATTCTGTATTGGAATTTGCTAATATTTTTACTTATTTCCTTAGCTACTGACTCCAGAAACAAATTGACCTCAATATTAGAATGTATAATTATGGCCTTTGGAGATCCTGAGCATCCTTTGTATAAAGGTTTCATTACAAATGTGGCATAATGCTGATTTCTTAGTGTTTTACAGACTTTAAAAAGACATCTTGGGGAAAAATACCAAACCACCATTTGGATAATCTTGCTACTTGAAACCCTGGTGTCTACCAGTTTGCCCTGACAAAATAACTATTTTATTATTATATACATGAGAAGCACTTGCACATAATCTGTAATAAATGGCTAATACAAATTTGTGAGAGATCAAAATTTTCAATTATCAAGTGAGTGTGGTGATGCTTGCTTTAATCTCAGAAGCAGAGGCAGTCTGTGATATTGAGGCCAGCCTGGTCTACATAGCAAGTTCCAGGCTAGCTAGACCTTGTCTCAAAAAAAGAAAAACCAGAACAATTTAATTTATTAATGCTGTAGAATTATCCTGCTAAAGTTTCTAAATTTGTTTTAAAAGTAAAGGCCAAACCAATATAGTTTCTAAATTTTTGAATGACTAAAATTTCAACTATCAATGCTATAGACTTATCTTACTAAACCAAAGCTTCTAGATTATTTTTTAAAGTAAAAGGTAAATTTTTTCTATATAACTTTTTCTGTAATAGAATTGTAGTTGACTCTTATAAGTAGATATTCTTCTTAAATTATATAAGCCTTCTCAATATCTTCAGCAAATGTTGCTGGCAAAACTGAATCACCACTTGTAGAAGAATGAAACTAAAGCCCTACCTGTCACCATGCATAAAAGTCAACTCTAAATGGATCAAAGATCTCAAGGTGAAACCCAAAATTCTGAAAATGTTAGAAGAAAACATTGGCAGTAACTTACAAGATATAGGTGTAGGAAAAGACTTTCTAAGTTAAACAGCAGTTGTACAGGAAATAAGGTAAACAATTGAGTGGGACAGGATTAAAATAAAAAGCTTCTGTACAGCAGAAGAAACAAAGAAATGAAGAGAAAACCCACAGAGTAGGAGGAAATCTTCACCAGTGACATATTTGACAGGAGTTTAACATCCAGAGTATACAAATCACTCAAAAAAAAATGACAAAAGACTAAGAAAACAAATGCCCCAATTAAAATATAGGCTAAAGATCTGAACAGAGACTTCTTGTGAGAAGTAAAGATGGCTAAGAAGGATCTTAAAAACTGCTCAACATCATTAGTAATTAAGGAAATGTAAATTAAACCACTTTAAGATTTCATTTTACCCTGGTAAGACTAAGGGAGATAATCAATAGATGGTCCAATATCAGCCTCAAGTCCAACTTTCCACATCAGTGATCAGCCCAGCATATGACATTGTTGCAATAGCAGCACTTTTCTTGAGGGAAATCAGTGGCTAACCAAGTGGATCATGCAGATTAGGAGTTTACAAAGTGTGCTTCAATAGACAGTCTTCCTGTTCTCAACTTCACCCACCAGGGCTCAGGGAACATTGTGGAAGAGGGGTTGAAAGATTGTAAGAGCCAAGGATGTGATGCAAGACTGGAATGGAAATGAATCCTACAAGCTCCTGGGATCTGGTTCCCATAAACCTACAACATGGGTATCAGCATACACAAGATCCATGCAAGCTCAACTGGACAAAAACCCAGCACAGAATTGTAGAAATGGGTAGCAGAGCCCAACCTTGGTTGAGGAAATATTGGCAGCAGATGGTGGTCAGGTGAGAAAGACCTGGCCTTTTTTAGACAAGAGACTCCTCTGGATAGGCTGACTAGGGGTCACGGGAGGAGCTGGCACCCAGGAGTGAGAAGGGAGCATAATTTGGTGCAATGGACCTTAGTACAAATGACAGAAGGTGTGAACTCCTGGGGGCGGGGGAAGGAAGGTGCCGAAGGAGAAGCAGGTATAATGGCGATTAAGTATGCCTGAAAATTATGTACGAAACACATAAAAATTCAATAAAACAGAGAAAAATCTATGTAAGCCTCCTAAAGATTCACAGATACTACATATTTGCAACTCTATCCACAATTACCCAATTTTGAAGTTAGTTTCACTGTTGTTGGCTGTGTTTCTGTAGTTTTACAATGACTTATTGATTGTTATTTCATAGTTATGCTTGGTTTTATAAGCCTTGTAACTTACTTCATAGTTTTGTTTTACAAGCCTTGTAACTGTGTGCTAATGTACTACAGAAGCACAGAGACATCAGTAATGGATTATTCCACCAGGGAGATGTTGGCCAGGGGATCTAAGGCCCCACAAAAGGTAAAGGCTCCTTGCTTCTAAACTGGGATACCTGCAAGAAGAGAGGCGATAAGGCCCTGCTGCTGAAGACCTGACATTAACATGGGGAAGATGCATTGAGACCACACATGCAAGTGTACAGATGGCCTCTGGAATACCAGAGAGTGTTACCAAGGGCCACTAAACCAATAAAGCAAATACAGGTCTCCTTGAGTCAAGCAAGACTCCACCGTCAGCACCAGCTACACCTCACCTGCCTGGAAATACTGTGCAGCAGAGGCAGCCATATGCCTGTATATCCCAAATCTAATTGGCTATTGGCTCTCTCCTTGGAGGAATGACCCATGGCTGATGCCACAGCTTTACATCCTCTACAAGGTTAGGAGATATCATAAGCCACATAAGACCATGTCATATTTGAACAGGAAAAAATGTAAAGTTTGTTGATCAAACATTTCATCCAAAAAAAAATAAACATATGTGTCTATACCAAGTAACCAACCATAACTAATAATGCTGCTTAAGTACCTATATATCTAATTGCTTGTGCTTCCATTAGTAGGATCGAAAGAAATTGAATTCACTGGACAGACTGTCAGTCCATGAAAGGAAAACAGCCAGAATTGACCAGAAATGACAGCTCCAGAGGAGAAAGTGGACTGTTTTTCTTCTCATCCCCCTGTGCCCTTTTCTAAGCCCAGGGAATTAATCTGGCGGAAGAGGGGGTGTGGTAGAATGTCAGGGCTGCGATTGGGGTGAAGGGTGAAACTATCTATGTCAATGAGTCTGGACCCTCCATTTGATTACTGAAATTGAACATACAACCCCTCACTCCCCGCTGGAAGGTTGGGCTGATGAGGTTTGGGCACAACAGCCTGCAAATTGGTTTTACATGAAGGATGCTTGTACTCATGGATTATCACTTATAGCTAAAAAATGGAAAAAAAAACTGAGATATGCAGGACAGTCATGGCAGAATGCATGGTCTCGGTTGGGGTGGGGGTGGGGGGAAAGGGAAGGGGAGATATGCCTGAACTGAATTGGAAAATGATGTATGAAATGCACAAAGCATCAATAAAAAAATGTTAAAAAAATAAATAAACTAAAAAGTTTCAAATATCAGTAAAAAAAAAAAAGAAGCACAGAATTCTGACAAATGAATCTAAACAATATTTTTAAATACTAAGACATCACCCATAAGACCAGCAGTATGGATTTCAGGTATGCCTGACATAAATGCCACTTCTATACTTTAGTTTCTTAACACTGGGCTAAAAGGTTTATTAGTACTAACTCCCTGATATCTGTAACTTACCTCTTCTTCCCCAATATGGAATAAAATCATAGGAACAAGAATGAAAATTTTCCTAGAGTCATGGAACATTGGAAACAAAAACCCACTAAATGGTTAATCAGCAATGTCTTTAGAGAATATTGTTCAAAGACAAGAGGGGGGTTGTCAGAATTAAATTCTTTGTGGGTGTGGCACTTGCCTGTAATCCCAGATGTGGAAGCTGAAACAAGAACATAATTTAAGACTAACCTAAGGATCATGATAAATCCCTGTCTGAAACCAGTTTTGGATAGAATTGCTTGTCCTTCCAAAAGTAACAAAGTGAAGAGGTTATGAAAAATGCTTCTTATACATAGGTGTAAATCACCATGCTATATTCCTGCTTCCTACTTCTATTCTGTTTATTATAATTTTTAGACATATACATATTATGCTTCAAGACTGAGGCATTTAAAGAAAAGTGGAGAATTGTAATTGATTTGGCACAAATGAAGATATTCTTAAGAGACACTCACGTCTCTCAATCTGACTTTCAGAATATTGAACAAGACATCCAAAAGAAATGGGAATTTCTCTCCAGAAATCTCATTCTGGTAGGAGGAAAGGGCAATAGCCAGAGGGGAAGCTTGTCTTCAAGAATGAGATCTCGCGAAGTTCTAACACTTTGTCACACCACCTTCTATGATGAGACTAAAGCCCAGAAAATGATGGATCAATGGTGAGTGGGGCCACATGTCAACTGGGACTACTTAGATGTGCATATCAGGACTCTGAAATTGCATTAGGGGTGGTCAATAGCTCTCACTCTTCTTCTCAAAGTGACTATACTGAATTTTTTAATGTTTTTTTACCATTAAAAATCAGATAGATGATACATGATAGATAGGTAGGTAGATAGATAGATAGATAGATAGATAGATAGATAGATAGATAGATAAAAATATCTACATGATGCTCAACAAGTATTTATTGGTTCCAGGAGATTAAAATTGTAAATGCCAAAGCACACATTAAATATCAACATGTATTATGCTTAAAAAGGACTTTACAAAATGTGCTTGTACCAAAAAAATGAAAGCTCTGGAGAATTAAATAAGACTAATGAGGTTTAATGAAGGTTTCTCTATTCCCATACAGACAATTCTATTACCTCTATTTATTCTGAAGAACAAAATCCTTGTTTATTAAGTCTAGTATTTAAATCAGTGATTTTCAAAGAATAATTTTACAGAAATAGTCAAGAACATGGTGTTTATGAAACAGTGTATCTTACTTTTAATTGAAGGAAATGATGCATAATTCAGAAATCACTTTTAGTATTAAATATGATTGTAAAAATAAAAAGTGACCTATTTATGCACAGACATGTAGATTTAAAAAATAGAATTGCACCACCATCACTGGCTAGAACTAAAGGGAGACCCTGTCTCAAAAATACCAAAAAAAGAGAATTGCAGTAATATAAAGAGAAAATGCTAGTGGACATTATAAAAATACAAATATAAACATACAAGTATATATACACACATACATATATGAGATGTGTGCATATTTATTTCTATAATGAAAAGGAATAGCGTTTCAAGGGAAATAGAGAAAATTCAGAAACCTCAAATCCCTTGCTGTAGAAACAAACTCATAAAAATACAGCATATCAACAAATTTCTACAAATGGTAGACAATCTTTATCTTGAAGAGCAGCCCAGTCACAAATAGTTGTAACTAAAATTTTCTCTTGTAACCTTATCAAAATATTGATATGGGAATCTTACAGTGTTTTTCTGTGTGCTGGAGCCACTCTTTGTTTTGTGGTGCTTAGCTTGAGAGGTTAGGGTCCCAGAAACTCAACAGCCATCAGAGCCACCATAAGTTAGAGGCCTTCAAATTCTTCACCTGTGAATTTCAATAATAAAATTTAAGGTCCACTGAGAATACATTTTATAAAGACATATTTTATTATATGGAGCATAGGAGACACAAGCAAGACAGAGCTCCTGTATTACTGGAGGCATCTCTGGGTGTTAGCATTGAGCCTCCTTGTCTTTGAGTTATTAAGGCTCTACAGGAAGGGAGGAGCTAGTTACCCCAGCTTCCACTCCAGGTGTCAGGGGCCTAGCATTTTCAGCCACATCCTCAGCATCATTTTCAGGAAAAGGTACCTCTGAGGAAAAGGGATAAGGAAAATCTACACCTCCTTCTTGGCATCTCTAGACTCTTGTCTTGGTGTAACAATAAGGGTTTTTTTTCTTTTTTCTTTTTGACTTAGACCCTCTGGCATCTCTGTGCCCATCAAGAACAAGTCTGTTGTGGTTTCAACGATATTTCTGGCTTTTATCCAAGAAAGAAGCTGGTCAGTTTTTCTTAAGGGTCCTTCCAGCTTCTACCTTCCATTCTCATCATTCTCTTCTCTGAGGGGCTACCCTTAACTGTCACTAGGAGATTGAGACAATGACCAGTATGGCTTCCTTGAGCTGGATGGGGACTTCAGGTGCAGCAATGCTGTAGTCCTTTAGTGGGCTTAATCAACAGACACCAAAAGTGTACCAGTGCAATTGCCAGGTATAGAAAAAGAAGAAAATCTTTGGCTCCAGGGGAGAAAAAAAGCAAGGGAAGTTGTGGGGTTCAGGAGGTTCTTAAGTTTCCAATTTCTTGTCAAATTTTCAGGTGTTAGAAGGCAATCAAGAAGACCCAGGTAGATGGAGTTAGAATGTGGCATCCCATGTGAGTGAGGATTGAGTATAAACAAGAGATGAAGTTGAAATGGTTATTGTTGAGTAAATAAGACCGAATACTAATAGAATTGCTATTGAGATTATAATAGAGTGGCTGGAAAGATGGCTCAGTAGTTAAGAACATTGGCTGCTCTTGCAGAGGATCTGAGTTCAGTTCTCAGCACCCACATGTCAGCTAACAATCCTCTATAGCTCCAGTTCCAGGGGATCTGACAACCTCTTCTGGCCTTCCCAACCACTGCATGATACACATGCATTTTACCTTGTTGAAGCACTTTAATTGGACTGGCTCTCTCTTTCTTTGTGTCCCCAAATTTATTTCTAGCATCAGGAGAGGTGTACACACCCAGAAACTTCTGTTTATTATATTATACCTATTTCTGGGTCCATACAAGGAATAAATTTTTATCTTGGGTATAAGAAGGCAGAAAAAAAGCTAGCTCACATTAAAAATATAATGCGGAGATCAGGATTTCCCAAGACCACCTGAAGCACAGGCTAAACAGCACCCCCCCATCATAGGTATTGCCTAAGGAATGGCCAAGTGGATTCTTTGGAGAACCTTCAGGACAGAAAGGGAAGAGTGAATTAGACTTCCAATAGAAAGCCTAAAACTTAGATATGTCAATGCTCCATAAGCAAGGAGAAAAGGAGAAAAACAAATGAATTTTTCTTTTTGACTTAGACCCTCTGGCATCTCTGTGCCCATCAAGAACAAGTCTGTTGTGGTTTCAACGATATTTCTGGCTTTTATCCAAGAAAGAAGCTGGTCAGTTTTTCTTAAGGGTCCTTCCAGCTTCTACCTTCCATTCTCATCATTCTCTTCTCTGAGGGGCTACCCTTAACTGTCACTAGGAGATTGAGACAATGACCAGTATGGCTTCCTTGAGCTGGATGGGGACTTCAGGTGCAGCAATGCTGTAGTCCTTTAGTGGGCTTAATCAACAGACACCAAAAGTGTACCAGTGCAATTGCCAGGTATAGAAAAAGAAGAAAATCTTTGGCTCCAGGGGAGAAAAAAAGCAAGGGAAGTTGTGGGGTTCAGGAGGTTCTTAAGTTTCCAATTTCTTGTCAAATTTTCAGGTGTTAGAAGGCAATCAAGAAGACCCAGGTAGATGGAGTTAGAATGTGGCATCCCATGTGAGTGAGGATTGAGAATAAACAAGAGATGAAGTTGAAATGGTTATTGTTGAGTAAATAAGACCGAATACTAATAGAATTGCTATTGAGATTATAATAGAGTGGCTGGAAAGATGGCTCAGTAGTTAAGAACATTGGCTGCTCTTGCAGAGGATCTGAGTTCAGTTCTCAGCACCCACATGTCAGCTAACAATCCTCTATAGCTCCAGTTCCAGGGGATCTGACAACCTCTTCTGGCCTTCCCAACCACTGCATGATACACATGCATTTTACCTTGTTGAAGCACTTTAATTGGACTGGCTCTCTCTTTCTTTGTGTCCCCAAATTTATTTCTAGCATCAGGAGAGGTGTACACACCCAGAAACTTCTGTTTATTATATTATACCTATTTCTGGGTC
>VZQC01013025.1:1456383-1520694 GCA_009823505.1 Rhizomys pruinosus | reverse complement strand
ATGAATATATATATACCAAACTCTGGTGCACCAAACTTTATAAAGCCAATTTTCCAGGACCACAAGGCACAGATTACCACAGTACACTCATAGTAGGGGACTTTAATGCCCCACTGAGCCCTCTGGACAGGTCAACTGGGCAAAGAATAAACAGAGAGACATCTGAACTGAATGATATTGATACACCAAACAGACCTCACAGACATCTACCGAATATTCCACCCTAATACCAGAGAATAAACTTTCTTCTCAGCACTCCAAGGAACATTCTCCAAAATCGACCACATACTGGGACACAGAAGAAACCGCCACAAATAGAAAAAGATGAAAATAATTTCATACATTCTATCAGACCACAATGCAATAAAGCTCACTATCAGCACTAGGATAAGCCCTACTGCCTACAAGAACACATGGAGATTAAACAACACAATCCTGAATAATGAATGGGTCAAGGAAAGATAAAGAAAGAAATAAAAACATTCCTGGATCTGAATGACAATGATAATACAACACAACACAACTTAAGGGATATTTTAAAAGCAATCCTAAGAGGTAAGTTTATAGCCCTGGGTGCCTACACTAAAAAAACAGAAAGAGCACAAGTGAACAATCTTACCCTGGAGCTAAAAACACTTGAGAGATAACCACAGATAAACCCTAAATGCAACAGACAGGAAGAAATAACAAAAATCTGAGCAGAAATCAATGAAATAGAAACAAAGAAAACAGTACAAAAAAATCAGTTAATCCAAAAGTTGGTTCTTTGAAAGAATAAACAAGATTGACAGACCTGCAGCCCAGTCAACCAAAAGAAAAAAGGAACAACTCCAAATCAATACAATCCATGATGAAAGGGAAAATATCACAACAATGAAATCATATGGGAATACTTCAAAAACCTTTACTCTACTAAATTTGAAAACCTAGAAGATATGGATGAATATCTGAAATCCTGGGAGTCACAAAAGATCAACCAAGAAGAGATTGACAGCTTAAACAGACCCATAATATATGAAGAAACTGAAGATGTAATAAGAAACCTCCCAACTAAAAAAAGGCCAGGCCCAGATGGTTTCACAGTAGAACTCTATAAAACATTTCAAAAAGACTTACAACCATTCAAATTGTTTAGAAGGATACAGAGAGAAATCTCCCTAATTCCTTCTATGATGCCAGCATCACTCTATTACCAAAACCAGGCAAAGATACAACCAAAAAGGAGAACTAGAGACCCATCTCATTAAAGAACACAGATGCTAAAATTCTAAACAGAATACTAGCAAATCGTATACAAACCCACATCAAGAAGATCATCCATCATGACCAAGTTGGATTCATACCAGAGATGCAGGGATGGTTCAACATACAAAAATCAGTAAATATCATCAAACATATAAATGGACGGAAAGACAAAAACCACATGATCATCTCAATTGACGTGAAAAAAGCCTTCAACAAAATCCAGCATCCCTTCATGCTCAAAGTCCTAGAGGGAATTGGATTGGAGGGATCATTCCTCGATGTAATCAAAGCCACATACAGGAGGCCCACAGCCAATATCATCCTAAACAGGGAAACGACAGAAGCATTCCCTTTAAAGGCAGGAACTGGGCAAGGCTGCTGCCTGTCACCACTCCTCTTCAAAATAGTGCCTGAAACACTTGCTAGGGCAACAAGGCAAGAAAAGGAAATTAAAGGAATACTAATTCGAAAAGAGGATGTCAATCTATCCCTTTTTGCTGATGATGTGATTTTTTACTTAAGGGATACTAAAAACACCACCAGAAAACTCCTAGAAATAATTAAGAGCTTCAGTAAAGTGGCAGGATAAAAAATTAACATAGAAAAACTGGTAGCCTTTCTTTACACCAACAACAAGCAACTGAAGAAGGAATTCAAGGAGACCTTCCCACTCACAATAGCCTTAAAAACAATAAAATACATAGGAACAAACCTAACCAAAGATCTCTACAACAAAAATTTTAAACCTCTGAAGAAGGAAATTGAATAAGACATCAGAAGATGGAAAAAAAAAACTCCCATGCTCATGAATTGGGAAAATTAATATAGTAAAAATGTCCATTCTACCAAAACTCTTGTATAGATTTAATGCAATCATAATTAAAATCCCCAAGAGTTTCTTCACACAGGCTTGGAGAAAAAAAGTCTTTAATTTCATTTGGGAAAACAAAACACCCTGAATAGCCAAAACAACCCTGAGTGAAAAGAGCAATATGGGGGTGGGGGGTTCTCTATACCAGACTTCAAACTATACTACAGGGCTATAATCATAAAAACAGCTTGGTAATGGCATAAAAACAGATCTGTCGACCAATGGAACAAACTGAAGATCCAAACTTGAGCACATACAATTTCGGCCACCTCATATTTGACAAGGGAGCCAAGAAGACAAAATGGAGGAAAGATAGCATCTTCAGCAAGTGGTGTTGGGAAAACTGGATCACCACTTGTAGAAGAATGAAATTAAACCACTAGCTCTCGCCCTGTACAAAAGTCAACTCCAGATGGATTAAAGACCTCAACGTGAAAACCCAAACTCTGAAGGCGATAGAAAAAAAAAGTTGGCAGCAGGCTATAAGACAGGCGTAGGAAAAGAATTCCTAAATAGGACAGCAGCTGCGCAAGAATTAAGGTTGACAATTGACAAATAGGACCTCATTAAACTCAAAAGCTTCTGTGCATCAAAAGAAACAATCAAGGAAGTGAAGAGAAAACCCACAGAGTGGGAGGAAACCTTCACCTCAGATACATCTGACAAAGCATTGATTTCCAGGATTTATAAACTACTCAAAGAAGAAAGAAAACAAATGACCCACTCAATAGATGGAGCAAAGAGCTGAACAGAGACTTCACAAGTGAGGAATTAGAGATGGCTGAGAACATCTTAAGAATTGTTCAATGTTGCTAATAATTAAGGAAATGCAAATTAAACCACTTTAAGATATCATCTTACTCCAATAAGTCTGGCTAGGTGCTGCAAACCGTCCCAACGGTGGGCTCACTCAATCTGCGGGATCCAGAGTCTTGGAAGGAGGGCACGGATTAGGTGAATGACAGTCAGAAACTACACCAGAGATGGCTTTTGAATCTGCTGCACTTTTACTGAGATCAAGTCAAGTTTTTATATCACAAAGCTGGGAAAGCAGGCTGGGAAAGCAGGCTGGGGAAGCAGGCAGGGGATTTGCACTTCCCCGAGAACAAAACGCTCATTACTAAAGGAACTCATACCTGGGTTTACAAGGACAGCAAGTCAGATAAATTTTACACATCAACGGAAGTTTACGCATAGCATACTGCTCATGCTGTCTTAGCAGGGGAGATAAGCAACAAAACAGCAGTCCTAAAATCACAAGCCATAAACAATTTGTCTTTGTCTCTTTGAAGTTCCGATTTGATGTTTCTCATCCTTCCTGGGGCTCGATTTTTCCAAGGCCACTAGTTATCTGTAGGTTGTAATTCAAGCCAAAAGCCTGGGAAAACCTCTTAATTAGTTCTGCTTTTCTTAAAGGAGAAAGCCCGCCGTGTGCCTCTAACTAAGTATTACACTTTAACATGCATAACTGTAACTAAAACTTTTATCCTACTAATTCTATCAGATGTAGCTTCTTGCTTAAAAGGACTGAGCCTTTATTTTTATTAAATCTGGAAAAAACACTTTTATTATTTGTAACTGACCTATGATATCACTCAGTGTAATGTTTTTCATTCATAATATCTTTGTGGGGACTTCTAGGACAAAGGAGCTTTTAGATACTGTTTCTCTGTATGATTTTCCTTAGGTTCATGAAGCTTCTGTTTGTCTGACTTATTTCCAGACACATTTAACTGTCCTTTGTCTGGGACTCAGGTTGTGTTGAGCTCAGGAAAAGAGTCAAAAGACAGTGTACAATGTCCAACACTCATGACGCATAACATCTTTGTAGTGCGTCGTGATCTTGGAAGCTGAGGCCGAGTACTCTGCCAGGGACCACCAGGGAGCTTAGCACATATCTCCCATCTGTTATTATGACTTTCGTCATTGCTCATACAGATGACACTGGAGTTGTTGTGGCAGCTAGGATCAAGAAAACAAATGATACCAAGTGCTGGAGAGATTATGGGGAAAGGAGAACACTTATCCACTACTGGTGGGAGTGTAAACTGGTATAGCCACTATGGAAAGCAGTGTGGTGAACCCTTGGAAGACTTGGAATGAACTTGCCACCTGACCCAGCCATACCACTCCTGGGCATGTACCCAGAAGACTCATCTTACTGCAGAGATACATGCACAGCCATGTTTATTTCAGCTCTCTTCACAATAGCAAGGAGCTGGAACCAACCCAAGTGCCCCTCAACTGAAGTGGATAGAGAAAATGTGGTACATCTACACAATGGAGTTCTTATGCAGTGGTAAAGAAAGATGACATCATGAACTTTGCAGGTAAATGGCTGGAAAGCTAGAAGATATCATGCTGAGTGAAGTAACACAGTCCCTGAGAAACAAACAATGAATGGTATCCCTCATCTGTGGATGCTAGCACCAATTACCTAATTCTTTGGCAAACAGCAACATCAATGTGATCTGAAAACAACTGTGCTCTTATATTGTAGAATCCCTTAAAAAACACAACAACAACAACAACAACAACAACAAAACCTTTTGTTTGAAGAAGACATTGGGTGTTTAGGTTTTAATGAACTAAGGCTGTGGAGCTTGTAACAGTTCTGCTGAAATACTTGTGAATCCCTTAAAAAAACAAATAAAGAAAAAATATAATGCAATATATATCTTATAAAAGCGAAGAAACAGACTTAGCTTCTCAGTGGCTCTGGGGAGGATCTATTCATGCCTAGCTTATTTGGCCCCTCCTTACTCTATTTCCAGGGGTTGACTTGAAAGTGATGAAGCCAGAAATCAAGCCCACTTGGCTTGGAGTGTTAGCTATATAACAATTAGACAAAAGAAGGCATTATGGAATAAAAACAGGAGAGGCTGAGGTCAAACTATCCCTATCTGCAGATGAGATGATTCTACAGTTCAAGGATACTAGAAAATCAAGTAGAAAACTCTTAGATTCATATGTAATAAATACTTATTAAAGAAGCAGGATACAAATTTAATATGAAACAGCAGCCTTCTGATATATGTATATTCTCAGAGAAATCAGGAAAAATATGTCATCAATCATACCACCCCCAAAATTGAGTCCTAAGACTATAGGACTCAATCTTTGTCAAAGAAGACAAAGATCTCTACAATGAAACCTTCAAGATATTGGAAAAGCATATCAAAGAAAATACTGGTTCCTGGACTGTGGAATCTGTACTGTGAAAATGGCTATCGGATCATGTAATTCCTATCAAAATTCCAATTTCATATTTCACAAACTAAAAAATAGTCCAAGAATTCATGTGGAACCATAAAAGACCACAAATAGTGGAAACAGTCTTATGAAATGAAAGCACTGCTGCAGGAATCATAATATCTGTCCTCAAATTATACTGCAGGACTATAGTGATAAAGACAGCTTGGTACTAGAATTAAAACACAGATAAATCATCGGAACAACATAGAGGCTCTGGATATGAATCCCTACAAAACTATGCCCACCTATTTCTTGCTACAGGAATCAAAACATTTAAAAATATTGCCTAGACAATAAATGGTGTAGATAAAACTAGATTTCCACCTGCAGAAAAGTGAGATTAGATTCACAACTTTCACCTTGTACAAAATTCAGTTTGAAGTGGATCAATACATTAATTTAAAACCTGAAACTTTCAGATTAAATTATAGAGAATATTCTTTGGGACATTGCTGTGAGCAAGAACGTTCTGAACAGAATATAGTCAATATAACAGGAACTAACCCCGAGGAACAACAGAAGGGACTCTGTAAAATTCAAAAAGTTTCTGTACAGCAGTGGAAACTATCAGCAGAGCACACATGCAGGCCACAGAGAATGAGAGACAATCTTTACCAGCTATTTGTCAGTGCTGGTTGGAGTATAAATTAGTACAGCCACTATGGAAATCAGGTTAGATCATCCTTAAAAAAATAAAAACATCAAGCTACCATATGACCCAATTATTTCGCTTCTGGGCATATACCTGGAAACTGCATACCTTAACATTGAGGTAGTTGCACTGCCATGATTTTTGCTGCTCCACTCAAAACAGCAATGAAATGGAACCAACTTCATTGTCCACCAACAGATAAACAGATAATGGAAACCTGGAATCTGTGCATATATACAATGGAATATTATTTAGCTGTAAATTAAAGTAAAATCACACAATTTTCATGAAAATGTATGGCACGAGAATGTATATCAAATGAGGTCACTCAGTATCAGAAAGTAGAACACCACATGTTCTCCCTCATATGAAGATCCAGCCAATAATGTAACATGTACACATGTAAATACATGTGTGGGTAATGCCTAGAAAGGAGAACAAGGAAAGGTTTAAAATGGCATAATAATGAATTCATGTAAATAGTGCACTTGAGTAAGTCCTTTGGATCCTATTTTAAGATACCATAATTTGTAATTCAAAATAAGTCTTTATATGAATAGTGTCCACATGTGATTCAGGAGAAACTGTTACCTTACAGGGAAATCTGATTTTAAATTCAGTTTCTTTTTCATTATTTAATTTTTATTTATTATTATTATTTTATGTATATGAGTGTTTGCTTGGAAAAGAGGGTGATGGATCCTCTGGAACTGCAGCCACCATGTGGGTGCTGGGAACAGAACCTGGGTCCTCATAAGAGCAACTAATGTTCTAGATGGACGAGTCATCTCCCTAGTCCTCATTTTTATTGTTTGAATATGTACATATGCTGTAGAATTTTTCATAAGTAACAATAAACTTTATTTTAAAAAGAAAGAAAGAAAAGTCCTTCGTACTCGCAACCTGGAAATTGGACAGAGCTTCTGGTTAGGGGCTTCCCTGAAACCCTTTTAAGTCTAGACTGAGAAGAGAAGCAGGGCCCAGATTTGATAAGGTAACTGACAGACTGGCTCCACTATATGGCAGAAGGCTGATGGTCTTCTTAATATGGTGATAGTCACCAAGACTCCCATTTGGAGATTACTTTCTGGGACTTGGGAGCCACAAAGGGATGAGCTGGGCCTCTTCAGTCTACTGGCTCAGTTCCTCTGAGCCATCAGGGGAGCCTCTTCACCTAGGTACCTTTCCCTCTGGGGATATTGATAGCTCCAGTGGTCTTCTTGGATTAAAGGACCTTTACTTTGTTTCAGGGTATTTCTGTTTGAAGTGGCCCTCTCATCCACAGTGAAAGGAATCAGAAGGCATTTTTCTTCTCTTCTTGGGTTGAGTTTCTGCAGCGCAGCCACAAGGGCTATCATTTTCCTCCTGTTTTGTTCATCCTTTAACTTAATCTCTTCCTTGCCCAGATAATAAAAGGTCCTATTAAGACTTTTAATGCATGAGGTTGTCTATAATATGTTCAATGTCTAAAGGGATCTTTCCCAATTTTCTTCTAATATCTGGGGCAGACTGAGTTATAAAGAAATCTCTTAGCACTCATGAGGCAGAAGCAAGTGGATCTCTGTGAGTTCAAAGGCTAGACTGGTCTACATAGTGAGTTCCAGTTCAACTGGGGCTACAGGGAGACCCTGTCCCCAAAAGACAAAAAAATAGTAAAGCAATCTCTCATGATCAAATTATCTTCCATTGGGGAAGGAATTTTAAGTGTATATTTAATCAAAACCCCTCTAAGCTTTTTAGAAAGGCTGAGGGTGCCTCCTCAGATTCCTGAGCAACCTGAGAAAACTTAGAAGGACTTAAGAGATTGCAGTCAATTCACTGGGCTCCTTTAAAACACAAGACCTACAGTGTCTCTCCAGTTCTCAAAGGAAAATTAGGGTCCCCATGGCGATCATTTTGTGGAATTGCTTATCTTCCTATTGAGAACTGGTTTTCTATTTGCTCTTGAACTTCACTGTCATGACTTTCTATTTACAACTCTTTTATATATCTACTTCCCATATCTTACAGCAGCTTGTAAAATGGCCGCCATTTCAGCTGGGTCATTCCCTTAAAGAACATCTAGAGTTACTCACTTAAAGAACGTCTATTTCCCTCACCCAGCAGTAATCAGTTGCCAATAGAGTTCTTCAGCTAGGGTTGGGGATCATTGCCCATTTCCCTTGTTCTATGCTGTGTTTTTAGCTTATTGAATCAGCATGGGTCTTGTTCATCCTGTCACCATTGTTGCAAGTTCATCAGAGCAAGTTTCCAGAGATCCAAAAGCTTCCTTATGTTCATGAACCAAGCTTGGTTCTTACAGTCTTTCTACCCCTTCTGGCTCAGTGGTCCCTGAGCCCTGAGTGGATGAGATTTAATATACGAGTTCTATCCAGAAATACTCTGCAGTTTCTTATTCTCTAAAAAGTAGCCAGTTATGGATTTCTTCTTTGTGTGTCACACTCTGTTGTGTGATCAGCCTTTATCTGTTTCCAAAAGAAAATGGAGTATGCATCACAGAGTGTCTGCCCATCTGGAAAATACCTGTCTCTTTGCAGGATATAGGGATATATTTGAGGGGGGAGGATAAGGCACATTGATAGACTCTGAGTCCTCAGGAAAACAAGGGCAAGAAGGCTGAAGAGACTTTTCTTCTTCTAGGGGAAACTGCATCTGAACAAGATCGTTAGCCATCTGGGATGCCTCTGGTTTGACAGCAGTCAGAGTGCAGAGTCCACACAGCATGCTCTACATAAATCTAGATTGTCTCTTAGAGCAAAGAAAACCTTTACATCATAAAGCACTACAGTTGTGGGAAAGGGGAATACTCATCCACTGCTGGTGGGAATGTAAACTTGTACAGCCAGTATGGAAAACAGTGTGAGAACCCTTAAAAGGGTTCTGACTGAAAATGAGCCTACCACCTGACTCAGTCTTGAGTCATACAAGGATGAGTCTTGTGGGTACATACCACTCCCAGGTATGTACCCACAAGACTCATCCTTCTGCAGAAATACATGCACAGCCATGTTTATTGCAGCTCTCTTCACAATAGCAAAGAGTTGGAACCAACCCAAGTGCCCCTCAACTGACGAGTAGATAGAGAAAAGGTGGTACCTCTACACAATGGGGTTGTATACAATGGTAAAGAAAGATGGCATCATGAGCTTTGCAGGTAAATGAATGGAACTAGAAGATATTATGCTAAGTGAGGTAAAACAGTCCCAGAAAAACAAATGATAAATGGCATCACTCATTTGTGGATGCTAGCATCAAGTAAGGCAAACTGAGTAACATTAATGCTATATTTCTCTTTATCCAAAAGCAACTGTGCTCTTCGAATGTGAATCTCTTAATGGACTCTAGAATTAACCTACTACCTATTTTCAGACTTTATAATTTTGGTACAAGGGTGGAAGGTATGCTTGTATATTTTAGAGCAATATAAAACTAAAAGGGAAGAATGTGGATCCCAAAATATGATTTGGAAATAACATATAGTTTGTTTTCAGAAGACATGATTTTAGTACATGTGTGACATACATAAATGCAATACTGATTGGAGGGAACAACAACAAAAGAACTAGGACAGGGGACTGACTGAAGCTGTAGAGTTCTTCACCCCCCCCCAAATAATCTACTTTGAAAAACTTTGAAAAGACTCAGAAGGGGAAACAGGACATGTATGGCAGACTGCATGAACTTGGGAGTGGCGGGGGCATGGAGGGGAAAATGAGTCTGGATTGAACTGAGAAGGGATGTATGAAATGCACAAAATTTCAATAAAAGATAAAAAAGAGAAAGCCTCACATCATAAAACACTATAGTCCATTTATCTTTCTTTTACCAGAGTTATAAAATACTATTAAAATCAATACTTCCCTCTAGATATCATCTCTATCCTCCAGTCTATATTCCGGCTAGCTTGGGGAGAAAAATATCAGGTGTACATTCTTAAGGCCTGCATATCAAAGAGATCCCAAAGAGTAAGGACACAGTCTAGGAGAAAACTTTCTGAAGACAAATGATTATCTATCCTTAGGAAAGGACAGTATATTGGAACATTTTCCAGATCTTTGTCATCCTCATCAGAGTGTCCTCTGGAGATTTCACTATCTCTTTACTCTTGTTATTAGCAATCATGAGAAGTGAGGGGTGGGTGACGTGGGGTGCTGTTGTACAGTTGCTTCTCCCACCCTCTGTGCTTGGGTTTCTATTCTTTCTTATTAGTGACCATGAGAAAGGGGAGCCTATAGGAATATTTACTCTTACTTATGTGACTATTTGATGCCCTGTGACCTTCACAAATTATTTCTAAAATTTTCCTGGCTGATTTTAACCCACCTGTGTTGGATCTAATACCCAAAATTCCTTTGGAGTGTATATGGAGCATTTCATGTCTAATGATTTGAGTAGGAAAGGAGGGTCTTGGCTCCATTGTGTCTGAGCATTCCGCTACCCTCCTTAAACATTCTTTGGCAGTCAATATTACATTCCTTAGGGTAAGAGGTGAGCTCAGGGTGAATACATATTTTGAAGAAGGCCACCAGCCCAGATGCCTGGATGGGAAAAGTCAAATTATAATTTATCTTTGCAATCTTGGATTAAGTAACTGTAATCTAGAGAATGAGGAACACAGAAAGCTATAGCATGTAAAAGAACTTGGAAAGAGTTGTTAGGATGTTCTTTCTCCTTAGCCCATGTATGTCGTAGCAACTGGAATACAAAAGCACATGCAAGAGCACCCAAGGTGCATTGGGGCAGCAATATGGGGGAGGAGTGTGTGTAAAGAATATTCTCAGTCAGAGAAAAACTAGCTCAGAAAACATGGAGCAGAAAGTAAGCATCAAAACTCTGCTGAGTAAGCATCTCCCAGCCACTGTGGCTACCTCCACTTCACCAAGGTGCAGCTGCATCAGCTGCTACCATGACTGCAACCACCACTGCAGTGGCAGCCTTCTCACCAGGAGCACTTGTCTAATACCCAACAGTCTATCTTTCAGGGTCACAAGCAGGATCTGTGCTTCCCCTGGCTGTAGTCTTAGGCTGCCACAAACTTTCATAGGCCTTGCAGACCCAGCCTTCTCCAAGCACTGGCTTTCTTGACACCTGGCAGGGCAGAACACTTTGCACCCAGATGTGAACATCAGTCAGCATCCCCTAGAAGATGTGCCCTCTCAGGTTCTTAGCCTCATAAGGGGTAGAAAAAGGAAGGAGATGGAAGATATTCATTGTGCTGGTTGATTTTCTGCAAACGAGTTATCTGGGGAGAGGGAACCTCAACTGAGGAATTGTCTTCATTGGATTGGACTGTCACTTTGTCTGTGAGGCATTGTCTTAATTGTTACTTGATGCATTAAGGCCCAGCCCACTGCAGTCAGTGCCATCCTTGGGCAGGTGAGCCTGGGCTGTAGGAAAGCAGGAGGATGGGGGGTGAGGGACAGCGAGAGCAGAGAAGTGAAATGTTGGTCTGTGTGCTCAATCTGCAGGTCTCCACCAATGTGTCAGGAGCTGATATGAAAACACTGGGCCTCTGTGAGTGAGGTGAAGGCTTTCTCTGCTCTGTTGTACTTAACTTGAGAGGCTTGGATCCTGCCAAATTGATGGGCACCCAAACCACACTATGCCAGAAACTTTGAGGATTTTTGTCTCATAAATCTGGAGGATGATCTGTGGCACTGCATGATATGGGTACACAAACCTACATGCAGACAGTACATTCATACACATACAAGAAAATTAAAAAATTAAAAAAAAACCCTTTATTTCTTTTTATTTTATGTGTATGAATATTATGCCTGCATGCATATTAGTGGGCCCATGTTGTGCAGTGTCTGTGGTGGTCAAAAGAGGGTGTCCGATCTTAGCCACCATGTGAGTGCAAGGATTTGAAACTGGGTCTCCTGCAGTAGCAGCCAGTGCTCTTAACCCCTGATCCATCTCTTCAGCCTGAAGAGCTAACAAGGGTTTACTGGCTGGAAGAAGGTTGGGCAATGAACTGAATGAGATGGCCAGTCCAGTTCCGCTCCAGATGTCAAAGTTCCTTGAAATTTTGGTCTTAGTATGAGTTCAAAGAAAGAGACATACTTAAGGGCAAATAGAGAAGAAAAACAATTCCCCTTCCTAACATCTCCAGTCTCTCACCATGGGAACACCAAAGACATTTTTGGCTTCAACAGTTCTGGTAAGGAAGAAGCTTTCCTTGGGCTTAAGGATATTTATAGGAGTTAGGCAAGGAAGAAAACTGTCATTTTGGGGGGAGGGTATTTTCCCCTGAACTACCCAGCCTTTATTTACCTCCAGTTTGCACCAATATTTTTCTTTTCTCATTTTGATATTTTATTGTATTTATGAGTTACTTACGTTATCTTTTGCTTTATATGTTCTCTTAAAATATTTTGTTTAAACTTAAGTGAATAAAAAGAAAAACAGCAATGGGTAGGAAGGGAAAAGAGGAAGTAGTGGAGTGTGTGTGACACAGACAGAAAGATGGGACTTTTGGGAGGGGGCTGAGCAAACGTGGGCGTGGGTGGAGAGGACGACTGTGAACAAAGTAAAATGACGTGTGTATAAGAAAACACCACAACCACATTCGATGTATTTAATTATTAAAATACATAAAAATGAAAAAAAGAATAAGGAGAATAGAAAAGTGAAACGGTACCTTCATTACTCAATCGTTATACTGTTGGCCAGAAATAGATTAAAAACGAGGAACACCAGAAAGTTCTACATAGAGATTTTTTCCCTAACAAATTTTCTAAGCACAAGGCCTAGTCTATGTGTTTTAAAAGAGCAGGGGTTTTTTGTCTTTTTGAGACAGGGTCTCCCTAGAGCCTCAGCTGGCCTGGAACACACTCTGTAGATCAGGCTGGCCTTGAACTCACAGAGATCCACCTGCCTCTGCCTCCCAAGTGCTGGGATTAAAGGCATGCACCACCATGTCTGATTAAAACAGTAGTTTTTAAAAGGTAGCTCCCATCAGTAAAACTGCCTTCTTTAATTGACTAATGGACATAGAAACTCTGAAAAGGATTATTCTCTATTCAGGACCAAATATAATGCTAAAGTCTCCTTAAGCTATGCACTTAAACAAAATATATTAATACAGGAGCTCTGACATCAACAATGGATTATTCTACCAAGGAGATGTTGGCCAGGGATCCAAGCCCCCACAAAAGGTAAAGGCTCCTTGCCTCCAAACTGGGATATCTGCAGGAAGAGAGACGATAAGGCCCTGCTGTTGAAGACCTGATATAAACATGAGAAAGATGTATGGAGACCTCACTTGCAAGTATACAGATGGTCTCTGGAATTCCAGAGAGTGTTACCAAAGACCACTAAACCAATAAAGCAAATATAGGTCTCCTTGAGTCAAGCAAGACTCCTCCATCAGCACCAGCTACACCTCATCTGCCTGGAAATACTCTGCAGCAGTGGCAGCCATATGCCTGTATATCCCAAATTTAATTGGCTATTAGCTCTCTCCTTGGAGGAATAACCCACGGCTGATGCCACAAGCTTACATCCTCTAATGGTTAGGAGATGTTATAAACCACACGAAGACCCTGCCATACTTAACAGAAGAAAATGTAATTCATGAATTAACATAGCATCCAAACATCTGTGTCTATACCAAAGTAACCTACCATAACAATTAGTACTGTTTAAATACCTATATATCTAATTGCGTGTGCTTCATTAGTAGGATGAAAAGGCTATATATTATACTGTTTAAATACCTATATATCTAATTGCATGTGCTTCATTAGTAGGATCAAAAGGTTATGCCTGGACAAGCTGGCAGCCCATGAAAGAAAACAGCCAGAATTGACTAGAGACCAAGACATCAGCTCCAAAGAAAGTAGACTGTTTTGCTTCTCATCCACCTGTGCCCCTTTTCTAAGCCTAGGGAACAATATGCAGAAGAGGGGCCGTGGTAGAATGTAAGGGCTGCGATTGGGGAACAATCTGCGGAAGAGGGGGCGTGGTAGAATGTCAGGGCTGCGATTGGGGTTAATGGTGAAACTACAACAATATAGACTGGACACTCATTTGATCAACTTGATTGAACATACAAGCCTCCCCTGCTGAATGGTGGGACCCATGAGCTGTGTGGGTTTGGGCACAACTGCTTGCAAATTGGTTTTACATGAAGGATGCTTGTACTCACAAATTATCACTTATTGTTAAAAAAATGAAAACAAAACAACAAAAAAAGAGAAAGATGCAGAAAAGTTATGGCAGAATGCATGATCTGGGATGGGTAGGGGTGGGGTGGGGGGAAGGGAAGGGGATATATGCCTGAACAGAATTGGAAAATGATGTATGAAATACACAAATCATCAATAAAAAAAATAAAAATAAAAAAATCAAAATAAATAAAAAAATAAAAGGTAGCTCCCAATTATTTTTTTCTGAGATGGAATTAAATGAGTGAAGTAAATATAAAAGAAAGTAATTCCTCATTATGATTTTAAAATATGATTTGCTTGGTTATAGTAGCACTTCTTGTCCTCCGTTGTACCACCTGTACTTGTCTCAAATAATAGTGTCTCCAGCTTTAGGTGGCATTATGATTATCAGTAGTTATTGACTTTTAGTCGCAGCTTGGCTCTGCTTTAACATGGGGAAATGAGAAAGGGGGAGGTGACTTAACAATGTGTTTTCCCACTTCTTCAATGCATGGGAAGCATGAGTAATGGAGAGACTTGAGTAGATAAGCCAGTAGATGGAAAACAGTTTATTAACCTACACCATTGGTGTTTACATAACTCCACATCTCTATCTATCTATCTATCTATCTATCTATCTATCTATCTATCTATCTATCTATCTGTCATCTATCTATCATCTATCTATCATCTATCATCTATCATCTATCTATCATCTATCTATGCTCATGCATACATATGCACATAGTTCTCACTATTTCTTTCTCTCTCAACAATACTGTGCTAGAACTGAATGGCAAGTATGTATTTGGGATTGAAATGTTAGGAAATAAAACATTTTCTTTCACAAAGTTAAGAGTGGCAGGGTTAATGAATTACAGGTGAGTTTGTTTCCATGATGCACACTGTTTGCTTTCCTTGTCATCAGTTTTATCCTTAACTGTAAAAGTAAATTCATTGAAAATAGACATGGAGGAGGGGAAACAAATCCATCTCTAAAACATTCAACTACTTTTAGAACCAGTATTTCTAAAAGATTTTTCTTGGGTATAGTGAGTCTGGCCTGATGAAGTTGGATTACCACAAATTCTAGACCAGACTGACCTACCTACCTCTAAGCCAGCCTGGGTTAGAGTGAGATACTGTCTCAAACACGCATGCGCGTGAGCACGCATGCACACACACACACACATACACACATACACATACACACATGCACACACACTGTAAAGGTAAGGATTTTTGCTGCAGAAGGTTAATTCTTATTGGGTTCTGAACACCATCAGGCCACAGTTTGTATGGCTTGTGTCCAGTGATTGTGCTGGCTGTAGTGGTGGTAGCGTATGTGTGTGTTAGTATGCATGGGTGAGAGGCCTTAGTTTCTTATAAATTCCAGAGGAAAACTGGAAGTTATCATGTTATCTGGATTAATTAGAGCTCCAATTTGGGGGAAATTAAGATTGGGCATATGTGTGCCTCACACTGTTAGAACTGGAATGAACATCTTAAATACAGACCCAAAACACAGTAGGCTTTATGAACAAGAGTAAAAGTAAGTTCTCACAATAGGTAGACATTTAGACAGCCTGTGTTTGAAGCCAATATTTTTGAAGGATTTAGTATGGAACTGTGGCTAAAAGAAATGGAGATATTTAGTGGAAAGGAGGCATATCCTTTCAGTTTATTTATTTTTATTATATGTGTATCAGTGTTTTGCCTGGATGTGTGTAAGTGCACCTGTGTCATGCAGAAACCCTGGAGACCAAAAGAGGGTGTCGGATCCCCTAGAACTGGAGTTAAGGATGGTTGTTAGCTGCTATGTAGGTGCTGGGAATCAAACCTGAGTACTTTTCAAGAGCAGCTGGTGCTCTTAACTACTGACCCATTTTTCCACCTCCCAGATTATATAATCCTTTCATAATGTGGATGGAGTACAAACTGTCTGTGATCTATCTAAGTGCTTGCTCTAAGACTTTGTTTATAAAGGGAGTTTTTGGAAAGTTAGGAAGAAAAAAATGGCTCATCATGGATGTTACCTTCTTATTGTAGGAATCCTGGTGCCTCTTCTCCGAGTGTACTACAAAATGGTAATCACATGAAGAATAGATTGAGCTGAACAGGATTACTTTACCATTAACTATGATGATCTGAGTTATAGACACTCAATTGAATGTCTAACTTAAGTTATCTTAGGACAGCAAGGGTGTATTTTTCCTCAAGGGAAGAGCTGACAATATGCTCACTATGGATGACATAGTTCTTGTCTACTCAGGGACATATATAATAAGGATCTGATTTGTTTTCCTTGCATTCAGAAATTCTTCTTTTAGAAATTCTATCAGTCTTGATTCCTACATCTTAGTTTGTAATATCCACAACAGCTGATGAAGGATTAGTTGCACTCCCATTTAGGAAAAATAATACCTGGTGATATTTGGTTCTACCTACACAGTCTGAATAAAATGTATAAAACCCAACTGACCAAAGATGAAGCTTACCCAGACTTACTATTTTATCCAGTTATACTTGGTAGACATTTTGCCTCATGACCTTGGCTCTGCACAGTTAAAATGTATACATTCCAAAAGAAAGATATGGAACTTCGCAAATGTGCCATTTTCTTCCATTTCACGACAGAAGTCTTCTCATGCACTTTTATTTCAGGATGAACTCCTGATTAGTAAGCATACATTTTGAGAGCTTATATGCACTATATTCACTATATGAAAAATTACCTACCTGAACATGAAACTCTCAGAAGTGTGTTAACAAACCATCTTGTTTCATACTATAAGAGGAGTTTAGTTTTGATGCATCGTTCATCCAGTACAAAGCTATTTCTGTTTGTTTTTATTTTGAAAAATGAGATACATAGAAGCATGTGAACACGTCATCTTTGTCAGTCTTGAGACTATGTGAAAACTTACTTGTTCAATGTTCTCTAAAAGAGAGATTTACAGAGCTATGAGAATCTGGCAGCTTCTTTTCATTCCTAACAGTCCCTAATAAAAGTGATCCAATTTGCCACCAGCCAATTTCAGAGCTTTCAAAACTTTGTTTTTGCTTTTACTATTAGACTCTGTTAACGGAGTGAGCACTGCTGAAAAGCTGAGTCAACACCTTAAGGACGGTCTGAAGGAGAGCATGTCCAGGGTTCTCCTGGGTTCACCTCCCCACCTGTACATCTCTTCTATCTTAGGGATGGGATCATCAAATAAAGAGTTGCCTTTAATACCATCTCAGTATGGACAGAGAACAATTTTGTCTTCGGCCTCTTAAATGCTTATGTGTAAGAAAACTCCAGTTTTTGCTCCATGGGTCAATGACAGCAGGCATTTATGCTCTTTGGTTCTGACAAGGAGATCCTCCTCTCACTCTGACTGACCTCATTACTGGTCTTCCTGCTTGTCACTGGGTTTGAATTTTTCTTCTTCTGACTTTGGTGGAGGAAGTCCATCAAATATCTCCAATGAAGGCTAAAATCACAGTTTAAACTTCCCTATTGGTAGGTCCGTTTATTTCTGTTGATAGTACCTAATTGCTCCTCATAATAAAGTCCATCTACAACACCCTTTGCCTCAGTGAAATCTAAATCTCTGGTTAAATTCTCTCTACTTTCAGGACCATAAAATGTGCTAGTTTCCAAGAAGAAAAAAAAGTTAGAAAACTGTAGAAATTATGCAAGAAGACTAGCCATTAAATTATCATCTTTTGTGTTTGAAATATTCCTAAGCTCTCATTGACCAAAAGAGTTTTGTTCTCTACCTTTCCTTGCTCCTCTAGCACTAGAAACACAGCTGCTTTGAGTCCAGTCTCGATGTACTTCAGGACACTGCTGTTCTCCGGTTTGCACCAGCAGGCCTTGGCTTAGCCTTCACTCTAGTCATTGCTGCCATCTTGCTTCCTGTGAAAGCCTTTTTCAAGGCGAGATTTGGACCTGAATACTGCCTCTACTCCCACTGCATGAGAGCAAGACACATTCCATTTTGTAAAAAAAATACATTCTCTATTGCTAAGGTCAGATCTAGTCACTACATAACAAGATGTGTGACAGAATTTTTCTCAGAGATTTACAATGTCAGTAAATTAACTATGTCCTCCTATTCCACACCAGTAGGCAATTTTTTGACTCACTTTTCAACTGAATGCAGAAATTATGTTTAGAAGTACTTATTCTGACAAAATGTTTCATATCTATCTGTATCCCCCTTTTTTATTTTAGGTTTTTGTTTTCTGACCCGCGAGTCTCAAAAAGGAAGTTGTATTGTACATACCTATAGGGTGGAATCAAGGCCCAGATTTCATCAGATTCACCCATGCTGTTTTGGGTGACTGTATGTGATTAACTTGGGAAGCAAACTTAATTTTTAAGTTAAATCATCCTATAGGTGAAATAAAATGCTACAAGGTGATACTGTTCAACAGAAAAATTATAGAGAACATTTGTATGTGCCAATCCCAAAGTTATTGTTATACAGATTTTAAGTAAAACAAATGTAGACAACAGCAATTTATATCTCCAATTAACTCAGATGCATTACTATATTTATCAGAGCCTTTAAACCAATATTGTTTAATATACACATATTTACTTTTACTAAGTCCTAAAACACCATGTAACCTGTAGACAGAGTCTGGGCAAAACTGGATACTTGTTGAACTCACATCAATTAAATATGCATTAATTGAATATAAACCCATGTCCCTCTCCCATCCCTCCCACTCTTCCCGATTCACCATTTCAGTCAGTTTTCTGATGCAGTCTTTCTGTTGTTGTTCTTTTAATATGCATCCCTCTCCACAAGAAATATTTGTAACTGGGTTATTGGCACTAGCATCCACAGATGAGGGATACCATTTGTCGTTTGTTTTTCTGGGACTGTGTTACTTCACTTAACATGATGTGTTCTAGCTCCATCCATTTACCTGCAAAGTTCATGATGTTGTCTTTCTTTACCGCTGCATAACCTTGCACTTCAAATCTTAAAACTACGCTACGGGAAAAGATTTGTATGCTCCAACAGGTCAAAATGTCACAAACTTAATGGCTGAGAAAGAAAAGATACAGCTTTGCATTGAGTAGGATGTACCAGGAAGTGCCAGCAGAAAGGTTGGCCCGTCTGAACATTGAAAGGAAGAAAAGCCTCAGATTGCTACAAACATCAAACCCTCTGTGGATCCTACTTGTAACAACTATTTATAATGAGTCCTAACGAAACGTACCTTCTAGGTGCCGCAAAGGTTTTAATACGAGAGACTTTCTTACCTCACTCCCCCATAGAACAAGGAGAAATATGATGATGATGAGGTCGTTCTCCAACTGTAAATTGGAGCCACCTGTTATAGAGGATCAAAAGGGTATTCCTGGACAAACTGTCAACCCATGAAAGGAAACAGCCAGAATTGACCAGAGACCAAGACAACAGCTCCAGAGAAAGTAGACTGTTTTTCTTCTCATCCACCTGTGCCCCTTTTCTAAGCCTAGGGAACAATCTGCGGAAGAGGGGGCATGGTAGAATGTAAGGGCTGCTATTGGGGTGAAAGGTGAAATTACAGCAATATAGTTTGGACACTCATTTGATCAACTTGATTGAACATACAAGCCCCCCCCCCCCCGGGTGGGTGGACCCAGGGGCTGTGTGGGTTTGGGCACAACTGCTTGCAAATTGGTTTCACATGAAGGATGCTTGTACTCATAAATTATTACTTAATGTTAAAAAATGAAAAAAAAAAACTGAGAGAAAGATGCAGGACAGTTATGGCAGAATGCATGATCTGGGATGGGGTGGGGTGGGGGGAAGGGAAAAGGAAATATGCCTGAACTGATTTGGAAAATGATGTATGAAATACACAAAGCATCAATAAAAAATGAAAATTAAAAAAATAGAAGTACTTATTCTTCACTGCTCACATTAAATAGGTAAAAGGAAAGCGCTTAGAGACTTTGTAAAAGAGACATTTATAGAATAACATGAATATACCATATAACATTTCATGGGGAATTTTTATGTGCTGCATATTTCATATCCATTAGGGATAGATTATTATTTTTAATTATTATTATTATTTTTGGTGTTTTTGAGCCAGAGTCTCACTGTAGTCCCAGCTGTCTTAGAACTAGCCCTGTAGACCAGACTGGACTTGAACTCACAGAGATCTGCCTGCCTGCCTCTGCCTCTGGAGTGCTGGGATTAAAGGCATGTGCCACCACACTCACCTTACAGATCGTTCTTAGCCGCCATGTGGGTCTTGGGAATTGAACCCGGGTCCTCTGCAAGAGCAGTCGGTGCTCTTAACCACTGAGCCATCTCTCCAGCCCCAGGGATATATTAGTCAGAACACCTGTACTACTGCCCGTTTTTCTTTTTAAATTAATTTTATTTATTTCTGTATGTGTATGAATGTACTGTCTGCATGCAAGTCTGTGCACCCGTGTCGTGCAATGCCGTGGAGGTCAGAAGAGGGTGTCGGATTCCCCTGGAACTGGAGTTCTCCTGGAATTGGAGTTTCAGACAGCTCTCGGCCGCCATGTGGGTGCTGGGGATCAAACCCGGGTCCTCTGCAAGAGCGTCGGCGCTCCCAACCGCTAGGCCATCTCTCCAGCCCCTGCCCGTTTTTTTATATTGACCATTTGTGCTGGACAGCTTTAGTGTCAACTTGACACGCCTGGGTTGAGGGAGCCTCAATTGGGGAATTGCTTCTATTGGACTGTGGCCATGTCTGAGGGGCATTTTCTTGAATGTTGAGTGATGTAGGAGGGCCCAGCCCACCCCTGGGCAGGTTGTTGGGTATTGTATAAGAAAGCAGGCTGAGCTAGGGCCAGGGAGCAGGCCAGTAATCATTGTTCCTTCATGGCCTGTGCTTCAGCTCCTGCCTCCAAGTCCCCACCCTGAGTTCCTACCTTGAGCTTTATAAGCAATGAACTGTGACCCTGGAGATGTAAGATGAATAAACCCTTTCCTCCCCAAGTTGGTATTTGTCAGAAGTGTTTTGTCACAGCAATGGAGAAACAAACCAGAACACCATCTGAAAAGAATCTTATTAGAGACTTGAGAAGAGGATACTTAGGGAATTTTGAGATGTTCACCTTTCTTCCACTTTATGTAAGAACCTTGTGTGTGATGCATCTTTCATCAACTATGAACATATTTTGTTGGATAAATACATAATGTAGTGACCATAGGTGACAAGAAATGTCAAAAGGGAGAATGATGGGAGACTGAGAATGCATCATCTTCTTCAGTACATGAAAGAACATAATGTTTGACTCATCTTTCACCCAGTAAGCAAATTACATTTTATAAGCATACATTTCAGTGTGCATGAATGAAACATCCAATTTACCACAAAAAACTTTTTAAACCTTTGAAAAAGAGAGAATTAAGAAGGCAGAGAATCTGATCTCTTCTTGCAAACCAAGAGAAATATGATAAGATGTGCTTTTCATCTAATACGAACACATGTTCTGTTTTTATTTATTTACAGATTGACACAGAGTTTTGAGGCTGGTCAATCTGGCTATGCTCATACCTCCCTCCTCTTGTGATGGCTCAGCCCTAGAACATTCTGTATTTATTCCTGGGGAAATTGAGAGAACTGGGCCCCTTCTAAGCCTTCTAACAACAGTTCTAGACAAATACCTTCATGCAGCCATTTTCCAGCATACTCCATGGCCTTAGACAAATAACACTATGGAAGACTTAGGGATGTAGATTTAGGATGGCGACTTAATGCTCCACTGGTTCTAAGATATATTATCTATAGAAGTGTATGAACATGGTGAAATGACTCACAGGGAAAATACAGGAATTATGAGTAATAGGATCTGTCTAATAAGGGAAAATACTGTAGATTATGTCCCTAGAGTGTGGTCTTCTTTTTGATCATTGAGGCAGGGTACCCAGGAAATCATCCCAATTGTATGAGAAGAACCTGCAGGTCCTTGCCTGGACAGTGGTAGAGGACTTGGAGACAGGAAGTTTAGATTCAAGTTGGCTCATAGTGTGTCTCTCCACCATAGATCCAGATGTATGCCTTATATTGTCCAGTTTCTGGACAGAGTCTTTCACTGAGAAGCATAATGTGAAGCAGCCCATTTGTAGTTTCATACCAATGCCATCATTAAGAATAAAAGGACAGAAACAATACTGTGAGATACAGTGAAATGTCACATTTTGTTATATTAGCCTTTTCACTTTCCATATTGATCATCTGTGATGTTCAAAATCTCAAACAGCAGGTGCAGCTTATACAATGTTTTCTCTCAGACTTTCTGATGTGATTTCTTTCCTTGGTTTTATGTTCACAAATTTGAAAATGAGGCCAAGATATTAACTAGGAGCTTCCATTTGTGCTGAAAGGAAAAGCAATTCAGTAGCCGTGTCAGCTCTGGTACTGTGACAACAGCAGGTGCCAATGGAATGGGAAACAGGTGTGATAGCTCATATTTCATGACAAGGAGGTATTGTTATTAGGAGCCAGGGTTCTGAGAAAGACTTTTCTACCTTTTCTTTTTTTTTTTTTTTTAATTGATGNAGAGAGAGAGAGAGAGAGAGAGAGAGAGACAGAGACAGAGACAGAGACAGAGACACAAGACAGAGAAACAGGGACAGATGATTTATTTTGTGATATTTATGGAAAGAAAGAAGACTTGGAGCTTAATTGTTTAGTAGCCTGAGTGTTATTACCTTAGTACGGGATCCTGGTTCCTCCTGTTCCATGTAAGCTATGAATATGTAAAAAGAACTTTTCCAGATATAAACTTAGGTGGCAAGATTATTCTAGATTAACAAAATATGTTATAAGTATAATCATAAATTCCCTTATAAGAACAGAACAACCCAAGAGCTCTATCACTGGGGAAGGCTGTGAGCACTGAGGGCCGAGATGAAGGGAAATAGATACATGGAAGGAGAGCTACAGCCACACAGTCTAGAAGAGCAAGAGACAGAGGCTCCTGTAACGCCTCGCCTGCCCACACCCAGATGTTGGCTAGCTGAAACTAATGGTAGAGTTCTGTCCCCCAGGTCTATGAAAGATTATGGAACTGCTGTAGAACTTATTTTATTATTTCATTTATTTTATTATTTATTTTTTATCTCTTTATTTGTTTATTGTTAAGGGATTCTACAATATAATAACACAGTTGTTTTCAGATAACATTGATGTTACTCAGTTTGCCGTACAATCAGGTAATTGATGCATTTTGCAAGTATCTTTGTCCAAATTTTGAACAACCCAAGGTTCCCATAATCCAGTTGGTGATGCTTGTATGCACAGGCATGTTGATCAATTAGGAGTCCAGTCTATATTGTTGTAGTTTCACCATTAACCCCAATCGCAGTCCTTACATTCAAGACAAGGTATTTTCATGATGATCGGTCTCCACTGTCTGTGGATGTGAAATGTTCCCACATTCCTCTAAAATGAAGTGGCCAGGGACTAGGAGACAAATGCTGGATGCTGAGTAGACAAGAACTAGGAAAGTAGTAGTTAGTTCCTTTTATTATAGTGATTGGCAACCCCAAGGCTAGTGTAATAGACTAGACTTATGTTAACAGCTCCCCCTGGTGGACTGATGGTCTAAATGAAGACAGTATTGTATTTGTCCAAGTGAAGCCCAGAGGCGAAACTATACAGAAGTATTAAAAGCAAATTCTAGTGTGCTTGGAGAAAAGCACCTGAAAAATCATAGGGAAATGTATTATTTTCTAAGCCTACTTAAAATATACGTATAATATATATGTGAGTGTCTGTGCATAGCTGAAGGCTGTCTAACAACAATCACAGTGCCAGGCAAGGTAAACCTCCCTTCAGGTTGTTGGCCAGGGTAGTTCAAAAGATTCCCAAATTACATTAATTAAATTAGGCTAAATTAGGCTATTGCCACAGTCCTTGATTGCTTCCCAGAAATTGAAGGTAAGACTCTATTGCTGAAGACACACATATTTCAGACACAGCACTTGGAGTAATAATTGAGTTGGAACTGACCTGAAAACCTACTACATGAAGATAAGCTGTCCTAGTATCAGAAGGTGTTAAGCAATCTATCAAGAGAGAAAAAAAATCAATAAAAATCAGTCATGCTACCCAGTTGTAAAGTCTATGACCACAACAATAAATGGTTCAGCAAAATATCTCTATTGATGCAATAGTGGCACTTTTATATTGGGTGTAAACGCCAGCTGTCTAACTAGACTTAAGTCCTGCCCATTATGAGGGAATCAAGTCATGGTGTCATGGTTCTATAAACAGCAAAATGCACATGGCTGGAGAAGTCATTGACCCTAGAGAAGAATTTACTATTGCCATTTTCCTAAATTAATATAATTTCTTACTACATTCTATATACTGTTCTCACCACTCATCAAAAAAGCTTCTTTATGAAACAGATGGAGACTGTTACAGAGATCCACAACCGGTTAAAATGCAGAAAACAAGTGCTTGTAGGGTGCTCAGCCCTAACTGATACATCTACAGTGCAGCTCCCTACACCTAAGGCTCAAGGACCTTTGAAGAAGAAGGGGTAGAAAAATTGTAAGAGCCAGAGGAACATGAAGCTTGCTGATAGATAATGCAATCTAGACATGATAGGGAAACTGTACACCATGAAATTTCCACAATATGGTAGCCTACCACGACCTGAGTAATGATAGTACCAGTTGACATGAAATTTCCACAATATGGTAGCCTACCACGACCTGAGTAATGATAGAACCAGTTGACATGAAATTTCCACAATATGGTAGCCTACCACGACCTGAGCAATGATAGAACCAGTTGACATGAAATTTCCACAATATGGTAGCCTACCACGACCTGAGCAATGATAGAACCAGTTGACATGAAATTTCCACAATATGGTAGCCTACCACGACCTGAGCAATGATAGAACCAGTTGACATGAAATTTCCACAATATGGTAGCCTACCACGACCTGAGCAATGATAGAACCAGTTGACATGAAATTTCCACAATATGGTAGCCTACCACGACCTGAGCAATGATAGAACCAGTTGACATGAAATTTCCACAATATGGTAGCCTACCACGACCTGAGCAATGATAGAACCAGTTGACATGAAATTTCCACAATATGGTAGCCTACCACGACCTGAGCAATGATAGAACCAGTTGACATGAAATTTCCACAATATGGTAGCCTACCACGACCTGAGCAATGATAGAACCAGTTGACATGAAATTTCCACAATATGGTAGCCTACCACGACCTGAGCAATGATAGAACCAGTTGACATGAAATTTCCACAATATGGTAGCCTACCACGACCTGAGCAATGATAGAACCAGTTGACATGAAATTTCCACAATATGGTAGCCTACCACGACCTGAGCAATGATAGAACCAGTTGACATGAAATTTCCACAATATGGTAGCCTACCACGACCTGAGCAATGATAGAACCAGTTGACATGAAATTTCCACAATATGGTAGCCTACCACGACCTGAGCAATGATAGAACCAGTTGACATGAAATTTCCACAATATGGTAGCCTACCACGACCTGAGCAATGATAGAACCAGTTGACATGAAATTTCCACAATATGGTAGCCTACCACGACCTGAGCAATGATAGAACCAGTTGACATGAAATTTCCACAATATGGTAGCCTACCACGACCTGAGCAATGATAGAACCAGTTGACATGAAATTTCCACAATATGGTAGCCTACCACGACCTGAGCAATGATAGAACCAGTTGACATGAAATTTCCACAATATGGTAGCCTACCACGACCTGAGCAATGATAGAACCAGTTGACATGAAATTTCCACAATATGGTAGCCTACCACGACCTGAGCAATGATAGAACCAGTTGACATGAAATTTCCACAATATGGTAGCCTACCACGACCTGAGCAATGATAGAACCAGTTGACATGAAATTTCCACAATATGGTAGCCTACCACGACCTGAGCAATGATAGAACCAGTTGACATGAAATTTCCACAATATGGTAGCCTACCACGACCTGAGCAATGATAGAACCAGTTGACATGAAATTTCCACAATATGGTAGCCTACCACGACCTGAGCAATGATAGAACCAGTTGACATGAAATTTCCACAATATGGTAGCCTACCACGACCTGAGCAATGATAGAACCAGTTGACATGAAATTTCCACAATATGGTAGCCTACCACGACCTGAGCAATGATAGAACCAGTTGACATGAAATTTCCACAATATGGTAGCCTACCACGACCTGAGCAATGATAGAACCAGTTGACATGAAATTTCCACAATATGGTAGCCTACCACGACCTGAGCAATGATAGAACCAGTTGACATGAAATTTCCACAATATGGTAGCCTACCACGACCTGAGCAATGATAGAACCAGTTGACATGAAATTTCCACAATATGGTAGCCTACCACGACCTGAGCAATGATAGAACCAGTTGACATGAAATTTCCACAATATGGTAGCCTACCACGACCTGAGCAATGATAGAACCAGTTGACATGAAATTTCCACAATATGGTAGCCTACCACGACCTGAGCAATGATAGAACCAGTTGACATGAAATTTCCACAATATGGTAGCCTACCACGACCTGAGCAATGATAGAACCAGTTGACATGAAATTTCCACAATATGGTAGCCTACCACGACCTGAGCAATGATAGAACCAGTTGACATGAAATTTCCACAATATGGTAGCCTACCACGACCTGAGCAATGATAGAACCAGTTGACATGAAATTTCCACAATATGGTAGCCTACCACGACCTGAGCAATGATAGAACCAGTTGACATGCCACTGGGGACAGAGGAAATTTCCCGGGGTCCCACCTCTAGATCAAGAGTTACAGGAGATTGCCAGGTGTGGTGGCACACTCCTTTAATCCCAGCACTTGGGAGGCAGAAGCAGGAGTTCAAGCCCAGCCTGGTCTACAGAGCAAGCTCTGGGCCAGCTGGAACTAAAAGGAGACCCTGTCTCAAAAAGAGCAAAAAAAAAAAACCCAAAAAACAAAAAAAGAGTTACAAGAAATCAATGGATTCTGAGGGAGGGATAATCAATTTTTTCCAAGGACGAGCTTCCTGATAGGGTATCTAATCCCATGTGGTCAGCCCTAAACACATGCACACAGGAGCACCAGTAAATGAACGTAGTGCATTTTATATCTCTCTATATGTCTATCTATATAGGTACATATATGTATATTTATAAATGTATGTATGTGTAAATTAATAAAGAAGAATACAATAAATTGATAAGGGGACGTGGAAGGAGCTAGAGTGGGGAGTGTGGGGGGTAGAAGTGATGCAGATAAGGTCCTCGTATATGAAATTAAAAAAATTGGGGTTATGCAAAAGTAAATTCAAATTGGAATTGTTCCTCTCAGTTCATGATCAGCAGAACAAAAAGTAAGTAAGCATTTATAACAACACACAAGCATAAACACATGTACACATATGCACATACTGTGAATTTTAAAGGAAATATAGAGGACAATTTGTTGAACACAGGGCAAAATTCTATGAATGTATGATTTCTTTTTTTAAATTTTATTTATTTATTTTTTGTATGTGTATGAGTGTACTGTCTGCATGTAGGTTTGTGCACCCATGTCGTGCAATGCCGCAGAGGTCAGAAGAGGGTGTCGGATTCCCCTGGAACTGGAGTTCTCCTGGAATTGGAGTTACAGATGGTTCTTAGCCACCATGTGGGTGCAGGGGATCGAACCCAGGTCCTCTGCAAGAGCAGTCGGTGCTCTTAACCGCTAGGCCATCTCTCCAGCCCCGAATGTATGATTTCTTAAGCACATTCAATCCATGTTCACAGATATTCCCTGTTTGATATTTGAGTTGCCTCCAGCTACAATCATGTAGATCGGAACTATTTTGAGCGAAGAATGTACTTAATGCATCCAATATATGGAACAACTTCAGCAGACATACACTTAGGACTAGATTTTTGTTCTAGTGGAAAATCTAAATAAAGTCATTGCAGAACAAATTTATATAACAAAATTTTGAATGTTCCCTGTAGTTTATCATGTATGGAACGCTATGCAGAACTGGTGGACACTGTGAGTGATCATGCGTTTGCCTAGAGTTGTGGTTTGTTGCCATTGCTCAGCATCAAGAGAGGGTACTGGTAAGAGGAACCACAAATTCAGAAAATGTTAAATGTCTTGTGTATTTCTTCTTCCTTGTTACTATTTTCCCTTTATCTTGTTTGAAATTTGTTACAATCTGTGGGATATTTTGTTAATTTCTAAAACCATTTTTAATGTAACTTTATGAATAATATTGAAAATTCAGATTGTGGGATAAAATATAATGAATAATAGCTATAAAATTTATTTCTATCAAGTTAAGAATACTATAATTATTATACCTTATATTTTACTTAATTTACTACAAAGTTACAAGATGAACTACAGAATCTGTTTACAAATCCCTACTGAGGAAATGGAACGATACTGATTGGTTAATGCAATGCAATTCAGAGCCTTTTGCTTCTTCTCCAAAATGAAGAGTTATTTTTATATTAGAAACTGTACTAATTGAGCATATGTAGGTGGGACATCTAGGTACAAATGCTGACCAGATAGGACTTAACATTTTGTGACAGAATGCGTGGAATCCAGTGGTGGACAGCTATGGGCAGACACAAATGGGGGGGTCTAAATTTGATTAATGCCTTTTATATGAAATGAAAAAAGATCAATAAAATATAGATTATAAACAACTTTTGAGTATTTTATTTTTACTTTTCATTTCTCCAAAGAAAATCTCTTTACTGATCTTTTACCTGATTTACAACAAACAGGGATCCTCTCTCAGTTCCATTACAGATATTTTTGTACTTGATTCCAAGTTTCACAGTATTTCGTTTAAAATCTCTTGTACATTACATATGTTTAAGTGGAACACTTCTGGTCAAGAACCTGGTGGAGGCAGCAGTACATTCCTATAGCCGCAGAGGTGGAGCAAGCCCACAGAACTTCACCTTTGTCTCAGAGGTAAATATTGTGTGTGATGGGAAACCAATAAAAATATATTGTATCAATAGATACAATAATACATATCAGTAAGTTCTCTTTAAAGAAATGTTTAGGTGCTGGGCGTGGTGGTGCATGCCTTTAATCCTAGCACTTGGGAGGCACAGGCAGGCAGATGTCTGTGAGTTCAAGGCCAGCCTGGTCTACATAGTGAGTTCCAGGACAGCTGGAGCTACAGGGAGACCCTGTCTCAAAAAGACAAAAAAAAAAAGTTTAGGCAAAGTAACTAATACTCATAGTTTGGGAATTTGTATTATCTCTGTGCCAGGATATACCCAGAAAACTGATCACCAAACAAATAATTTCAAAGGATTTCAAGCTACTTCATGAACCTAAATTAAAAAGACACAATAAAAACAATCATTCTTTACATTTTAGACAATTATCCTGTTTTTCATCACTTGTCTGTTCTCCACAATGAGCAGAAAGGGCAGACAAGGAAGCAGAAGTAGTAGATTTCTCTTTGAAGCAAGGGATGAATATTCATCTATTCATCTAATCTCTGAGGGCGGATCAACATAGGAGCCACAAAATGTCCAGACACAAATCGAATATGAGTAATGTTTATTTCTTTACTGATACTATCTCTGGCTTTGTCTTTTCTTCTACCTGATAAGAATGACAGCAAATATCTAAGGAAATTAGTTTCAAGATGGGGTGTGCTGGCACATGCCTTTAATCCCACAGCTCTGGAGGTAGAGCCAGGAGGATCTTCATGAGATCAAGTCCAGGATGATCTACATAGAGAGTTCCAGAGAAGCTGGGACTATAGGGAGACCCTGTCTCAAGAAAAGAAAAGAAAAGAAAAGAAAAGAAAAGAAAATCAGTTTCAAGGTTCCTCTTAGTGAGCCACTCTAAATCCATCTCATAGAGAGGTAAAATGACTCATTGTCATGACTGAGGACAGGGGATAAAGGGAAAGAGAAACACACACACACACACACACACACACACACACACACACATATATATATATATATATATATATATATATATAGATAGGCGAGGAGAGAGAGGGAGAGAGAGGAGAGAGACAGAGCACGAGACAGAGACAGAGACACAAGACAGAAGCAGAAACAGGGACAGATGACTTTATTTTGTGATATTTATGGAAAGAAAGAAGACTTGGAGCTTAATTGTTTAGTAGCCTGAGTGTTATTACCTTAGTACGGGATCCTGGTTCCTCCTGTTCCATGTAAGCTATGAATATGTAAAAAGAACTTTTCCAGATATAAACTTAGGTGGCAAGATTATTCTAGATTAACAAAATATGTTATAAGTATAATCATAAATTCCCTTATAAGAACAGAACAACCCAAGAGCTCTATCACTGGGGAGCGTGTGAGCACCGAGGGCCGAGATGAAGGGAAATAGATACCTGGAAGGAGAGCTACAGCCACACAGTCTAGAAGAGAAGAGACAGGGCGAGGTCCTGTAACGCCTCGCCTGCCCACACCCAGATGTTGGCTAGCTGAAACTAATGGTAGAGTTCTGTCCCCCAGGTCTATGAAAGATTATGGAAATGCTTGTAGAACTTATTTTTATTTTCATTTATTTTATTATTTATTTTATCCTCTTTATTTGTTTATTGTTAAGGGATTCTACAATATAATAACACAGTTGTTTTTCAGATAACATTGATGTTACTCAGTTTGCCGTACAATCAGGTAATTGTATGCATTTTGCAAGTATCTTTGTCCAAATTTTGAACAACCCAAGGTTCCCATAATACCAGTTGGTGATGCTTGTTGCACAGGCATGTTGATCAAAAAGGAGTCAAGTCTAGATATTGCTGTAGTCCCATGATTCACCCCTATCTCTCCGCAGCCCTTACATTCCCAATTTTCCCAGTGTCCCTAGCTTGAAGGGGAACAAGTGGGTGAGAAGAAAACAGTCTACTTTTCTGGAGTTGTCATTTTGGACTCTAGTCTTTCAGGTGTTTCCCTTCATGGGTTACAGCTTATCAGTGATTCCTTTTTAGTCATACTAACAAAGCGCATGCTATTGGATGTACAGGCATTTAAGCAGTACTAATTATTATGTCAAGCTAAGCTGTGAGCATAGACACAGATGCTTGGATGGTATGCTAATCCACAAACTGTGGTTTCTCTATAAAGGGTGACAAGTTCTTATTGTGGCTTATAACATCTCCTAACTACTAGAGGACATAAGCTTGTGGCATTCGCTGTGAGTTATTCCTCCAAGGAGAGAGCTAATAGCCAATTAGATTTGGGATATATATATCCCAAATTAGAATTAAGAAATGTTGTATGAAATGCTCAAAAGTTCAATAAAAAATAAGAAAAGTAGTTTCTTACAATAGCCTTTAGACCCCAAATTAGATTACTCTCAGGGAAATGGTAGCCTGAGGATACCGTATTTGTTTGAGGCATCCTTGTTCAGTTTTCTAATTCTACATATAAATATGTTGCAACAATTTCATATAGTGAAGTAGAAGAGGAAACGTCACAGTTTATAGTAGACACAAAACAGCTGAGAATAAATACTGAGAACAGAATCAAAATGGCATCAGCTTGGTAACATCTTACTTAACATCTTTATTCATTTTTATTCAAGGGTGCATTAAAAAGATGAATGAATATTTACTATGAAACATACTTAAGAGCAGATCATCTGGCTAAACCTGCAGGTCAAACTTTGATACCTTCAGGGCTGTGTTCTAAAGAAGAGGAAACCTCTCATGAGAGCACATGTGTGGTCTAGCCTTGAGTCAGTGAAATGTGGATCAGATTTGAACCCAGTTCTGTCTGACTTTAAGTATATTCCTTCCATCTTTGAGATGACCAATGGTCTGTAAAAATGGGAGCAGGAAGAAAACAAACTGATCCTGTGAGGTCACACCTCCATGCTGCCTCTGTTCCATACCATTCTAACCTTATCTTATATCAGTCCAAGCATTCACAAGCCCTGACTTCATGTCAGACGAGGCATGGGGAAAGTTTGCATTGCTGTGATCGCTCCTCACCTCTTCCATTTCTTCCCACCACTCTTATCCATTCCTTCCTTTCCCATCCTATACCATAGATTAAAAATGTCTTCCTAATGTCAAAATCAGCAAACAGCAGCTTATATGTGAGCTGACCATGAAACTCATTACACAAATTGACAAGAAATAATTTGTTTTATTCAAGAGATTTTCCATCCCAAGATTTCTGGCTGTGTCTGAGATTTTCATAAAATAAGCAATCTCATCAAAATTGACATTAACAAAAACAAAAAACAAAATTGACATGAAATATTTGTGAAATCAGAGAACAGACTCTTGGGGAAAAACACAGACTCTCTCTTTTCAATAGCACCAGTTTCCTGTGGTGGCTCCCTGATTACATTGCCTTCAGACAACATGGTTCAGGAGATCAAAATTCTCACTGCTTTGTCAGGGCCCTTTGCTCATTCTGTGAACTGGAAGAAAATCCTTAAGTTTTCAACTCTGAGATGCTCTATGGTCCTTCTTCCCATGATTCCAGTGTTCCTTCACTTCTTTACTATTCCCTCTCCTCCTACTGTGAACATTCTTGTGATTTCATTGATATTACACAGATATTTCAGGATATTCTCCTCATCTCAAAATGTTTAATTCAGTTAGAGTGATCAGGTTCCTTGTGTCTTACACAGCGACATTCATAGGATTCAACCTTAAGGACTCAGATGCCTTTGGGATGACAAGTTGGTGCTTATCCACCAACAAAATTAAACTTCCTTAAAGGAGAGAGAGTAAAAAGCTCAAATAGAAATGTATGAGATTTTTAAGAATGACTAAATGGAAAAAATAAAGGCCTTTTGATTTGTGGTGCTTAAAGTTTGGGTGATGTTTCATTAGCTGTGTGTATATAGGCTTCATAGCTGTTCATTAAATACTCTTTAGATTGTGTATCCCAGAAAATGAAATCACTGTGAATTTCAAAAGGTTTAAAGTACTAATAGTCATGCTTCTATTTGTTCACACTTAGCATGCATGGAGGAAGAACTTACTGCTGCTGTTCAAGGCCTAGGGCAAGCAAGAAGGGGTTTATGGGAAGGTTGCACCATGGTGACATTGCCACTTGTAGTCATATCACAGAATCTCCTGGCTTTCAATGCTTCATTCCAGTGATATTTAATATTGTCAATTTGACATGATCTAAAGTGGCCTATGAGACAGGGCTCTGAGCACAAGGTACAGCATTATCTAGATGAGGTTAGTCTTGGCTGGCTTCACAGCATAGCTGGGAAGGAGTGTCTTTATTAGGTTAATTACAGTGGAAAGACTCACCCCAAATGTTAGGGCTACCTACTGACAATGATCCAGACATAGAGAAATCTGAGGAAAAAGCATGTGTCTCTTCAGAAGTCGTCTTTGCCTTCAGCATCAGATCAGGACTGCCAAGATTTCCAGCTGGGTAGATGGAACAGTTAGCAGGTTCTTGCCTTCTCTACTGTGAACACAGAGTCATTATTGGACTATGGGGCTATTTATTGTCAACCAATCTAATGAAACTCTTTTTTTAATATATATTTATCCTGTTGGTAGCTTTCCTCTAGAAAACTCTCACTAGTACATTCTCCTTTACACAGGTCTATGGTATTTGTCCATCTACATGGGTAATAGCTTCATATTAGATGGAAAGTCCCTTAGAGGTGTAGAAAGGGAAGCTTGCATCTGTTCACCACAATGTGCCTACCACTGCTAAAGAATACCATGTTGATGGTTTACAACAGGGTCATGCACCAAGCTAGATAAGAAGGTTTGATGCACTATCTGTCATCAGGGCCTGCCTAGGTCTCTTCTTGCCACAAAGCCATGGTCAAGTCAAGCTGCATTTGAACCTTTAGGAATATGATGACAGATGGTACTGAGAGGAAATCCCAGAGGCCCCCCGGTCTTCTTCCTTCTTGGAGACTATTGATTCTGGGGGTTCTGAAATGATCCAGAGTTTGGCATTTAGTCTAATTCAGGTTCCAGAGTTGGAAGAATAAGCTGAGACTTTTGTTGAAACTATCAGGACCACTGTTTACCCTGCAGGCTAAGGAACTGTGGCAATCATTACCAAATGGCAGAAAGGAGACACATATGAAGGCTTAATAGGGAATGAAACTCAAAACCAGAAATGCAGTGCATCTCACTTAGTGATCAGGCATGACTACATTCCATAGAGCTTGACTATGATGAGTCCACTAGTGATACACACATTTAACAAACAGTCTTATTTTTGTGTATTAGCACAAAAATGTTTAGTATAACATACAAAATAATGGTGATTGAGAAGCCATTACAAAATGGTTTTAACTCTGTCTTTCCAATGAATATTCTAATAATTATTGTAAATGAAACAATACTTATAGAATTGTTAAAAATACATCACAAGATGTTTTACACCTTCCAAAATAAACATTTGAGAGAAAGACTCGAAGACTTGAAAGTGTCATATTCAAATATTTTCTGTTTTGTTTAAAATAATAACAGTCTAGGTGATCTTAATACAAGAAAAATGGAGTGCATACCTATACCTAAATTCGCTTCGTTTAACCAATGTCCCAAGATATCCTTTCTAAAAATGGATCATGGGTAGAAGCAAATTGTCTTCAATAAAAATTTTGCTTTTTTATTCTGGCTTTGGACACGGCCCACTTGAGTTGCTAAATAAAAAAGCCTTGCAGCTGTGCCCAGCCCTACTTAGCCCCTGATGATTTGCATGTGCCCAAACCACAGCCCACTGTCATGAGAACTTCATAGGTTGGTCACAGCCTGTGCAGGAGTCGGTCCCAACTAGGACACAGCATGAACTTGAGGGCCTCCACCCAGCTTCTGACTACCCTGCCTGCACAGGTTCCCAGGAGAGGATGAATAGCACTGGGAACCAACTTCTTCTGCAGTGTGTTCAGTGTTTCTTGTATCTTTAGGGAAGTTGTTTGTAACAAAATTGACCATGTATAAATTGTTGTATGTTTCCAGTGTCATGTATGGACTATAACATCTAGAAGACCCATATTCCACCTTCCTTTCTTTTACTCTGGGAGACAGAGTTGCTGTTACTTGCTGGGCTAGTTATGGCATTAATAGTTTCCTAGGCTTGTTTCAGTAGAAATCTGTGAAAGCCCTATATTTCTGATTTCACATGTATCTAGTTTAGAATATGGGGTTCCACAGAGGTTTAGTGGCAGTTGGTCTGGGATGGGTCACACTCTCTGTCAGCACCTGGATGTGAAGACTGGGCATATTATCACTGTCAACAGCATTGGAAATCTCCCATAGTGAGGCAAGTCACAACATAAGCTATTCCAGGATGTAGAAGAGTGAGTCAGGGATGTGTTATTTGCTGCTCCTGGTTCTTCCAATGATCATTATGCTTCTCAGACACAGTCAGGTTTGAAGGTTACTGGTAGATATGGACAGAAATCAGAATGGGCCTCTTTGGCTCTTCGATCTCTTCCTTCTCCTCCTCCCAGGAAGCACAGATGTGATGAAGATTGGTCTTTTTTTTCCTTTGAGTCATTTGAGGTATATTATCAGTTGGAAATCTATATAGCAAACCAGAAATTTCTGTATATATTTGAAGGAGAAACTGCACAAGAAATTATAGTCTGAATGATAAGTATTGAATGGTTTATAGGATAAGATGATTTTAAGCTGCCATATCTTTTAAGTTTCATATATTGAATGTTTGTTTTATTCAGTTTTCACAAACCTCTTAGAATTTCTTTAAACTTTGAAGTGGATGTTAGCTGTAAGGATTTGCCAGTTGGAATGACCTTGGAAGTATATTGGCTGTGACTATTCATGAACTTGCTTTGTATTTTTAGTCATACCATAGCATGATAACTGATACCATACCATCATAACTGATACCATGGTAACTGAGGAATAAAGTAATACAAAAGATTTGTTATTTTAAGGAAATTTATCTTAAGATATAGCATTGTCTGGACCACTTTCAGAGAATATCTGTATCTACTCTACAGCACTGATATACTAACTAAAGCCTCCAATGTGTGTTAGCTAATTTGGGGATTATTTTCTATTCAATCTCTCAGTTATGGCTCTCCTATGAGATTTGAGAGTCATTATGAGAATGCAGTATCCACTTCAGACAGACAGATGGATAGAGGTGAGAACTGCAGTATCAGTAGTATGGGATTTATTATAGGCAGAAGGGGCCATCAGCTTCCAAGCATGAGCTAGAGGAACAGATATCAGTGTGCAGGCTTAGACAGCTCATACCCACATCAGCAGGCAAGTTTGGCATCTACTCAAGCAGCAGAATATTTTGTCTTTAACATCAAACTTTCTGAGCACCTGACACCACTTGCCCTAAGGCAGTTTGTAGCTGTGGTAGGCTCTGGTATAGCAGAATTCTTGTTTCTATATTTATTTATTTATTTTTATTTATTTACTTATTTTTTGTTTTTTTGAGACAGTGTCTCCCTTTAGCCCCAGAAATCCTGGAACTCACTATGTAGACCAGGCTGGCCTTGCTCACGGAGATCTGCCTGCCTCTGCCTCCCAAATTCTGGGATTAAAGGCATGTACCATCACATCCAGCGACTTCTTAATTTTAAAACATTTTGTTGTATGAGTCCAATTCATGATAAACTCAAAATGTCTCAGGGATAGTATTGTTTATACCTAATGAAATCGTGAGATGGAGATAGCGATTTCTCTGCTACTGAGAAAATGAAAGTGATGGAGAGTTAGGATGAAAGGAATCTCCCTAGCTTCTTCTGCTAGGACTTCTGAGTGGTCGCTAAAGCTTTCTTTTAATAAATAAATTTCACCATCAAGATGCCCTCAGAAACAACTGGGGTAGCCCAGCTAACACTTCTGCTTCCCTGAGGGGTTTATGTCATGACTTGTATCACTGTGGGAGGGTTATCAGAATACTGTAGACAGTAATAAGTTGCAATGTCTTCAGACTTCAGGCTGCTGATGGTGAGAGAGTACACTGTCCCAGATCCACTGCCACTGAATCTGGATGGAATGCCAGTCGCCAAGTTAGATGCCAAAGAGATCAGGAGCTGAGGAGATTTTCCTGGTTTCTGCTGATACCAAGCTACCCACTCATTAATGTTCTCACTAGCCTGACAAGTGAGCTCGACTGTGTCTCCCAGAGATGCAGACAGGGAGGATGGAGTCTGCGTGATTTTGATGTCACATCTTGCACCTGAAATTAAGAACACAAAACAGATATCCATATGATAAGGACATCAGAAGACTAAATACCTGAAAATCCAGGCAATAATGATAACATTAGGCTGACTCAGTCATCAGTGCAGTCCTTCCTCACCAGAGAGACAGAGCAGCAGGAATGCCAGGAGCTGAGTGAGCTCCCTCCTGTCCATGTTGTGTTCTGATTAGGACTGACTCCCAGTGCATTAAAAATCCTTCAGAGCAGTGAGCTGTGCTCTGGGCACAGGCAAATCAGCAGGGGCTGGGCCAGGCTGGCCACAGCTGTAGGGATGTCTCACTTGAGTTACTCAGCACAGGCCCAGTACCTGCAGGTGTGTCAGCCATGTGCATAATTTTCTGCCAAGAATATGTTGTTCTCAGGGTACAAAGGTGCAGTGCCAATCTTGATTCCTGACAATAGCATGCTGTAGCACTTCTGAGCACACTTTCTTTACTGCTGTTTCTTCTGCAACATGGCTGTTCATTACGACCTAATCTCAGAAGAGGAAGGGAGTTCTCAGGCTCCCTTCGCTGGTGCCTGCCAACATTACTGAACATGGATCACCTTCCTCTTTGATCCATTTATCTCATACACTTGGTGTGAAGGAGAAGAGCAGAAATCAAAGACACAAACACAATCAGGAAACTGTGACTTATAAAGAGGGCAGGATCTATCACAGGAACCCGACATCTCCCGCTAAGCAATCTCTCTTACTCCAATCATGATTGCACTACCACATTACTTCTATCATGGGAGCCAAAGTTAGAGGTTTCCTCTTTCCATGTGAAGAGGATGTTCTGTGACTATACATACCCCTGCCTAGTGTTTCCTGGTTGTTTCAGCTTATGGCTCTGCTCTCTACCCAGTCTTAACCCAAGCCATTGTCTGCAGAAATGGAGGTCCTTTCACACTTTCAAGTGTGTGAATGAGCCAAGTGCTCATTCACACACTTGAATCTCTTGTTCTGACAATGTTCATTTCTACCACTCTCAAATTGGGCCCAAATCCTAAAAGACCATATATCTCAGTGACTGTCGGTAGGGCAAGTGGGGCTACATGGAGTAAGAGGGAAGTCTGTAAGAATGTAAACAGAAGCATTTTCTATAGAACTGTGACCACAGTATCCATAGTTTGAGGTGTTACTACTGTTGGCTCACACTCTGTGAGGCTGAAGAAAACTTCACACAGATAGTTGTCTTCCTAGGTGAAGTAGACACCTGGCACGGGTACACAGATCATGATGGCCACAGAAAGGATGTCAGTTGGATAAAAATTCTCTATACAGCTGGAGAGAAGGCTCAGTGGTCAAGAGCACTGACTGCTCTTGCAAAGGACCTGAGTTCAGTTCACTGCAAGGACACTGTAGCTAACAACCATTGTTTTTTTACATTTTTTTCTTTCGAGGCAGGGTCTCCATTTAGTCCCAGATGGCCTGGAGCTCACTATGTAGAACAAGCTGGCCTTGAACTCACAGGGATGTGCTTGGCTCTGCCTCCTGAGTGCTGGGATTAAAGGTGTTTCCATCATACTTGGCACAACCATTCTTAACTCCAGTTACAGGATATCTGACACCCACTTTTCACTTATACACATGCAGGCTAAATACTCATACACATGCAATAAAAACAAATTTCTAAAAATTAAAAAAATATTCTTTGTGGATAAAGAAGAAATATAAGACAAACAAAATGAAGGAATGAAATAAAGATAAAATATTTTGTTTTTAAAAAGAGGGCACATTTCAGGGCTGGAGAGATGGCTCAGCAGTTAAGAGCACCAACTGCTCTTACAGAGGACCTGTGTTCAATTCCCAGCACCCACATGGCAGGCAAGAACCATCTTTAACTCCAGTTCCAGGGAAATCCAATGCACTCTTCTGACCTCTGCAGCAATGCACGACACGGGTGCACAAACCTACGTGCAGACAGTGCAATCACACACATAAAATAATAAAAAAGAGGGCAGATTTCAAGGCTGGAGAAATGGCTCAGCAGAAACGAGCACTGGCTGCTCTTGCAGAGGACCCATGTTCAGTTCCCAGCACCCATATGATGATTAACAAGTGTCTTTAATGCCAGTTCCAGGGCACCCAGATCCTTATTCTGGCCTCTCAAGGTATTGAATGCATGCAATGCATTTACAAACATGCAGGAAAGAACAAATACATAAAATAACAAAAAATTTTTAACAGTTTAAAAAAAATGACAGGTTCCTAGTGCTTTGAGTTGATCAATCATGTTGACACTAGAGAAAGATCTTTTTTTTTTTTTTTTTGAGAAAGATCTTGAACTTGAGGAATATTTTTATATTTTGCAGTCACTTTAGCTATGTATCACCTGGTGAGAACTCTGTGTGTGTGTGTATGTGTGTGTGTGTGTGTGTGTGTGTGTGTGCATGTGTGCTAAATTGTTTCTTCTCATCTCCCTAGTGGAGTGTAATTCGCAACAAACCAGATGTTATAGCTTGTTAGCAGAGCCTCCCTTAATTACCCTGGGATTCTCTGCTGCTCAGCAGCACGTGTAGATTGTAAGCCATGTCCTAGTTACCCCTTGTTTGTGGTACCTTCAGCTGTGTGACTGTAGTGCCACGGATGTGCCATGGCTGTGCAGTAGTTCATACTGTTTACAATGTTCCCATTATCTTCCTTCTGACCTTACATGCTCCACAGCTAAACTGCTCACAACCTATTGCCACTACTAATCTCTCTTGCCAGAGCTTTTGGGTCAGCTTTCCTATTTTTGACCCCCAAAAGAAGAAGAGATTTCTGCTTCCTCTGTCTGAATCTAAGCAGTTTCTCAGCAGGTAGAGCTCTCCTCATCTCTGACTCAAAATCTTTCTACTGTTACTATATCAACTCTCCTGACCAGCCAACAGTGATTGCTGGCTGAGGTGCTGAGAGTTTCCAGAGACAGGACAAGTCAGGAAACTTTGAGTCCAGTCACTTCAAATTCCTTCCATTGTGCCTTGTCCACATGCCAGGAAGAAGAGAACTTTGCTGTTATCAGCATGCTTTGCTTCCACTAGAAGCTCTGTAGCCCAGGCTACAATTCTAGCTGGAAATTAGACCCTGACATCAGGGGTTTTGACTAGAAGTCTTTTGTCTTTATTCTTAGGTTTTTTTTTTTTGTTTTTTTTTTTTTTCTTTTTGAGACAGTGTCTCCCTGTAGCCCCAGCTGTCCTGGAATTCACTCTGTAGACCAGGCTGGCCTTGAACTCACAAAGATCCACCTGCCTCTGCCTCCCAAGTGCTAAGATTAAAGGCGTGCGCCACCATGCCCTGTTATGCTTAGTTTTTAACACTGCTTATGGTGCCTTTTATTTACTTTTGCTTTTTCTATTGAAAAATTTTATTGAATTTTTGTGTGTTTCATATATGTTGGTCATGTTTAGGCTCCTCTCTTATCTGCACCCCCATACCACCCACCTGATTTCCTGTGTTCTGTTCTGTATGTTAGCAAGTTAAGTTTGTGTACCCAGATGTCCCTCGGTGTGAGTCCATCCACAAGAATATGGTCAACCTATCCAGCATCACTCTCTTAAAGACCAACTCTCCCTCACCCGGAAGTAATCAGTTGTTAGTAATTCCCCAGCTAAGGTGGGGGTTTCTTACCCATTTCTCCACTTCTATGCTGGGTTTTTGTCCATTTTGAGTTTGCATGGGTCTTGTTCATTCTTTATTCTTATTTAAAATAAATCAGGGAATACCATATGATTTTTTTTTGTCTTGGAGTTTCATTATTCAAAGATGGATAAGCCAGTTTTTGAATTTTATGTCTGTACTGTTCAGACTGGAAATGGATTTTATATAACCCAAGGCACATGAAGCTTGCTCCAGAAAAACATATTAGACAAAGGCTCCAAAAAAGCTCAATGGAGGAAAGATAGCATCTTCAGCAAATGGTGCTGGCAAAACTGGATTGTGATTTGTAGAATAACAAAAGTAAACCCCTACAAAGCCCCTATACAAAAATAAACTCCAACTGGATCAAATATCTCAACCTTAAACCTGAAACGCTGAAGGTGATAGAAGAAAAAGTTGGCAGCAACCTACAAGTCATAGGCATAAGAAAAGTCTTTCTAAATCTAGCAGCAGCTGTACAGGAAATAAGGTCAACAGCTGACAAGTGGCACATCATCAAACTCAAAAGCTTCTGTACAGATAAAGAAACAATCAAGGAAATGAAGAGAAAACCCACAGAGTGGGAAGAAACCTTCACCACTGATACATCTGACAGAGCATTAACATCTAGAATATATAGACTACTTAAAAAACAAAGAAGAAAACAAATGACCTACTCAAAAGATGGAGTAAAGAACTGAACAGAGACTTCACCAGTAAGGAAGTAAAGGTGGCTGAGAAACATCTCAAAAAGTGTTCAACAGCATTAATAGTTAAGGAAATGCAATTTAAAACCACTTTAAGGTATCATCTAACTCCAATAAGACTGGCCAAGATCAAGAAAACAAAAGACACCAAATGCTGGAGAGGTTGTGGGGAAAAGGGAACACTCATCCACTGTTGGTGGGAATGTAAACTCATACAACTATTATGGAAAGCATTGTAGAGAATCCTCAAAAGATTCAAAATGAACCTACCACCTGATCCAGTCATACCACTCCTGGCTATGTATTCACAAGACTCATCCTATTGCAAAGATACATGCACAGTTAAGTTCATTGCAGCACTCTTCACAATAGTGAAGAGCTGGAACCAAACCAAATGTCCCTCAACTGATGACTAGATAACAAAAATGTGATACATCTGCACAATGGAATTCTTTGTAGTGGTAAAGAAAGATGACATCATGAAATTTGCAAGTAAATAGATGGAACTCGAAGCTAAGTAATTACCATATATGGGTATAAGATATGTATTCATATTCTAGAGTAATATAAAATTAAAATGTGAACCCCAAATCATATTTTGAAATTAACATACAGTTTATTCCAAGAGGTCATAATTTTGATATATATGTGTTGTTTATATAGGCATAATTTGAAGTAAAATAAAGGGGAGGAGGGAACAACAACAATGTAAGGACTGGGTCAAAGAACTGACAGATACAGTTAAATTCTGCTGAAAACAACAAGCCTCCACAGAAAAAATCCTTGGAAATACTGAAAGAAAGATGAAAGACATTTATGGCAGAATGCATGAACTGGGGTGGGGGAGGGGCAGGGAGAGTGGAAGGTATCCAAGTTAGACTGAAAAATGATGTAAGAAATATATAAAATGTCAAAAAAGAATGTAATAAAATAGAAATGTCATTACTTAGAGAAAAATTTAAAGAAAAATCCATTCAGAGCAAACCGTGGAGACTCATCTCTGTAATCACACACTCCAGAAGCCAAAGCAGGAAGATTTCTATAAGTTTGAAGACAGTGTGTGCTATATAATGAGTTCTAGGCTAGTCTGGGGTTCAAATTGAGACACTAAAATTGCCCTCCATAAAAGTCCTTCAGTATTCATTATATATACATGTGTGTGTTATAAACTATTGCAGAAGTTCCCAGCATATCAGAAGCAAGAATTACATCTAAATAAGCACATCTCACAGGAATATTAGATTACTAAATATTAACCTGGTTCATCACACTTGTAAGCAAAGAACATCTGTTTCTTCATTCCATTTAGAGATTTGGAGTTTCTTGAACTCCATGGATGAATCTTATCCATGTTTCCTGTGTTAGGAATACAAGAGAAACATTGCATTCATCAAAACACCCAGTAAATCTCCACCCTGAACTTATTTAGTCACCTATAAGTCTGAACAAGGTGAAAATTTTGATATATACTTATAAGATTCAGACTTTCACTTTTTACCTAACCAAAATCCCACTCAGTAGTCACACTGGAGAATGTAAGGGGCATCTCCTCCAGGCTCAAACCAGCCAGTAGATTCTGAGAAGGATCTGTAAAGAAACCTGGAGCCAGAGGCTGGTTGGTGATCTCAAACATTCCCAAGATGTTAATAGAAGACACATAAGAAAGTGCCAAATTTCAATCCCTTTTCTCCTTTGTAGGAAGCTTTTCTTTTTATGGAGAACAGGGACCACATGGCCCTGCTAAGGAGGATGGGAACACACTGCCGTTTTGAGAACACTGTGGGGATCTGGACCCTCAGCGCAGAGACCAGCCGGCTACTTCCCACAGCCCAACCTAAGTGGTAACTCCAACTTAGGCTCTTAGCCTGGACCCACAAGAAACGTGTTCCACTCTTGGCCATGACTTCCCACCTGCCCAGAGCCGGGACAGGAATTTCACTCACAACACCAGCTACCCAGGTTGGCGGTCTGCAAAGGGAACCTGTTTCCAACCACACTGGTCATCCGAAAGAAATGCAGGCTTACCTTAGCCTGTACGCAGGCAATAATTAATAAAAATAACGGCCAGAAATTCCGTGATGATGTCACTATGGAATTCAAATTTACTCTTTGCCACAGCTTGCTTTTATAAACCAAATGACGTCAGTTCCCAGGGCCAATCTTGAGCACCCCAACTCCGTGTCACTGCACACCTTGCTCCACCCAGCATCAAGCACCTAGGCCATGCTGCTTGCTCCTCCCTGGGGTAGAGCCAGACTCTTGGCCATGCAGTGCCCAGAGACATGCCAGCTGGACAGCTAACCTGCAATTCAAGCTGGATTTCCCTATACTCCTTGACAGCAAATGAATCCAGATCTCAGGACCTACATTATGAAGAAAGTTTCCGGCTGTTATGCTACAAAAAAATTAAGAAAGTTGAGTTCTATCCCAGAAGCTCCATCTCTAAGGACAGCAGTCCTGATTTCCCATTGTTAGCTCTCTGAAACTGCAGATGGTAAAACCTAGGCACAAACCTTGTATTCTTCACATGTTGGCCTCCAACTGCTCCTGAACAGGGCTGGTGAGATGGTTCAGTGGGTAAAGGTTTGGGGCAAGCCTGACAACTAGAGTTCTAGTTTAAAGAGAAAGAACAAACTCCCGCAAGTTGTTCTCTGACCTTTCCATGGATTCCATGGCACATGTACACATGGAAATGCACATACGTAAATAAATAAATACAAAATTATAACAAATCTAAATAAACAAACAAAATCCACCTGACCTTGAGAAAGCTGATAATTTCAAAGATGCAATACTGTGGCACAACTCAGAAATGAAATAACCAAGCTGTATTATACTACAATTTAAGACAGAAACAAAAACTACAAAACATTATTCAATATTTATAATTGTTAGATGCATTAAGCTCTGACTGCTTCTCCCTTAGTAGGAAAGATGAGGACTGTACTTGCCACATGTGGTGCATTTCTATTTCCTCTCACTTCTATCTACTCCTATCCTTCCTGCTGTAGACACTGCTTGTGACCTAAGTATATGACATGACCATTTAGCATGAAGCATTGATAATGTACTAAAGAATTTATTTATTGCTCAACTTGCAAACAGGTTTCTAAGTCATCAGCAAGACAATAAACCTGTCTGGAGGAGATCATGTACATCCTATGTCTTCACTTAGAGCAGATATTGGGTTTTTTTTTTTTTTGCATAATTTTCTAAGTCTTTTCAAAGTTCTTTTTCAAAGCAGAAGATTATTGCTTTTGGGAGAACTTCACTGTTTCAGTTGGTTCCTTGTCTCGGTTCTTTTGTTGTTGTTGTTGTTCCCTCCAACTTGCATTGCCTCAATGTATGCATATATTATGTTGTCTGAAAACAAACCGTATGTTATTTCCAAATCATATTTCAGGATTCATATATTCCCTTTAATTTTACATTACTCTAACATATGCATACATACCTTCCACCCATATACCAATATTCCAAAGTCTGAAAATAAACGGTAGGTTAATTCTAGAACCTGTTAAGGGATTAACATTATAAGAGCACAGTTGGTTTCAGATAATGAAGAACATAATATAAATGTTGCTCATTTTGCCTTACAACTAGTTACTTGGTGCTAATATCCACAGGTGAAGGATATCATGCACCATTTGTTTTATTTCACTTAACATAATATCTTCTAGTTCCATCCATTTACCTACAAATTTCATGATGTCATCTTTCTTTACCACTGCAAAGAACTCCATTGTGCAGATGTACCACATTTTCTCTATCCACTCCTTGGTTGAGAGGCACTTGGGTTGGTTCCACTCTTGGCTATTGTGAAGAGAGCTGCAATAAACATGGCTGTGCATGTATCTCTGTGGCAGGATGAGTCTTGTTAGTATATACCTAGGAGTGGTATGACTGGGTCAGGTGGTAGGCTCACTTTGAGTCTTTTAAAGGTTCTCCACACTGCTTTCCACAGTGGCTGTATGAGTTTACATTCCCACCAGCAGTGGAGCTTTCTCTGAGACTGTGCCAATCTACAGTGGTTTCCTAAGTGATATTCTCTACATAGTTGTTTAATGTGTTCAGCATTCCCAAAGGAGATCCAGAAAGTACAAAATGGAAACAATGAGGGCAGTTTGTCATAATTTGAAATTCTTTTTTATTTTATTTTATTTATTTCTGTATGTGTATGAATGTACTGTCTGCATGCAAGTCTGTGCACCCATGTCGTGCAATGCCGCGGAGGTCAGAAGAGTGTCGGATTCCCCGCGGAGGTCAGAAGAGGGTGTCGGATTCCCCTGGAACTGGAGTTCTGGAATTGGAGTTTCAGACAGTTCTCGGCCACCATGTGGGTGCTGGGGATCGAACCCGGGTCCTCTGTAAGAGCAGTCGGCGCTCTTAACCGCTAGGCCATCTCTCCAGTCCCCATAATTTGAAATTCTTACAGGTTTCTCATATCTGTGTTTGTTGTGAGACATGTTCTTCCATAGTGATACACATTATATAAAGAGCAATAAAATGTTTGTTTCCATAGCCCTAAAGTCAATGATAGAAATAATAGCTTCTGTTAGTAGTTCTTCAATATGGAGACATAACCCACTCTCTCCACTAACTAACTAAGTCTTGAGGAAGATAAAATTGCACTATTGCGGATATCTTACTGGACTGGTCCTTGTGATTTGTAGGCTTTCTGGCTAGGTAGAATATCCACTGCTTTTTTTCCCTGGCCAGCTTGCATAGCACCTTTGAAAGTCTTTGAGGGACAGTCTTCAGGGAGGAGGCTTCCAAGTCAGTTTCAGCTCAATTCCTCCAAGCCCTGTGTCCAAAGTGTATGGTATCTTCAGCAGTGGTATCTAAGTTCAAATTCTGGGAATCAAGCAAGGGAAATGGCAATAGCTTATATTGTTTCAGGAGCTGCTTGGCTCCCCTGACCAGACATTCCTGTAGGTATTAAATGTTATTGTCACACTCCACTCCTTAGGGACCTCAGTCTTCCAGGAATGTGCCAGCTCTCTTCCCAAATAACACTTAACTAATCCAATTGTTTGGCCAGTTCTACCCATTCCTCTCCTTGATTTATTGGATCTCCACTGAAAACCCCTTAACTTCAGTGTTTTCAAACTCATGGATGATTGTCCCATCACTATGAGCCCACTCTAGCATCTCTCCAACCTTTCTGGATGTATGTCCAACTACACATTTAACCAAATACACTTTACAGTCTTTTCTACATAAGTGTCTACCTAAACTCATCTCCATCTGGTGGTATCCCTAGTTCTTCACCCAGCCAACTGGGTCTATATTTTTCACCCCTCCCAACTTTTACAGCCAGGATGTCAAGGACTCTGCCAGGCAATTTTGACTGCTCTGACAGAAGCAAAGGTAAGCACATTTCTCAAGGGCAAAACTACTCTAAACTAAAAAGGGCCTTAGATTTGTATCTAAAACAACAATTCTAGGGCCAGGCATGGTGGCACATGCCTTTAATCCTAGCACTTGGGAGGCAGAGGAAGGCAGATCTTTGTGAGTTCAAGGCCAGCCTGGTCTACAGAGTGAGTTCCAGGACAGCTGGGGCTACAGGGAGACCCGGTTTCAAAAAGACCAAAAGAAAATAATAAATAAAACAACAATTCTGGTGACCCTCACCCCTGTTTACAGTTCTGCTCTCACAAAATGACTTCCCTATGTGAAATCTATATATCCTGGATCTTCCTTAAGACTTAAAGGCCACCTCCAAGCACTCTGACTAAGAAAGCATCAAGAATGGATGTCTGAACACACCACTTGGTAATCCAGATGCTTCCAGAATTTCATTTATCTGTATTCTTTGGAGGAAGAACTGACTCTTTTCCTTCTACTTTCTGAAAATTTTTGTCTTCCTTATGGTTCCTTGGGATAAAAATGATCCCGAACCTGCCCTTTTCTTACTTCAGTTCACTCTCAAGCTCCCAGTAAGAAAATAGTCTTCTCTACACTTAAACTCAGTGGTTTACATGTAAACACATGGAAGTAAGAAGGAGGATTCTTAAGGAAGTGTTCCAGCAGGAGAGAGGGGGATTGCAGCAGGAACTGTGGGCATGAAAACGACTCTGTCATTTGTATGACTCCGCCAACAGAGCAATTGTTTGGAGACTAGGTCTTAGTTTGTAACCCCAGGTAACCCGGAATGCACTATATATACCAGGCTGACCTTGAAATAACAGGCCTGCCTCTGCATCCTAAGTGCTAGGATTAAAGGTCTGCACATCCATCCTTGGCCCACAATAAAGTAAAATTTAAAAATTAATAGAACTTTAAAATAAAAGGATTTGTGTTTCTCTTAAGCCTCAACACTAGATTTCTCATGCTTAAGCCTTCTTTTAAAATATTTTTATTTATTTTTTATGTGTATGAGTATATTGTATTCCCTGCATATATGTAAGTGACCCCATGTCTTGTAGTGCCCACAGAAGCTAGAGTGGACATATAGTTCCCTGGAACTGGAGTCTCATAGGTTATTAGCTGCCATGTGAGTGCTGGGAATCAAATCCAGGTTCTCTGCAAGAGCAGCCAAGGCTCTTAACCACTGAGCCATCTCTCCAATCTTCATGTAAGCCTTCTTATATGATTGATAGTAATCCCTACCTGTTGGAAGCCAAAATGATTAGGGTATTTTTGAAGTTAAGCTCCAGTTGAATGTAGTAACTAAATAGAAAGCTTCTTGCCCTGTTAAATTTTTCCATGTTTTATGTTTCTTTAAAAATAACACCTATTGGCCAGGCATGGTGGCGCATACCTTTAATCCTAGCACTTGGGAAGCAGAAGCAGGTGGATCTCTGTGAGTTAAAGGCCAGCCTGGTCTACAGAGAGCTCCAAGTCAGTTAGGACTAAAGGGAGACCCTGTCTTGAAATGATAAAAAATAACACCTATTGGAGCCTAATTGCTTCCAGCCCAGAGTTCCAGGACCATCCGGCACTGATGCTTCTGGTACAGGGTTCCAGGACCATCTGAGATTTGTTGCTTCCAGCCCAGAGTTCCAGGGCCATCTGAGCCCTGTTGATTCCAGCACAGGGTGAGTTGCAGGCCCGACTTCTCAGCAGGAATGTTCCAGGACCATCTGAGGCCAGTTGCATTGGGTGCAGGGTCACTGGAGCTGCTCCAGCTTCCAAACCAGATCAGATAAGGCCCTACAGTCACCTTCTCAGTGACAGGATTGGACAAGAAAAGCCAGTGCCACCCACCCCCTTGTGACTATCCTGGGGTGAACAGAGGAGGTGATTCAGAAGAGACAGTAAACATTCCAACCTAGAGGAACAAGCCTTCAACCAAATGAAGAAGAACTTGAATTTTGCATCAGATTACAAACAACAAATCAAATCCACATGTCAAGAGCACAAAGGAAATCAACAACAGAGAAAAAGCAAATAATAAATCCTCACCAAAATCTATCAGTCCTATAGAAGACTTGAACAATGAATACTCCCTGGAGATAACCCAGGACACAGATCTAAAAAGAACAATAACAGACATACTAAAAGAAATGATAGGAGAGAATGACAAACTCAGGGATGAAGTGGAAACACTGAAAAGATCCCATGCTGAAATGAAACAGGAAATTGACTAGCAAATCAAGGCTCTAGAAGGAGAGAATGACAAACTCCAAAGGGAGCTGGAAATACTAAACAAATCACAGAATGAAATGAAAAAGGAAATTGCACACTCATCCAATCAGCAGGAAAAGATGGGAGAAAGCTTCAGTAACAGATTGGATGAAGCAAAAAGCAGAATAACAACACTGGAAGACAAGGAGGAAGAATTACAATGCTCAAATAAAGAGAATGAAAAAAATTTTTAAAGTGGAAGAGTGGAACAATCAGGAAATACGGGTCACTATGAAAAGATCAAACCTTATCATAGGGACAGAAGAAGGAGAAGAATCCCATGACAAAAGTATTGATCAGATCTTCAACAGAATAAAAGAAGAAAATTTCCCCAAACTGAAAAATGACAAACTCATGCGAATACAAGAAGCACATAGAACACCAAATAGACAAGATCAGAAAAGGAATATATTTCCCTCAAAGAAACTGTGCCATATATAATGTAAGTGCCTTTGGTAATTTTCTGGAAAAGGTGGCAAAGACAAAACAAGATAGCTACTCGTGTGGTTGAAATTCAGGAAAGGATGCCTCTTCTGGTGTCAGGTCATGGTACAGCTTTACCAGTCACAGTGAGATCCAGAGACAGGCTATAGGAGAAAACACAGATACAGAGCTTTAGCTTCAATTAATTAGATAAAGAGGACCCAGCAATAGGGTTGGCCCTTGAGGAAGCTTATATAAAACTATGGGTTTTCATAAAACTTCCTGTTTCTTTTGATGCTTTTACACATATATTGTGGTGGGAAATTGAGACGAACCATTTTTAAAAATTAGAGTTTAAGTTGCTTTAGAAAGCAGTTAATTGATAACTCATTCACCTTTTTGATTATGACTTTGATTTTTCAGTAATAAATAAGCATGCACAACTATGGCTTATCCTAGAGAGTTATAGCAAATGCCATGAGAGATATGAACTTCATCAAGTGGTCAAAACATGATAAAAGTTTTAGATGTATAAGTGGAACCATTTTCCATTTTGATTTGTTTACAAAAACCATAAAAAGTAAACAGCTAATAAGTCTTTACAAAACAGTTGGCCAGATTCCTATGCCTGAGCAGTAGCAAATATTCACCATGAAAAAGTATCATCACAAATATGAACAAATTTAAAATGACCAAAGGAATTTATGTGATTTTTGTCAAGTTCATCAGTACACAGATGATGGAGGTTGTCACTTCTTAGACTGGTAAGGCACAGCATTAAGAATTCAGTATAGAACTGGATAGTTTACTGAGCTTGTGATTAATGGGACTGTCTTTGTAAAGCCTTAACATCTTGATGAAAGAAAAAATGGGCAGAAGAAACCTATTGAAAAAAAAGAGATATAATTAGATATTCAGCAGAACAATTTCCTTCTGTGAAGGTGTAAGATGTTTCTGTATGGGATTGAATGTATTGACTAAAAATTGGATGGGTGCATCTATGGACAAGTTTTGGGTAGAGGTAAATACTGATAACAAGAAGGAGTTTGAGGTATGAGACAAAGTGACTTGAGATAGCTTGAGCCATACACTGAGAGTCAGTTAGTGAACAGACGGGTTGATTAGGGAATTGTTTGAAAGAGCATCTAAAAGTTTTACCTGCTGTTTCCTCTGGGGGTTATAAAAGAGTGCCTTATTTTAGCATCATCACATCTGGTTTGTTGGCTCCATCTGACTAATTTGTTATTGTATTAGAAATGTAGCAAGTACTTGCAGGAGAAAACCAGTTTATGAAGTTAAGGAATTCCTTTTTGTAGGAGGGAGATGAAAGGATATTTGGCCTTCCAAATCAGTAAAGGTTTTCTGCCATTCTTCTGAGGTCTGCACACAAAAGTTAATATCTTGAGAGATGGAAATACAAATAATAATCAGTATCTTCTCTGGTAGTTGATGGTTTTGGTTCATACATGTTCAATAAGAATAATTCTTTATTTGGGGCAAAAAATTTATTTTGATACATTGGGAAGAAATGAACATTCTAAATTTTCTAAACAGAGACTTAATTGCCTTATGGCTGTAAAGGGAAAGAGTATTAAAACTAATAATCAGAGATGTCTTTGTTCTGAAGTTTGAGATAGTATCTGAAATTGATGAAATATAAGAAGAATTAGAGTGAGAGTGAATTTAATTCAGTGTCTCATTTAAGGAATTCAAAAAGTGGGAGAGAGAGCTGCACTGGTAATTCTCAAAGAAGATAAAAAACTGTTGATAATGCCTAGAAGCAGTTGAAGAGAATTTAATGTTATCTTTTCTTGAAGCAAACAAATGTAAACTACTAGAGTTAATAGAAAAGTCAGTGACAGTATGTTCAAGATAGCAATATAGCACATTTAGCTGAGTTCTGTCTGGGGAAATGTGTAAATGAAAGTTTTGTGATAAATATTTTAAATCTTTTAAAACAGATTTGTATCTTTAGTATATAAGGCCAATAATCTACAATGGCATATTTTATTAAGAAATTTTTGTCTAATAAGGAGTATTGCCTTATTTACCCACTGTTGATAGAAGGTGAGGATATTGATCCTACCTTCATGAGAAAGTTCCACTGAAAATGAGATGTTGGTGCCTAGTTAAGACTCACTCTTAACTTCAAATCTTTCTTATCAAGATCTAAAGACATGGCAAAATAGCAAACTTTTAAATCAATAATAAGATCATGTACTTTTGAGAGACTACAGCAGGAAAATGATTTTCATCTATGGTTATTGAATATCTAGAATGTCAGTTACACCATCTAATATTTTTAAATACATGTAATGGGTAGATAGACCTTCACCAAAACTAAATGCTCTTGAATAAGTCTTGATTAGACATATTTTTTTTTATAAGTCAATCCTTGCAATAGTTAGGAAGAGTAGATCATAACTCCAATGATTTAAATAGAGCTTTGATAATACTATCTCCTTAGAAAATTTAAGATCATATATAACACCTTAAGTATCATGTTTTATGTACTTAAAATAACTTTCTCAAACTTTCATAATTTAATAAAAACTCTCTCCTTCCTTTCCATTCTGGAATCTTCCTTCATACATCTTTCTTTACTAGAAACATTTCCATTCTTACACCCTTCTAACATTTTCTCTTACTTACTAGTTATCTTAGTACTGTGCGACATAACATTAACAAAAATTTTTACCATCTCTTGGGAGAACTTTCTTGCTGCTGGAGCTACTAAACAATGTCTATCCCCCTCTCTTTACCTTCCAGTAACAAACCAATGTTTGATTCCATCAAAGTTTACCCTGGAGAACCAATACATTTTTTGGTTTTACTTACAAAGGGTAGGTAAGGGATTGTATGTGGATTAATTAATATGCTGTGCCAATTAACTTAAAGACACAATTTCTCCCAGTTGTTGAGAATAAACCATAATATAAATTTAGTAAGTGTAACCTGAATCAGTAACATCTGAGCAAACAAAAATTCTATTCATTGTCCAATTAAATTATATAAAATAAAGCCAAAGCTCTTTGTTAGAAGGAATTCTCATAAGATTGTCTGATATTTTTTTATTTCTCCAGTTACTTCTGAGTTTGTATCTTTAATTATAAATACTCTGATATTATATTACTTTCAATAGCGATAATCTATTCCTTTACTAGGGCCAAGAAGGAAGCTGGCCTGCTGCTTTTCATTGTCTTAGGATGTGGCAATTCCGTGGATGGCTTCACATCTCCTGTAGCCTGGGAAACTGAAATTTTAACAGGAGTTTCCAGCAGAGTACATTACCTGTGGCAAAATAGTTTCTCATTAGCTTATTTTATTATAGATGCTTTTAAATCATAAGATAAATAATATTAAACTCTATTGAAAATAGTTCATCCCTTAGCTATTCTAAAGCTCACAATGGTGTTACTTGGGCTATTTTGTTGTATTCTCTACTATTCCAGAGTCAGAGGGCCAGCTTGACTCAGGAAAGGGAAATTTGAACATGCTTTGAGGTAATTATACTAGGGTCTGTGGCGGGAAGGCCAGTTCCTATCTCAAGGGTCAGATTCTTAGTGAATTCAAACAATACATGACTGTTTATCAATATACCATGCACAAAAAAGCATTTGTTTCTATGCAAATGTGAATCTAGTGGTTTTCCCTATATAGGAGACTTGTTGGGTTCAGAGATAACTGGCTGGTCCCAAAGCACCTGACATTCTTATAACCTGTATAGACTTTCAAGATGCATCTTATCATCTGCTGGGGCTTACCTTGGAAATGGGGATTGATAAGTCACAGCACAATTGAAGGGTCCCTTTCTGATATCTCTAAAGTTCATTAATGTATGGCAGATGGCATTTAAGATCAAGGAGAATCCAGCCAAATGAAGTACCTGCATTTACAGTGTCTAACCTGAGAAGCCCTTGGCTACACTTGGAATGACCAGATGACTGAAAACTTATAGCCACAATCAATTAGATTGTATCTAGAAATGGAGGCAGAAAATCTAGAAAGGACAAGTACCTTCCTTCTTATAAAGGGACCTAGCTGTAGGATAATACAATACTCTGACTGATATTTACCACTAGAGGCCACTGATTTATCCTCCAGTTTAGCTTTAGGCCAGGCTTGAGTGCAGAAAACCATCAGAAATTTTTTCTTTGATATCTGTATCAAACAGATACTGACTACATTTGTTTTGTTACCTCACTTGTTAGACAAAAGGAACATATCCAACTTTCCCTTGTCTTGCTCTCCAGAGCATCCTGTGAGTCTCATTTATCTTCATATTGTGAATGACAATGAGGAAAAGGCTGTTATGAGATTAGTAACTGATGAGATCCAAGTTTCTTGCATCTCATCCTTATTTAATGGCATCCACAAAGGAGCTGGAGCCGATTTGGATTTATTTACTCTTCCCACTGTGACCTTCTAATACCCTGCAACCTTAATGAATTTTTTCATTTTGCCTGCAATTTCCAATTTCATTCACCTGTGCAGGACTCATCATTCTTAAAGCCTTTGGATTAAATATTGGGCTTCATGTATCAGGGAACTCAGTCATCTTTAAATGATTGTGTACATTGTAAAAGATCTCATTGCCTTTGTCCATTGTACTTTCAAAATCCCCCTTAAAGTTTTCCTTTGATCCTTCATTGAAATATGTAATTGTTAATCTGTATTACATTTTTCAAATTGAATAGGAGGCAAACATGAGAGTCTTCAGGGAAAATTCCTCTTTTTTAAAGAGGGCTGTCTGTCTATATAGATTAGAAAAGCCATTTTATGAATTATGTAATCTTAAATTAAGCACCCATAATCTAGAGAATACAGAACACAGAAAATAATACCACCCAAAAGAAGCCTACATATCGCAAGTAGAAAAAGACGTTGTAAGAATGCTGTGTCTCTTTTATCTATCCACATCAGTGAACGGGAAAGTAAATTCAAAAGCAGAGGTCCCTTGAGCACAATGGATCTCACTTAGCGAAAAAGAGTCATAGGTATTTCTTTGGGGAATTTCCCCCTTTACCCCTTGTATATCTAGCCAAATGTATTTCCAAAGAGTTAAATGTTTCAGTAGAACCATTTCTAAGCTGCAGTTTAATCTGTCACCAATTTTTATCAAAGATTGAAACAAGTGTCCCTTGGTGGAATACCAGGGACCATATTGGCAAATAACATTTAAAAGTTCATAAATTGGCTTTGTTGATGACTTGGCTCCGATTCCTTTAAGTTATTGATTTTCATGCATGTGCACAACATTCAGGAGACAGAGCTCCCCACAGTAGAAGCAGAGACTCAAAAGTGAAATGAATGCAATAAAAGAAAATGAGGCTTCATAAAGAAGAAAGTGGAAAGAGAGCACATTTTGTATGATTGCCGCCTGTAGTATGGATAAGGCTTTGCACTCACTGTCTTACTGCTTATGACATAAGTATGACTGCAGACATCCTCTAATTCCTCTTTTCCTTGGGACTTCTTTTTTTTATTTTATTTATTTCTGTATGTGTATGAATGTACTGTCTGCATGCAAGTCTGTGCACCCGTGTCATGCAATGCCGCGGAGGTCAGAAGAGGGTGTCGGATTCCCCTGGAACTGGAATTCTCCTGGAATTGGAGTTTCAGACGGTTCTCGGCCTTCTATAGGCTGCAATATGTAGGCTCCATGTAGAGAATTTATTTCTCACATTGGGCACCACTGTGTCAGGGGAGGGCCCTGAACCAAGACACCCTGACTCTTGGAGGCATTTTGGTTATTCTAACTTTTGTTCTGAGTTCTCTAAGAACTCTTCTTTCCCCACCTTATGTATTCCTGGGGCATAATCTCTCTCTTTATTGAAATGGTACATCAGTGTCACGTGTGAAGGAATGAGGATCTTTACTTACCAAGGAATGATTTTTCCCTTTCTGACTCCTCTGAAACAGAATAGGATATAAACTCACAAACAGATGTATTAATCGAATCCTACCTGTTTGCAATATAAACTGCTTTCAATGTCTCTCCTTCCAGATATGGTACTTTCATAAGATACATCATTCAGAGTCAAGAGCAAGGAAGGGTCATGAGGAATTAAAGCTGAATGTTTAGCTTAAAGGGAACTCAACAGCCTTTAAAATAAGATTACAAATCGAGATAATGTTGAATGACCTCAAAGCATAAGACTAACTTTAGTTACAAACTTAGATAAGATTGTGTCTGTAATAGAAGTCATTCTCAGAAATCATTTCTGCAGAGATGTGGTCAGTGATTTAGGGGACCCTGATGTTTCATACTTTTGAGTTTTCCTTAGATTTTCAAGGAGTTAGCATATTACTCAGAGCTCCAGCTAGAAAAAGATGACATATTCCAATTGTGACCAGTTGAGATCAGCTTTCATAAAGGGGATCCTTATAGTTATGTGTATCCAGCAGGGAAGCCATCAAAGTATCAAAATATCCAGTGGCTTGAATGGACAGGATTCTGTGAAGATCCATACATGTACAAGGGTAATTAGAGTGGAAAAAGTCCAAAATATGAAGAAAATTATGGAAATGGTCAAAATGGAAGGAAAATAGTAGTAGTATCCAACTCCTTTTCCCCCCAAACAATATCCATGACCAGACTTCACTATCCTTAATCCTTCTTATCCTACAACTTGCCCTCCAGTTGCTAAAGCCAACAAGAAGATTCCTGGTAAGAAAGGGCATTGATACAGTTATATCAACTACTTTTCCAGGTGCTTCAGAGAAGAGAAGTTGAAGTCATGTGGCAAATGGAAAATATCCAGTATTGGCTACTCTTTTTGTTCTTCAGGATGTATCCTTGTCCATTTATAAGATAAAATATTCATGTAATTATCCAAGAATTTCATCAGGTATTAGAATGTCCTGGTAATCTAATTAAGAATATAAGAAGAGGCCCAAGAAATTGTTCTTAAGATATAAAACTTGAGATCTTAGTAAAAAGACAAAAAGAAAAAAATAGCACTGTTGTTTTGCCTGTCTTCAATTCTTACTGGCAAGTGCATCTATGCACTGCTTTTGCCATCCTTCAAAGACATGAGACAGAACTTTTTAACCTCAAATATGAACTGACGACTCATGTCTGTGCAAGAATCCTCCAAACCAGACGGGGACTGCTGAGATATATAGCTTGTGGACTGAGCAGCTACTGAGGTTTCAGCCTCTTCAGAGTATAGACTCCCATTGTTGGACTACCCAGGCTGTATTATGGAGCCCAGTACAGGAAGATCAAGACAGGTTGTGGTGCTTACTGGACCTCATTTGGGTGTTCATGGGAAGGAAAGACCCCAGTGTGGAGCACAGGGGTAGGGTTGATGGCTGTTTTGGCTTGCTAAGGAGGAGCCTTCAAACACTTCCTTAAGGAAAACATGACATCTCTCAGCCTAATTAAAAAAAAAAAAAGAAATCCTAAGCTGAGTTTGGTAAAACCTAAGACATCATAATCTTGATATATGTGTGGCATGCATATATGCATATTTTGGAGTGAAAGAAATTGAAAGGAACAACAACAAAAAAGACTTGGTCTATTTATAATACTTTGCTATTCTACTTTTTTCATAAAATTCCTCACTGTATATTATAATAATGTAAACCATTAGGTCAGAAAGCCCTAAACCTATGTGTCAATTGCACATTAAACATTTCTGTTTTTTCTAACATTATTTTTTTTATTTTCATTTGCGATATTCACATTATAACATCACAGCTGCTTTCAGATAGAAAGAATTATAACCTTTTTTTATAGCTTTTCTTTCAATTGGGGGATTTGGTACTAGTATCCACAAATGAGGGAAACTATTCCCTTTATTCTTTGGGGACTGTTACTTCACTTAGCTTAATGGCTTCAAGTTCCATCCATTTACCTGCAAATCTCATGATGTAATCTTTCTTTAACACTGCATAGAACTTCATTGTGTGGATGAAGTTTTTTTTTATCCAGTCCTCAGTTGGGGGCATTTGGGTTGGTTCCAACTCTTCACTATTGTGAAAAGAGCTGCAGGGCTGGAGAGATTGCTCAGTGGTTAAGAGCACTGACTGCTCTTTCAGAGGACCTGGGTTTGATTCCCAGTACCCACATGGCAGCTAAGAACCTTCTTTGACTCCAGTTCCAGGGTAATCCGATGCCCTCTTCTGAACTCTGCAGCTTTCCATGATGGGGGTGTACCTACCTACATGCAGGCAGTATACTCATACACATAAGAAGTAAAAAGAAAAAAAAGAGCTGCAATAAACATAGATGTGTGTATATATTTCCTCCTGATAGGAATTTTAGACTCTAGCTACATGCCAGAACCCCACATTCACAAATTTTATAACTTTCTAGACTATAGCTATGTCCCCAAGCCTCATATTCCCAATGTCAAAGATTCTTGCTAAAGGGACTCCTTCCTCTCTAAATAAATCAGTCATGTTTAAACTGTGCAGATGAACCTCAACCAGTTAAGAACAGTTAAGCCCCCAGATCAGGAATAAAAGGGGATGATCATATTAACAAGGCATTCATTCTTGCTTCCTCTGATCAGAAGTAAGTTGCCTTGATGAGGAGCTTTAAATTGAAGGGGTGGTTTCTATCTTTGTGACCCCAAATTTGCCATCTTCTTATGGTATACCTTCTTATGAATTGCTGATCACGGAAGCCCCACAGGACCCCAAAACAGTGCAAGCTCTTCCCATTCCCTATGTTAGTTCAACAAAATTAATTGAAAGACCCCATGCACATTGGTTGCAATGTGTAGGAAATTCAAGCTGGAACTGAGCTAGAAGGTTCCTCTCTTCTGGCTAGCTTTCATAGTTCTGGAAGGGGATATACAGGCTTCCAGGGGAGAAAAGGCATTGCATTAGTGGTCTTAAGTATCTATGAACCTCAGTATAAGAATATTCCTTTGAGTATTTAAAAAATATTGTTGAACCCTTTTATCAAAGCAGTTTAGGAACAGAGTGGAAATGCTTGTGTGAACTGATGCTGCCAGGAGATTGAGGCTTGGTGAGCAGCTTCCTGGAAGGTTCTTGTTTGGAACTGCAGCCCCATGGGAGGACTCTTCTTGTCCTGCTGCAATAATAGTTTGCAATATCATCTTCCTCCACAGATTTGGTGGTCAGGGGGAAACCTGTCTCAAACATAATCTGTCAAAAAAAATAATCTACTAAAGAACAAAACAACTGCCACACTGTAACTTCAAAGATGCAGAAAATAATAGCAGCCACTGAAATGGTCAATAGTAATGTGCTTTCCTGTCTTCCTCATCTGGGGCCCAAATGACCAGCATCCACAGTAAGGATACCCTGGATTCCATCTCTCAGATCTGAACTAGAGGACACTGCCTCTCTGAGTCAGCAAGCTGCTATAAATTCACTTAGCCTAGATCATTCTCTAATAAGGATATGCAAATTACTTCAGAATGGCTTGGGTTGAAGCTTGAAGAGCACACCTGGTCTTACCTAACTGTGCTGGATAGCTTTAGTGTCAACTTGACACACCTGGGTTGAGGGAGCCTCAATTGGGGAATTAGCTCCATTGGATTGGCTGTGGCCACATCTGTGGAGTATTGTCTTGATTGTTGGGCAACGTGGGAGGGCCCAGCCCACTATGGGTGGTTCCACCCTGGGCAGGTTGTTGTGTACGGAATAAGAGAGCAGGATTGGCATGGGCCAGGAGAGCAAGCCAGTGAACAGCATTCCTCCATGGCCTGTGCTTCAGTTCCTGCCTCCAGGTTCCTGCCCTTAGTTCCTGCCTTGAGCTCCCTGAGAGATGAACTGTGACCCAGGAGATGTAAGCTGAATAAACCCTTTCCTCCCCAAGTTGGTGTTGGTCAGAGTGTTTTGTTACAGCAATGGAAGACAAACTAAGACACTAACCCAGTAGGAGTTAGAGTTAGCAAAACATTTCTAAGTGTAGGTCAGCCATTTTGTGGTCTTTTCTGTTGCACTGTCATCACTGTCATTTAGGGGCTGGTGTTAGGAATTCTTTTCTGTCTTGATAGGACTGTAAAGTTCAAGAATGATCTCAAGAACTCAAAAGTAAAATTTTTATGTCACTTGAAACAATGATCATTTAAGCTTTTGATCTTTGTCAGCAACAGAATGCAGGTAGATTTTATGGAAAAGTGAAGTAAATATGGCCTTACTGAATGTGAATTACAAGATGGAGTCACTGAGTAAAGATTCTTTACATCAAGTCTAGAAATGTCATGGGGAACAGGAGAGGATGGAGCCATGCAGACAGAGTGTTGATGAAGGCTGGGAACTTAAAGTGCTTAATGAACTTGTCTCAGGGAATGGAAGGCAGGGCCTCTGCAGCTTCTCAGTCCTGAAACCAGGGTTGTGTATCCCAGAGTCCCCTGTAGACAGAGGATCAGTGCCTGTGACTTATTTATATGAAGAACAATTAGTCTTCACATTCATGTTAATCCATATGCTTGTCCTGGGAGAAAAGTAAAAAACCAATTTCACCCTCAGGAAGACCCCAAAACATTTGGTTTGGGTATATAATAATGTATTTGATTCATGCTAATAGAAAGGTGTATATCTCAAACTATTTCCTAAATGTTAAAAATCCAACAAACATATTAACTGAGAATAATCTAAAAATAATTCTGAAAATAATATCTAAATTATAAAACTGTGTCCCTAAAGTAATATATAAGTGTTATTGTGTTTATTCACATGTCTGAGGGGGTGCATGTCATATGTGTACTTGTGGAAGCCAGGTGTCCACAGGGGCTGCCTTCCTTAATTCTCTTTAAGTCACCTTTGGAATGGTGTCCCTCACTGAACTTGGATCCCTCAGAATCCTCCTCTTATCCCAGTGACCAATGTGAGAATACAGATGCAGACCAGCACATCTGGCTTTTTATGTGGTTTCTGAGGATCTAACATAGGTTCTGATGCTTATGCAGAAAGCTCTTAGTACTTCTAACCTCAGGTAAGAAGAGGGATTAAGGTGCTGACTGGGTCAGTAAAAAGTGGATTCTGCCTCATTCCATCATGCTTGGCCCACACAGTAATAGCACCTTCACTCTTGGAAGTGTATGCTTTCACTGTACTTCACATGCAATTTTCCCACACTGGTTCTAGTAGACAGTATTTTGACACAGCTTCAAATTTAGTTTCATTATGAAAACCCACTGCTCAGCCCTTGTGCTTGTCTTTCATATTGTGTGTCGTGGTCAGTGCTTCTCTGAGTCATTCTGGGGCTTTGATTTTATCTGTGATTCTTATTTAATTAGTTCAGTTTTAAAAGACTTTTAGGATGCTAGTCAGCTTCTTCCAACCATAGAGTAAGCATGAACAGTGCAATATCTGGGTCAGCTCTGGTGTTGTGTGAGCATCATGTACCAAGGTAAAGGGAAGCAGGTAGGATAGCTGAGGGCATCCTAGAGGCCCAGGAAAGGCTGGTGTCAAGGGATCAGATTTTCTCTTTCTGCTAAAGAGTTTATGTGATAACTATATAGACCACCTATGAGCAGGAAAGGTGCCCAGACAACAGAAGTGGGCACACCTCGAGGCATCATCACTGGATGCCAAGTGGATCAACTAGGGACCTTGTGTATCTTCTTGGTGTTGAGTTACTGATACTCCTATCCTGTCAGCTGACTGGATACATGTGTTAGTTGCTCCTCTTGCTGGTAGATAGTAAAAGTAAAACAGGATCCTGTTCAATTTGGAACCTAGAGAATGCAGTGATCAAAGGAGAATTCAAGTGCATTTTCCAAAAAGCTGTGACTTACAAAATTCAGCACCGAGAATGGTCCTCACTGTGAGTTATAAGCATAATTCATATACAACAATTACTGGTATAAAATGATACATTCAGATAAGCACACAGTCACTCATAATATCATGTACACACATATGCATACTTACTTTGATTCCTGCAACCAGGAGTTAGGAACTATTAGCAAGATATAAACCTAACTGCAAAATGCCATGGAATGGCAAGTGAGTGAATTATTATGCTCCTATACAAGACATACACCCAGATGTTCTTTCTAAAATGGGATTATATTCTGATAAACTCATTTTAGTTTAATATTACAAGCTATATTGAAAGTCAAACACGATTGGGGATTTCCCGGGACCACCTGAAGCACAGGTAGGAGCTGGGTGCTTCAGCCAGGCAGATTGTTTGGTTTGACCCATTCATCTTGGGCTAGATTGGCGTGTGTGGCTGTGGGGGCAGAGTTGTCTTCCCAGCTGCCTCCCAGCTGGTATAAAAGGTGGGCCTGTGTGAGACTTGAGATTGGGGATTTTTCCGGGACCACCTGGAGCACAGGTACCTCCACCCCTTTCCCCGCCACCAACTGGGATTGCTGAAGGAGTGTCCAAGTGGATTCTTTGGAGAACCTTCATAACAGAAAGGGAAGAGTGAGTTAGACATCTAATAGAAAGCCTAAAGCTTAGACAGGTCAATACTCCGTAAGCAAGGAGAGAAGGAGAAAAACAAATCAAACAAACTCCTTGTTTGAAGGAGGCAAGCAAAGCAAGCCTTCAACACAATGAAGAGGCATTTAGGATTTGCATTGGAATACATGCCAGGGACATGAAGAAGAGACAACATGGGAAAGGTGCAGGATAATTCCACACCAAGCTCTACCAACCCTGTGGAAGATTCCTACAGTGGGATCCCTTTGGGGATGGCCCAGGACACAGATATTAGAAGTACAATTGTGAGGGCTGGAGAGATGGCCTAGCAGTTAAGAGTGCAGAGTGCTCTTGCAGAGGACCCAGGTTTGATCCCCAGCACCCACAAGGCGACTGAGAACCATCTTTAACTCCAGTTCCAGGGGAATCTGACACCCTCTTCTGATCTCTGCAGCACTGAACAACTCAGGTGCACAAACCTACATGTAGACAGTACATTCATACACATACAAAAATAAATAAAAAGAAGTACAATTGTGGACATACTCAAAGAAGTCCAAGACTATAAAGGGCAAGAGAGAGAAGTAAGAAAAGAGAATGAAAACCTCAAGAAGGACCTAGAGAGAGAGAATGACAAACTCCAGAAAGGAAGTGGAAACACTGAAAAGATCCCATGTTCAAAAAGATAAGGAAACCAACTAGTGAAGCAAAGAGCTACAGGAAGAGATTGAGAAGCTCCAAAAGGAAGTGGAAATACTAAAGAAATTAGAAGACAAAATGAAAAAAAAAATTCAAACACTCATCCAATCAAGGGGAAAGGAATGGAAAAAGCCTCAGAAGTAGAATGGAGGAAGCAGAACAAAGAATATCAGACCTGGAAGATAACAGAGAACAACTAAAAACCTCAAGTAAAGACTATGAAAAATTTAAAAATACACAAAAGTGTAACAACCAGGAACTGTGGGACACTATGAAAAGATCAAACCTCCACATCATAGGAATAGAGGAAGGAGAAGAATCCCAAAAGAATGGTATTGATCAGATCTTCAACAGAATAATAGATGAAAATTTCCCCAAACTTAAAAAAGACAAACCAATACAAATACAAGAAGCACATAGAAATCCAAACAGACAAGATCAGAAAAGAAACTCTCCATGCCATATCATAGTTAAAATGCTAGAAGCCCAAAACAAAGACAAAATTCTGAAAGCCACAAGAGAAAAACAAGTTACATATAAGGGGAAAACTATCAGAATTACAACTGACTTAGTGCAAACTATGAAAGCAAGAAGAACGTGGAGCAAAGCATTCCCAGTGTTAAAGGACTATAGATGCCAACCCAGGTTACTATACCCAGCAAAAATGTCGATTATAGTTGAAGGAGAGAGAAAAGCCTTCCATAATATAAACAAGATGAAAGAATACATGTCCAGAGAGCCAAACCTTCAGAGAATACTTGAAGCAATTCAAAGGACAGAAGAAGGGAGCAACTATTTCCAGGCACCTAGAAAGAGTAAATAATAAAAGCATAACTGCAGAAGTAGAAACCTAGACCAAAAACACAAATGGGGCTGGAGAGATGGCCTAGCGGTTAAGAGTGCCGACCGCTCTTACAGAGGACCCGGGTTCGATCCCCAGAACCCACATGGCGGCTGAGAACCCTCTGAAGCTCCAATTCCAGGAGAACTCCAGTTCCAGGGGAATCCGAGACCCTCTTCTGACCTCCGCGGCGTTGCACCACACGGGTGCACAGACTTGCATGCAGACAGTACATTCATACACATACAAAAAATAAATAAAATTAATAAAAAAAAATTAAAAAACAAAAACAAATGGAAGGTGAAAGGAAGCAACACAAATCTATCAGTTATAATCTTAAATATTAATGGACTAAACTCCCCAATCAAAAGACATAGACTGAGAGATTGGATTAGGAAACAGAACCCATCTATATGCTGTCTACAAGAAACACATCTTACCTTCAAGGATAGGCACTGCCTTAAAGTGAAAGGATGGAAAAAATATTCCAAGCAAATGGTACAAAAAAGAAAGCAGGTGTTGTTATTTTAATATCAGACAAAATAGACTTCAAAGTAAAAGAAATCAGAAGAGACAAAGAAGGCCATTACATTTTTATCAAAGGAACAATTCACCATGAAGATTTCACAATTGTGAATATATATG
>VZQC01013025.1:1391375-1453427 GCA_009823505.1 Rhizomys pruinosus | reverse complement strand
ACATCTGACAAAGCATTGATTTCCAGAATATATAAACTACTCAAAAAACAAAGAAAAAAGAAAACAAATGACCCACTCAATAGATGGAGCAAAGAACTGAACAGAGACTTCACAAGTGAGGAATTAGAGATGTTTGAGAAACACCTCAAGAACTGTTCAACATCACTAATCATTAAGGAAATGCAAATGAAAACCACTTTAAGATATCATCTTACTCCAATAAGACTGGCTAGGATCAAGAAAACAAATGATACCAAGTGCTGGAGAGGTTGTGGGGAATGAGGAACACTCATCTACTGCTGGCGGGAATGTAAACTCATACAGCCACTATGGAAAGCAGTGTGGAGAACCTTTGGAAGACTTGGAATGAACTTGCCACCTGACCCAGCCATACCTCTCCTGGACATGTACCCACAAGACTCATCTTACCTCAGAGATACATACACAGCCATGTTTATTGCAGCTCTCTTCACAATAGCAAGGACCCAGAACCAACCCATGTGCCCCTCAACTGACCAGTGGATAGAGAAAATGTGGTACATCTACACAATGTAGTTCTATGCAGCAATAAAGAAATATGACATCATGAGATTTGCAGGTAAATGGCTGGAGCTACAAGATATCATGCTGAGTGAAGTAACACAGTCCCAGAAAAACAAATGACTAATGGTATCTCTCATCTGTGGATGCTAACACCAATTACCTAATTGTATGGCAAACTGAGCAACGTCAATGTGATCTGAAAACAACTGTGCTCTTATATTGTGAATCCCTTAAAATATAATAAACAAATAAAAAAAAGAAAGTCGAACACATATTTAATTCTTCCTCAACTACCTAGGTTAATGTAGTCCGTTACATATATTTGTAATGCTCATATGAGCCCATAGTTAATAAAAATAAATCAACAAAATGTCACATATAATACATGTGTACTGCGTATGTATTCATTTTTTGCTCTCATTTCACTCACTGTGAGTTATGGCTTGCTGTTACTACTGAGAATCAAGGGAGTTTATTGTTATAACATACCAATAGCCCAGGTAAATAGAAACATTTAAACTTCAAAGAATGATTTCTCCTGTACTGTAAAGTCCAAAAAACAATTTATATAAACCATTGAAAGTAGAACTGTTGCCTGTCATGGAGGTACACACCTTTAATAGCAGCACTTAGGAGGCAGAGGCCAAGGCAGAGTCAGAGGCAGAGGCAGAGGCAGGCAGATCTCTTGGAGATCAAGGACAGCCTGGACTACATAGTGAGTTCCAGGCCATCTGGCACTAAAGGGAGGCCCTGGGGTGGTCCAGTCTAATAAGAAAAGAAAACTTTTGAATGTGCAAGAATTTGAAGTCAGAGGAGATGTTGTAAATGGAAGAAACCACCAAGGTCCCAGACGATCAAGAGAATCCCAGGAGAAGATCTTCGAGGGCCTAGAAATCTGTTGCTGTGAGCCCTTCACCAGGATGCCCAAAGGTCAACTGGAGAGGATACTGCAGATGTGTGGGGCTTATGTGGTAAAGGAGCTTTCATCACTCACCGTTGGCACAGGTACTCAGCCGATTGTGGTTCTACAGCCAGGTGCTGGGAAACAAGCAGATAACTACTACCATGAGATCGGGAAGCTGTCTAAGGCACATGTGGTAATGTGGGACTGGGTGCTGGACAGCGTATCCCTCTATCAACGCCAGGATCTGGACACCTACCTGTTAAGCAAACATCACCCATAGCCATGATTGTAGCTTGACCATAATGGCTAAAGCCATAAGATCCCAAGGATGAGCTTAAGAAAGGGCCTGTCCAAGGCCCAGCGAGCATCTGTAACTTGAATGCTTCCACAGCCCTGGTTACTAAATATTTTATGTTCATCAGCCTGGAGGGGGGGGGGGAAGCTTCTGGGTATGTGAGTCCCTTAAAGATTTTCTGTTTTAAGTTTCCCTTTGAAATCTCATGAACACAAAATTGTGGTAATATTTCACCAAAGAAGAATTTAAAACCATTTAAACCCCCCCCCCAAAAAAAAAAAGGTTAAAAGAGAAATCAAATGTTGAAGTGTCATATATAGGATCATCTCTGTGTGTGGGTGTGTGGGATGTAACTCCTAATTCTCAAATTCAATGAGACTATGAAACATGTACTTATAAAATTATGTTAGATAAAATGAGTGGTTAGAGAAACATTATAAAATAAAATAAGAATATTTATAATTTTCTTTGTTTCTCCAAATATATATTTTGACCACTTGGTACATGGGTAGAAAAATCAATAAAAGTTAACATGAATGAACATGATAGAGATGTAAAGTTCACAGTAAATAACATAATTTTAAATAAATCAGAATAAGTGTGGGTTGACAGTAATTATTGCTTTGCAAACATTTGGCTTGAAAAATGTGTCAGAGAATGTCCTCATCTTTACATAGCCTACTTTTCTCTTTCTTTTCCTATTACTGTGCCTTTTGTTGGAGTTCCCCCTTAAGCAATGGACATAGTTAGACATTTTAAAGTTTAGTGGAATGACATAAAATACATATAAGTACTTATAATTATCAACAAACTCAATTTAAAGTAATATTTATACAGGGTATTCCTTTTGTATATTTTTGATGGCAGGCACTGTATTATTTTGTATATTTTTAAGACATTTTAAAATATATTCATTTCATAAAGAGGTTGAAATTTTGCAGTAGATAATGGAATAAAATATACTATCAGTATGAAATTTATAGTTCCAGAGTTAACTAATTAATACAAAATTGTATTTGTACTTTGGAATCTAATTTGTTATATAGTTAGAAGATAGTCTAGAGATTTTGCCTCAGTTTTCATGATTGGTATTTATAAATTTATAAATTTATATGGAACAGATTAATGGGTCCCACCAAATTAAAATCTCAGCCCTGTCCATAGTAACTTAAGTTCATGAAATAAAATTCAGCAGTCCAGAAAATTAAATAGTCATTTAACATTTCACTTTTCTCTAGATTATGTTGATTCATCAAATATTAACTATATTAATTTTTCACTATAAACCTGACTCCTAAAACCTTGTTACCTCTCTCTTGTATTTCTTGAAACTTTTGTAATTGTTTCCAAATTTCATGTATATTTTTAATTAAAAAGAAAATGATTGCTAAAAAGATTTATTAGTTATTTTATGATTGTTGTGCCTAAAATCCCCAAGAGAACAATGTAACAGTGTCAATCAAACATGCCATAGCAAAACATTACAGTTCCCATCACACTGACCAGAAAGCAGACAAAAGGGTTACAGAAAGGCCATTACAAATAGAGCCCCTAAAGGCATGCCTTCAGTGACCTGTGTGCACAAACAGCCCCTCTCCTACCTTCCACTATTTCTCAGTCATTCCATCCCATTATGAATCTTTAATGGATTAACCTATTCAGCCAGAGTCCGTGGGTTCTAAACAGCTCTCAAAATGCTGTGACACACACATACAGAGATGTTTTTTTTTTTTAATTTCAATTTTTATTTATTTCTTTATGTGTATGAATGTATTGTCTGCATGCAAGTTTGTGCAACCGTATCGTGCAACGCCGCGGAGGTCAGAAGAGGGTGTCAGACTCCCCCGGAAGTGGAGTTCTCCTGGAATTGGAGTTTCAGACGGTTCTCGGCCTCCATGTGGGTGCTGGGGATCGAACCCGGGTCCTCTGTAAGAGCGGTCGGTGCTCTTAACCGCTAGGCCATCTCTCCAGCCCCCAGAGATCTTTTAATACCTGTCTCTGAGGCATCTATCTCTCAATCCAGTCAGATTAATACCAAAGATAAACTATCACAAAAGAAATGAAAGTATGGGCTGGGGAGGTGGTTCAGCCATTAAGAGCTCTGGCTGTTTTTTCAGAAGACCAGGGTATCCGATGTCCTCTTCTGTCCTCCACGGGCACTGCAAGACAGACATGCATGCACTCCCATGTGCACTGGCAATATACCCTTGGACTTATAAAATAAAAATAAATTTTAAAAATGAATTCAAAATAGCCCCTAGATTTCCAGTGAAGGCAAAAGATGGAACAAGTGCACAATGATATAGCCTTACCTCATACTGAAACTGAAACCTATGGTTGGTATAGAGGTGTAAAAAGCAAACATTAGCAGGCAGATATTGAAGGCAAGCCTAAAAGACAAACCTACTGGGAATGAGTTTCCTGGGAATCGTTATTGTTATTGTTGATTGGTTCATTGTGGAGGGCTTTCTGTTGTTAGCATTGTTATATGGATGCCAAATATATCTCTCATCTTTGGAATAAAGATGATATATGCTAGATATATTATCATGGTCATAGACAAGGAGAAATTTCAAAACAAAGTGCTTCTAACCATAAGACTAAGAAGAAGGATTTCTATAACATGAAGAATAGGGGTAGGAGGCCTGTGCCACAAATCCGAAGGCCTAACTTTGCACTCAGCCCAGGGACACTTCTGGCTATGGCTGTGCTCACAGAAGATGTGATGTCTAGTATCCTGTTATTGTCATGTTACAGAATTTTCTCTTTCCAGACTAGTGAAAGTTCCAATATGGACACAGACTCTCCCATTCATTTTGTACATGGCTATAACTACTGGACATTTGTGTTATTTCCATAGTAACCTGATGTCCTTTTACATACATATGAAAAAGACTTAACTAATACTAGACTTGAAATGTTAGCAACATTGACTGCAAATCACATCTGGTAAACAGTAATTTTTTTCAAAGAAACATTGTATATGTCTCTAATTAAAATGGGAACAAATGTTAGATTGAACTACAAATCTATATTTTCTAGTTTTGTAAACCACTGTTACAAAATATCTGAGAAAAACTACATTTAAAAATTGTTGTGGTTCATGGTTGGGCTCCACTGTTTCCTGGCCTGTAGTGAGATAGAGCAGGGAGGAAGCTGAGAGAGAGAGAGAGAGAGAGAGAGAGAGAGAGAGAGAGAGAGAGAGAGAGAGTTTCAAAGTTATATTCCCCAATGAGTTTCTTCTTATAACTAGACCAAACTCCTAATATTTTCCTATTTTTCAAAAATGCTATTAAATTATGAACCCTCATTCTGAGACTTCACAATTCAGTTGCTCCACAACAGTGCCTGAATGCTGCCACATTGGGAAGTAAACTTTCATGTTAGGATGGGTTCATACTACTTGTCATCTTTCCTGATTAAGTTATTTAATTTAAGATTAATTCATATTATATTTATCAGTCTGTAGGCTTTTACCTTGTAATATGGTAATATATTGTCATGCTTGATGTTGTAAGTTATTTTTGTTGCACAAAATAAACTGGGAACCATTACATGTTCTTAAATTACCTAGAAGAAATTTAAGATTAATTTAGAAAATTTGGCAAGTGAAATAATTTTGTGTCCATATAGTTCAGTAGTAGAACATAGTATAGCTAGGAAAAGATCTTGGATTTGACTTCCAGCATCACACAAACACACACACACACACACACACACACACACACACACACACACACACACCACAAAACAAACTCTTGCTAATGTCTATGAAAATTTCTCTCAGACTTGGATAAGATGTTTGTTGTTTGAAGAAAAGGTAACTGAAGAAGATTACTTTCATAAGTTACTTTAGCATTGCAAATTATTCAAAAGTTGTAAGGGGAATAGGGAATTCCACTTATGCATGCATACAGAAGACAATGCTCTCAAACTTTTAAACAGCTGACAGGTTTTATTTAAACTACTTTGGAATACAGAGAAGACAGTAACTTTGCATATTGGATACTGGAATTAGTGAGAACAGATTATTTGACATAACACTCTTCCAAACGGGCTTATGAATAAAGTATAAGCATCACGTACACATCTCATGACCAAGCACTGCTCAGTATGATACACCAATGATTTTCACATTTTGTAAAATGTTCATAAAGTGCTCATGTGTTGAAGACTTATTAGTTATTTTTTGTGTGACTGCTTTCCTGGGAAAATTTGAAAATTTGGAGAAGGAAAGCATAAATTGCTTATGTTGAATGCACATTGGCTATTGATGAATGGGGCAAGATTTTATAAGGGAAGGCCATCTTTAGGACAGGAGACTTTTTCCAAGAAGTAATTGTGGTTCGGGCTGGAGAGACAGCCTAGCGGTTAAGAGCGCCGACCGCTCTTGCAGAGGACCCGGGTTCGATCCCCAGCACCCACATGGTGGCCAAGAACCATCTGAAACTCCAATTCCAGGAGAACTCCAGTTCCAGGGGAATCCGAGACCCTCTTCTGACCTCCGCGGCGTTGCATGGCACAGGTGCACAGACCTGCATGCAGACAGTACATTCATACACATACAGAAATAAAAAAAATTAAAAAAAAGAAGTAATCGTGGTCATACTTTTTACAATGAAATTTTAAGTTATTACACAAATAACGGACTTCATTATATCCTTTGCACATATGTGTTATTCTTATTCATGCTCTCCTTCCTGGTCACCTTACTGAAGGGAGAGGAAAGAGAGCATGATGGAATAGATGTGATATGTAAACAGAAGAAGGGATGTTTGGAGAGATAAAGTTAAAGCTTTGTTTAAGGTTTCAGTAAACATTCACAAATGTGGATCAGTCTTTGTTGGTGTAGGGATGTAGCTGTGAACTGATTAACTCTCTGACCTCTCCCAGCCTCTGTCATCAAGCTCTTGTAATTAAATTCAGGACATCCCAGAAATGTTCACTTCTGTTACACAGACAATGGTGGGCAGTAGAGAAAATAGTGAAAAAAGACTAACAAAATTTCTGTGGACCCTGAGCACAAAATCTCTATGGCCTCTCCATTGTGAGCAAGAGAATGCTGAGTAGAAAAGCACAATATGGGGGCTGGAGTGATGGCTCTAGCAGAACCCCTGGGATGGAGTCCCAGCAGGTACATGGTGGCTAAAACTCTCCCTAACTCCAGTTCTAGGGGAATTCAATGCCCACCTCTGATCTCTGTAGGCACCGAAACACACGGGCGCACTTCCACATACAGACAATATACTCACACACATAAAATGAAATAACAAAAAAATGTTTTTTTTAAATAAAAGAGAAATATGATGTGGCATTTGACTCCAGATAGTGATAGTGGAATCTACTTCATACCCTATTAGGATTTACCTGAAAACTATGTATCAATGTCTAATTTATTAGTCTTGAATAGTAAATGAAAATCATTTACCCTTTTTATATAAACAGGAAACAAGCAATCAACAATGTAACATGTTAAAAATATACAAATTGAGGAGGAGGAAGAGAAAGGGGAAAAAGAGGAAGAAGACATAAGACAGGAAGGGCAGAAACCGCAGCATGTCTTTCTACATTCAGCCACGAGAGGGCAACCTATTCCAAGAGCCAATGCAGGGAGCTCTGCCTAAGTCTTGAAATAGACTCCTGAGTTTAGATTGATCTCATCTGTCACTATTGTTATTTCATCATGCAGTCTCATAGATCACCCTGTAATCCAGGAATAATTTCACATTTTCTACTGTCCATTTTTCTATCAGATTCCACGTTCACAAGACAGTAACAGTGGGAAAAGCTCAAGATGACCCAGTCAGTGGGCAATTGGCTACAAAACAGTTTTCGTAAAAATGTTTGTAAGTGTGAACTCATATGACTTTCAAATCTAGGCTGAAAGATCAAGGTATTGTGGCAGGTGGCAGGACTGACATGTGGGTAGATTTCAGTGGGAATTACGGGTGGGAAGAACATAATGCAGGCATCTGGAGAGCATGGTGTATAATTCAGCATTAGTGATTATAGTCTGTGCAGCCGATGCTGAGGTGCCAGATTCCAAAGAAAGAAATAAACAGAAAAATCCACACGCCAAAGACACAAAGATAAAATGACATGGGAAAAACTCATAATAAATCCACACCGAACTCTACCAACCCTACAGAAGATCCCTACAATGAGATCTCTGAGGAAAGAAGCCAAGACACTGACCTTAGAAGAAAACTGTAGACATATTCAAAGAAATTAGAGAACTAAGGAAAGACAATGAAAAATTCAAGAAGGACCTAGAGGGAGATAATGACAAATGGTGGAAAGCACTAAGGGGAGAGATTGAAAAACTCAAGAAGGACCTAGAGAAAGATAGTGACAAACTTTGGAAAGAACTAAAGGTAGAAAATTATAATCTCCTGAAGGAAGTGGAAATGCTGAAAAGATCCCAGACCGAAATGAAAAAAAAAAAAAAAAGAAAACAAAATGGCCAATTAAACAAGGAGCTACAAGATGAGAATGACAGGCTCCAGAGGGAAGTGGAAAATCTAAAGAAATCACAGGATGAAATGAAAAAGGAAATTGAACATTCATCCAATCACCAGGAAAGGATAAGAAAAAGCCTCAGAAACAGATTGGAAGATGCAGAAAAAATAATATCAGACCTGCAGGATAACACAGCAGAGCTAGAAAACTCAAGTAAAGATTATGAAAAATTAAAAAAAAAAAACAAGAGTGGAACAACCAGGAATTGTGGGACACTATGAAAAGACAAAACCTCCGCATCATAGGGATAGAGGAAGGAGAAGAATCCCAAGACAACACTATTGACCAGATCTTCGACAGGATAATAGAAGACTGAAAAAAAAAATACAAAAAAGACAATCCCATACAAATACAAGAAGCACATAGTACACCATATAGACAGGACCAGAAAAGAAACTCCCCATGCCATATAATTTTAAAAACACTAGATGCTCAAAACAAAGACAAAATACTGAAAACCACAAGAGAAAAACAAGTTACATATAAGGGTAAATCCATCAGAAACACAGCTGACTTTTCAGTCCAAACTCTCAAAGCTAGAAGAGCATGGACCAAAGTATTCCCTGTGATAAACGAATTTAGATGCTAATACAGACTACTATACCCAGCAAAAATGTCAGTTATAGTTGAAGGAGAAAGAAAAAAATCTTTCATGACATGAACAAGGTGAAAGAATACATGTCTAAGAAACCAACACTTCAGAAAATCCTCAAAGCAATCCAAAAAACAGAGGAAAGGAGCAACTATCCCTAAGCAATTAAAGAGAGAAATCAACAAAAGCATAACAGAGTAAATACTAATCTCAACCAAGAATGCAAACAAAAAATAAGGTGAGAGGAAGCAAGACATATCTCTCAATAATGACCTTAAATACCAATGCCCTAAACTCCTGAGTCAAAAGGCATAGACTAGGAAAATGGATTAGGAAACTGGACCCTTCCATATGCTGTCTACAAGAAACCCATCTCACCCTCACCTTAGAGTGAAAGGATGGAAAAAAAAATAATCCAACTCTATTCCAAAAAACAAGCCAGAATGGCTATTTTAATATCAGAAAAAAAATACATCTCAAAGTGAATCTAATCAGAAGAGACAAAGCTGGCCATTACATCCTTGTCAAAGGAACAATTAACTATGAAGACTTCACAATCCTAAATGTCTATGCACCAAACTCTGGTGCAACTAAATTTGTAAACACTATTCTGCAGGACCTCAAGGCACAGATTAATCCTAACACACTAATAGTGGAAGACTACGACATCCCACTGAACCCCTTGGATAGACCATCTGGACAAAAATTAAACAGAGAGACATTAGAACTGAACAATACAATACACCAAATGGACCTCACAGACATCTATAGAATATTCCACCCAAACACCAGAGAATATACTTTCTACTTTGCACCTCATGGAATATTCTCCAAATTCAATCACATACTGGGGCACAAAAGAAATCTCAACACATACAAAAGGATTGAAATTATTCCATGCACTCTATCAGACCACAGTGCAATAAAGCTCAGTATGAACACCAGAATAAACCCAATTAGCTACAAGAACATGTGGAGACTAAACAACACCAACTTGAAAAATGAATGGGTCAGGGAAGAGATAAAGATTGAAATAAAAGTATTCATGGAACTGAATGAAAAAGGCAATACAACACAACAAAACCTGTGGGATAGTTAAAAGCAGTCTTGAGAGGAAAATTTATAGCCCTAAGTGCCCAAATCAAAAAACAGAAAGGGAACAAATAAATGATCTAACACTGCAGCTCAAAGCACTTGAGAGACAAAAACAAATGAATCCTAAACCCAAAAGACAGGAAGAAATCAGAGGAGAAATCAACGAAATAGAAACAAAGAAAACAATACATAGAATCATTGAATCCAAACGGTGCTTGCAAATTGGTTTTACATGAAGGATGCTTGTACTCATAACATTACTTGTTTAAAAAAATGAAATAAAAAGTAAAAAAAAAATAAGAAAAACATGTTTAGCAGAATGCACGAGCTCTGGTGGGGTGGGGGGTGGGGGTGGGCTCAGGTATAGATTTGACTTGAAAGTTTGTATGAAATGCACAAAGCTTTAATAAAAAATTGGTTTTGGAAAAAAAGGTGGTTCTTTTGAAAAGATAAACAAAAGAGACCTCTAGCCCAGTTAACCAAAAAACAAACAAACAAACAAACAAACAAACAAAACAACTCCAAATCAATAGTGCTCATGATGAAAGGGAAACATCACAACAAAGTAAAGATCCAGACAATCATAGGGGACTACTTCAAAAACTTATACTCTACTAAATTTGAAAACCTAAGAGAAATGGATGAAAAATTGAAATCCTGGGAACCAAGAAAGCTTAACCAAGAAGAGACTGACAGTTTAAACAGACCCATAATAATTGAGGAAATCGAGGATGTAATAAAAAAAAAAAACTTCCCAAGCTGTATTACAGGGCCCTAGTCATAAAGACAGTCTGATACTGGCACAAAAACAGACCCATTGACCAATGGAACAAAATTGAAGATCCAAACTTGTGGTCATACAATTTCAGCCACCTCATATTTGACAAAGAGGCAAAGAAAACCTCAATGGAGTAAGTTTAGCACCTTCAGCAAATGGTGTGTGCAAAACTGGATCACCATTTGTAGAAGAACAAAATTAATCCCCTACCTCTCACCCTGTACAAAAGTCAACTCCAAGTGGATCAAAGATCTCAATGTGAAACCCAAAACCCTGAAGGTGATAGAATAAAATTTTGGTAACAACCTACAAGACATAGGTGCAGGAAAAGCCTTTCTAAATCAGACAGCAGCTGCACAGGAAATAAGGTCAATAATTGACAAATGGGAGCTCATTAAACTCAAAAGCTTCTGTACCATGAAAGAAACAATCAAGGAAATGAAGAGAAAACCCCCAGAGTGGGAGGAAATCTTCACCAGTGATTCATCTGACAGAACATTAATGTCAAGAATATATAGACTACTCAAAAAACAAAGAAGTAAGAAAACCAATGACCTACTCAAAAGAGCTGAACAGAGACTTCACCAGTGAGGAAGTAAAGATGGCTGAGAAATATCTTCAAAACTGTTCAACATCGTTAATAGTTAAGGAAATGCAAATTAAAACCACTCTCAGATATCATCTCACTCTGATAGGACTGGCTAAATTCACGAACACAAAAGACACCAAATGCTGGAGAGGTTGTGGGGAAAGGGGAACACTCACCCACTGCTGGTTGGAATGTAAATGTGTACAATCATTATGGAAAGCAGTGTGGAGAACCCTTAAAAGACCCAAAATGAGCCTACCACCTCACCCAGCCATACCACTTCTGGGTATATACCCACAAGACTCATCCTACTACAAAGATACATACACAGTTATGTTTATTGAAGCTTTCTTCACAATAGCGAAGAGCTGGAACCAACCCAAATGCCCCTCAACAGACAAGTGGATGACAAAAATGCGGTACATATATACAATGGAGTACTAAACTGTAAAGAAAGATGACATCATGAACTTTGCAGGTAAATGGATGGAACTCAAAGCCATTATGCTAAGTGAAGTAACACAGTCCCAGAAAAAAACAAGTAGTGAATGATCTCCCTCATTTGTGGCTGCTAACACCAAATCCCCAAATGAAAGAATGAAAAGCAAACTTGTAAATGACCCACCAGTCAATTATAAGCAGAATTTGGGCAGACTGACTGAAGAGTTTGATGTGTCATCTTAGAGAAAAATGGTCTCTTTCTCTCTCTCTCTCTCTCTCTCTCTCTCTCTCTCTCTCTCTCTCTCTCTCTCTCTCTCTCTCTCTCTCTCTCTCTCTCTCTCCTGCCCTTGCCTCTGAAGCCCAGGGACTCTCACAGAAGAGGTTGGCACATCAGATTGTAATGGCCTGTGGGGCAGGGGTGAATTGTGAGATCACACCATAAATGTACTGAACTTTTATTTATCAGCAAGTTTGTGTAAGCAAACCTCTTCAACTAGACTTGTGGACCCTTGGTTGTGCAAGAATTGGACTCAGATATTTGCTAATTGGGTTTATATGGATACTCCTTATAATTTTTGCCTATGTGTACTAACTGGTCAAATAAAAAAATTAAGAAAGCAAAAAAGAAAATGGAATAAAAATAACAATATAAACACCATTAAAGAAGATGTACACAGAACACATAGACATGTGCAAAGGACATAATACATTATATGGAACTGGGAAAATGAAAATTAAGACCGTTATAAATTAGAACATATCTATGAGAAGGTTCAAAATATGTAACACTGACAAATTAATCAAATGTGTGTAGAGCAACCTGAAATTCTATTCATTGTTGATGTGCATGCAAATGGCAGGACCACTTTGGAAGACAATCTCATGATTTCTTACATTATTGAGCAAATTCTTACTCTGTTATTCTGCAATTGCAACCTTTATATTCACCCAAGGAATGTGAAACCTTATGCCCACACAAAAATCTACCAATAATGGCTTATTGCCACTTATTTATAACTGCCAAAGCTTCAAATTAAACATGACCCCTTTCTGTAGGTGAATGCTAATATATCTTGGCAATATTCTATGAATTTGATGTTTGTAAAAGTGACCTTAATTTACTACTCATTTGAAGTTATGAAAAATAAAAGAATAAATCCATGGAATTATGGACAACTAAAGTCACAGACATGGTTTGCTTGTCTCCCTTTCTTATGTCACAATAATCTTTTCTTATCAATGAGTAAATGCACTCATTTAACAAGAAATTTGAAGGAATTCATTTACAAGTTCCATTGGAGAGTTTATATAAGTCCTAAAAATGATACTTCACTTATAAAAATTTCTTACCTAGTATAAAAATATCTCAGTAAATTTGCAGCCAAGACATGTTATGAATCAGCATTAACCTCTTCAGGGTTCCATCAGATTTCTTTATTTTTGTTGTTTTTGTTTTTGTTTGAGACAGAGTCTCCCTTTAGTCCCAGCTGGCCTGGAGCTGGCTCTGTAGATCAGGCTGGCATTGAACTCACAGAGATCTGCCTGCCTCTGCCTCCTGAGTGCTGAGATTAAAGGTGTGCACCACCATGTCCAGCACTAAAAATGGTTCTCAGCCACCATGTGGGTGCTGGGAATCGAACCTGGGTCCTCTGCAAGAGCAGTCAGTGCTCTTAACTGCTGAGCCATCTCTCTCCAGCCCCAGATTTCTTAACAAGGGCTAGGACATTGCTTCAGTTGCAGTAGTGAAAATCAGAAAAACATGGTGTCACCCAATCTGTCTGTCCATCTAGGCTGAGCTATCTTTTGTTTTTTCTTGTAGTTCAGTGAGAAGATGATTTATTAAGTCAGGAGAGGCACTGATATGTACATGATTCTGCTGCTGAAGCTGAGTGAGGAGAGTTCAGATGCCAGGGTGCCTGTCAGAACTGATGGCATAAACCTATCCACAAACCTCAAGCTAGGCTGCATCTGAGAAATGCTCTCGAGCAGAACAGGCAGATATATGACAAAAAACAGCTGGTAGAGCCCACCCTCACACTTCTGATATCCAGGGTGGTTTTTGCTATGGTCTGTATCACTGGTGTATGGTATATTTATTTGCAAATACAAGGATCCATATTTAGCAAATGGTAATAAATTTCATTTATCTAGAGATATAACAGAGATAGAGTTTTCTCTAGAGTATATGAACTATTCAGCCATGTGTCTTTGGCTGTGTTTACAGTGCTACCCATGAGTTCACTCTCATTGGGAGAGATTTAAGTCCAATTAGATAGCTGTTGATTAGCTCCCAGATAATAGTGCCACTCACTGGTGCACCAACAGAGGTAATTTGCTATATGGGCCAATAGCGAGTATCTGACACCAGATAGAGTAGTAGTCAGTCCCTTTGGATGATGACCAGCAACCTCTGAGTGCCCATGGAGTTTAAACATGAAACAATTTTTCTGAATGTCCTGCTGCAAAATGGTCCACCAAAAGCTTTCTATTCTCAGGCGTAGACTTCCAAATGTATTTAAATTTTGTAACCTGTAAAGAACTGGTTCTGCCTAGCTATTGAGGTGCAATTAAGACATTTTTCATACTGTCTCAATGTAATTATTTTCTTTAAGGGTGATAATTCTTAAATACATAAGCCTTCCTTATCCACAACTGTCAAGCCAAATTTCTTCTGTATAGAGTGAATAGTTTTTTCATTGAATCTGGATTTTTAATTAAGATTCCATTTCTTTGATTTCTGTATGAATATTTATTTTTCTTTCTATTTACTGCTTTGGGGTTTGGCTTACTGTTTTTCTAAGAAATTAAGGTTCATCATTAACTCCCAACCTTGAATTTGTCACACCTGACAAGCTTTCATTCAAAATGGTTGCCACTGTGTTTTAAAATTTCTGAAAATTCTTATATTTGGATTTGATCCTAAGAAATTTTATATTTTCTCTATGATTTTCCAGTGAACTAATGTCTATTCAAGAGTATGGTTAATGAATGAAATGTATTTATGTAGTTTGAAATTCTACTGATTTCTAGTTTTGTTCCACTGTGGTCTGAAACAATTAAGAGATTATTTTGAGCATTTTATTCTTGGCTCATATATTATAGCCTAAAATGGAATTTATTCCAGTGAAAATTCCCTGGGCTGCTGTGAAGACTTTGTTCTCTGGAACTGATTGATAGAATACATTGTAGAGGGCAGTTCAGTCCATTTATTCTGTCTTGCTTGATAAACATTTTTAAGACAGCTGGTATTTGGAAGGCAGTGATGTATGTGATGATTGGTATTAGGTAAGTACTCAATATCAGAAACAATTGTATACAGTTTGTATAATTGACTCCCAATATTTCTATAAGAAATTTCTAGTGTGAGGATAAACAAGTAAATGAGGAAAGACATTGATATGTCAGTATTTTGCAGCTGATGTAAAGAGAGTTTAGATTTAAATGAGCTTCTCAGTTTCTTTACCCAAAACTTCCCCATAAACCTCATGCGTGGCCGCATCTGAGAAACCCTTACAAGTGGGTGGAGGCGCCATCAGGAACAGCTGGTGGGGCCCAGCCTCACTCATGCTGTCCTGGGTGGTTTTTGTTATGGTCTGTATCACTGTGGGAGGGAGATTATTACTTTGTTGACAGTAATATGTTCCAATATCTTCAGGCTCCACGCTGCTTATGGTGAGGGTAAAATCTGTCCGTGACCCACTGCCACTGAACCTTGAGGGGATCCCAGAAATAGTCTGAGAAGCGTCCTTGACCAGGAGCTTTGGAGCCTGGTGCAGGTGTTGCTGGTACCAGTGTAAGCTTGTACCAGCATTCTGGCTGGATTGCAGTTGATGGAGACTTTCTCTCCTGGAGTCACAGACAGGACTGCTGGAGACTGGGTCAGCACAGTGTCACCTCTGGAGGCTGAAAACACACATGGAACATTAGTAGAACATGGCTGCATATATGAAAAGTATCTCTAACCTATATAGAAAAGGAGAAAATACTTTTTTTCTCAATTTCTCTAAACACCATGTCAAACCCCATATAGTACAGGTCTCTCAGTGTGGAAAGAAAATTGGACATTTTAATAACACCCTTTATTATTTGCTTTTTTGCAAATATTCTTACTTGAAATCCAGAAGAACAAAAGCCCAAGGAGCTGTGATGGGAGCAGCATCTTGATGATGTTGGTCATGCCACAACCCGGGGGAACACCTGCTTATAATATCCTAAGAGGTAGGGACACCAGATGAAAGACATTTCTTATGCAAATGATGATGAGTTCATGTTAAATACTGAGGCTTTCAGAATAGGCTCCCTGGTTCCTTCTGTAAGTATATTTATCTACTTCTGCTGGCCACTTGTGAAGATGTTGAGATTTGATAGAGATCTGATTTACACAATCTAAAGAACACCATTGGTATAGGCGAAATCTTCAGGAAAGAACACCACCTCCCCTCTTTGGTAGGAAGATACATGCATTCTCTCAACCAGTTTTATAGCATTACTGAGCTAAACCCATAGCATACTATTTCATGACATGCTAATTCGAGCTGTTAAGAAATTATAAGTTGTTCAGAAACAAGATATATATAAAAAAAAGAAATTATAAGTTGGGGCTGGAGAGATGTCCTAGTGGTTAAGAGCACCGACTGCTCTGGCAGAAGACCCAGGTTCGATCCCCAGCACCCACATGGCTGCTGAGAACAATCTTTGATTCCAGTTCCAGGGGAATCTGACACACAAACCTACATGCAGACAGTACATTCATACACATACAAGAGGGAGGCAGAGGCAGGTGGATCTTTGTGAGTTCAAGGCCAGCCTGGTCTACAGAGCAAGTTCCAGGACAGCTGGGGCTACAGAGAGACCCTGTCTTGAAAAGACCAAAAAGAAAAAAAAAAAAAAAAATAATAAAAAATAAAAAGAAGAATATTCTAAGTTTGAATATCAGACATAGAGGATAGACTCTAAAGTTTACAAAAATCATAGATTTGCCTCCTTGGAGAAACAGTGATCTAGATATCTGTATTCTCATAATAGGCAATTGTATGACATGGTTAATTAATGGCACTAGAGATGGAATTTATGAGTTTAGGGAATGTTATAAACAAGTAGAGATGCTCATAAGGCTCCAAAGCATAATAAAGGTTGAGGTGCTTTATAGTCTGAAGCTCCACTTTATTAACAGAAGATGTAAGTGAGGCTTTTTGAAATGATCCAATCAGAACTGTGTCGAAATGACTAACTTAACTCATTGGGTCTGTTTTAACCTTTTTTATGTATGTGAATTTTGAAAGTTATAAAGATAGATGAGAAATAAATAACTTCAAGAAAAATTTGTATAGCTAAATATAGCTAAATAGTGCTTATTTATGTAGCACTATTTTATACTATGTGCTCTTTGCTAGATTGAATTTATCAATGTGAATTAGGTTCACCATCATGATGCTTTGAACCAGAATTCAAAGAGGGCTTTAATCATATATTAATGGACAAAGTGTCACAAAATTCTCTTGATGGCCAAGCATTCTATGTCCAAATTTTGTATCCATTCTAAAATTCTCTTCAAGGTTCATCATTGAAGAAAGAGGCCTTTTGTCTCCAAGGAATTTGTTCAAAAAAGACAGTTTGCTTGGAAATTCATTCTTTTTGCAACTGATATAATGTGAGATTTATCTGTGTGATCTTCTATCAGCCCCAGGAACTGAGTAGAGAACATCATTCTGAATGGTTGAATTAAGAACCCCTGATCAGTTAAGGCACAAGTAAACCTGAGCATTTATGTCAAACTTGCAAGGAAAGGTCCTCTCCAGGAAACAGTTTGCAAATCCCCTGACAGGTGCATCAATTCCATAAAGAGCAAAGAGAAGAATGAAAGCCTGATATGATAATCAAATGACCATGAAACAATTTCTGCCTTGGTTAAAGCAAGTGCAAATATCAGAGCTGGCTCAGAGTTGATACAGATTCTGAAATATTATGAAATAAAGTTAAAGACAATCAGTTTTACATATTAAAATATATAAAAGGGATGTGTGGTGTGTATGTGTGTGTGTATAAATCACATGGTGTTGTAAATGGAAAAACTTGGGGGATTGAAGCACAATTGTCATTTAAAAACAGAATTATGGATTATGGGGCTAGAGAGATGGCTTAGCAGTTAAGAACACTGGGTGCTTTTGGAGAGGACCTGGGTTTGGTTCCCAGCAGCCACATTTTGGCTAACAACTGTATATAACTCCAATTCTGTGACAATCTTCTTCTTACATCCACAAGGATCACATGAAAAGCATTCACTACGTTCATGCAGGCAATGAATGCCCTTATGCACATAAAATAAAAATAATAAAAATAATAAAAAGTTATATAAAAGAGAATTACTCAAATGTACTTAGACAAACTCTTCTTATGTCAACATTTTTATCAGGTAGCACTAGCCTGTGTTGGTGGTTCTAGTATGTTCCTTGTACCATGTAACAACCTAAGTATCTCATCTGGCCTTGTGTGGGGCAGCTATAGCCTGGATTCCAAGTTCAGAGCAGATTCCACCATTCAGAAGGACATGGACCTCGTCCACAGTTCAGGGTTTGATGCTGATCTGTTCCAGTGACTTACATTCTCCTCTGCCTTCTTTTAAATCTGGATACTATGAACCACTAGCTGGAAGAACTGCCTTGATGACTATACATTCTTCAACAGCATGGTTGTTGTCACATGACCATTAGAGGCAGGTCTTCCTGAAGTGAAAAGCTTCTAAGAAATCTGCTAACTTGAAATCTATTACCAAGGGCAGATCTAGTCCTACAAACAAGCGATCAGATCCTAGGAGCCTGTGAGGGACTGTGACTTGAATGAAACACAGGGGTGAGTCTCAGTTCTCACAAATGTTCAGAAGATTTGAAATCCATAGAAATCTTGAACACTCCAAATGACAATGGCAGTCCAACTCTGTAACCTAATGTTATAATGTTCAGAATCTTGGAGCAATGTAGAAGTATTGTTGGGTTTTGAATGAGTACAAATGAGGATATTTTAGTTCTTGGATAAATAATCCAAATATTATTTTTAAAATATTGACACATCAGACAAATCACATACAGTGTGATAATAAATTGACCATCATACACTTCATGAATCTGAGAAAATCCCTATGTAACATATGCCTTGTCTCTGTTCACATACATCTGTGTAATATTCTCAAAACCATATGGAGACTTGGCTTTGCCTATGCAGTGCAGGTACATATATATATGGCTGTGTTTAACCTGCAGGAGATCGAGGCTGGCTCTCCAGGGGTGATGGGTGATGGATAAGGTGAGTGATCTCTGACACATAAGGCGTCATCACTGTAATCTAAACTACTAATTGCAAGATCTTGTGGAAATTTCATGGGCAATTTTTACAACTTCATGTTATTTATTGTGACACATATGTTTGATATGTTTGTGTGTGTGTGTGTCTGTGTGTGTGTGTGTGTGTGTGTGTGTGTACAATTTTTGCTCATGTACCAGATACCTTTCACCACACAGGTGACTAGATGGCCTTCAGAGACTCTAGGAATAGCTTGCATTAACCTTTTCCATCTGTATCAAAATCTTCTGAAGAGTAGATATCCTGTACCATTCCGGATATCATTCTCCAGATCTACCTTACATGCCTATCCTGGTCGACAAGAACTGCCATTTTTCATGTTTCTTACACTTTTATTATGATTCATAGACTTTGGGGATGGATGATTTTTCTCTTTTGGATGTTTTCTTAGAGAGCAGACTTCCTTTTTAGGATCCTATCCCTGTAATACTCGGAGATAGAAAAGGAACCACCATAACAGCAACAACAGCAACCTAAACCAGATACAGAAACAGAATTACATTAATATATTAATTACATTAAAGCAACTAACGCACAACCAACGGCCAGAAAACAAAATGTTAGCAATCATGTAGAATAAGCTGTGAAGTTAAAAATTAAGTAAAGGTAACAATAATGAGTGGAATAAAGACAGTGGGAAAAGTAAGGGAAAGAGAAAGAAGAAAGGCTCAATAAAATAAAATGAATATTAAGAGGAAAATGTGAACACCACGGAGAGAAAATGGCAAGATTAACAATATTATTATACAATAAAAAATTTATGTAAAATTATATAGAGGGAAGGAGCAAAAAATAAAGGCAGGAGTTACCCAGCCATCAGCCAGAGCAAAGGTGGGCCCAAGCTGCGTGGGACACATGCACATAGAGGCTGATGCTTTGAGTTCTATGCAGAGGTAAAGAAAGATGACATCATGAACTTTGCAGGTAAATGGGTGGAACTAGAAGATATTATGCTAAGTGAAGTAACACAGTCCCAGAAAAACAAACGACAAATGGTGTCCCTCATTTGTGGATGCTAGCACCAAATACCTAGCTGTAAGGCAAACTAAGGAACTTCAATGTTATATTTCATTTTATCTGAAAGCAACAGTGCTCTTACACCCCTTAAGGGGCTCTAGAACTAATGTACTACTTATATTCATTCAGAAAACTTTCTCTGAATGATAGCATTATTTCAAGTTATTCCATTTTTCTTTTTTGGTCTTTTTGAGACAGGGTCTCCCTGTAACCCCAGCTGTCCTGGAACTCACTCTGTAGAGCAGGCTGGCCTTGAACTCAGAAAGATCTGCCTGCCTCTGCCTTCCAAGTGCTAGGATTAAAGGCAAGCACCACCACACCCAGCTTCCATTTTTCACTGGAAAATAGATATCTGCAGAGGGCAAGCTAAAATATGAAAGTAATTTTAATTAAATGTTTAATATTATAAAAATGTCATCCAAAAGTAGATCAAGGTACATAATTCCATTTTCATTAATTAAATATAGAATTATCTACCAAATTTCAGTTTCTGAAATATATTGTTTCTTCTGAAATAAAACTGCTTACTAGTTTATTAGCAGTGAATCATCTTGCAAGTACACAACTTTAAAAAACAAACAATGGGGCTGAAGAGATGGCTCTGTGGTTAAAAGCACTGGTTTCAAATCCCAGCACCCACATGGCAGTTAACAACTGTCTGTATCGTCATTTCCAGAGGATCTAACACTCTCTTCTGTCCTACTCAGGCATTTAAACATATGCAGACATAACGTTCATACACATGAAATAAAAATAAAGAAAGGAAAAATGTTAAAAAATAAAAAAGAAACAAATTAACAATTTTAAATGCTGCTAGGTGTAATAACTTTGTTTTAACAGGTACCTTTTTTTGTCTTTATGTAATTACTGTCCTTTATCTCCAGAAAAATTTCCCACATTTGGGTAAAATGTTAACAGGTTGTAAACTTAATACCTTTCAAAAGGGTGAAATAGATATATCTGGAGTGGGACTTTGAATAATTTGAAGGACATTTATTTACTTTTAAAAATCAGAATTAAATCGGAATGTCAGATAGAGCAACTTGCATCTTGAATTTTCCACATAATCTGGAAATTACCATTTGATAAGTAATTTTTGCAGCAAATATAAAGATTTTGTTAAAATATAATCTATTAATGTGTTGTTACTGTGATTGAAAATGCTATGGTATTCTATCTTTGTATAAAGAAATATATTAAGCAAAATTAGTTGAACAAATATTCCTCCCAAATACATCAAAGGCATCAGGTTGTTAAAAATACTGGAACCAAGCTATCAGGTATAATAATGAATTTCTTTTAAAGAAATGTATCAAAATGCCAGTACTTGGATTTGACATTTCAGCACAGGGAGAGTGCTGTCAATGTCTTTGCTTGGTGTAGTCAGCAGCTGCACAGGGCTCTGTCCTCATATCAACCTTCTGTGATGGATTTCAGTATTCGCTTCATACTTAATGCTATTGCTCTTATCCTCACACCTCCATTCAAATTGCATCCCCAGCACTTACTGGTCCTGTAACTGGGCAAAACAGTGATGATTGGTTCCTATATTTATTGAGGAAACACAAAATATATCAAAGGATGTACACAAGGTTTAATAAGACAGTTAACTATAGAAAATAATTTTAAGGTAAAAAATATAAACTACTATGTAGTATGTCATTTAAATTGAAGCTTCTGTATAATTAATAATTAACCAGAAGTAATGACTAATCAAAAGTCATCGAGTTGTTCTACAAATACCACTTTGCACATTGTGGTGTTTCATGTTTAATTCTTACTTATAAAAGTAGCCACTGATCCATTTATGTGTAGCATTAGAAAGTTGTATGGGATGTTTCAAATCACCATCCCACCAGTAGTCTGGATTAGCATTAAGGTCCATTTCTATTAGTTTCCATGAGCTGCTATAACAGATTACCAGAAAATTGATGACTTAAAATGACAGGAAAATGCTATGTTAACATCTATCCAATCTTTACAATCATGTTTTTGTCCTAGGAAGAAATCTATTATTTTGGTTTTCATTATTTGTTCAAGTTCTGCTGAGTAAGTCATATAGCCCCATGACATCTAAATGCCTAGACTCATTCCTTTATTTTTAAACTCTAACTTTAAAACTTAGATAATGCCAATTTTTTAAAAAAAATTTTTATTATTATTTATCTTTGTATGTGTATGAATGTACTGTCTGCATGCAGGTCTGTGCACCCATGTCGTGCAATGCCGCGGAGGTCAGAAGAGGGCGTCTGATTCCCCTGGAACTGGAGTTCTCCTGGAATTGGAGTTACAGTCGGTTCTTAGCCGCCATGTGGGTGCTGGGGATCGAACCCGGGTCCTCTGCAAGAGCGTTGGTGCTCTTAACCACTAGGCTATCTCTCCAGCCCCGATAATGCCAATTTTATATTACAATGTGGTTATTAAAATGTTCAAAGACTTTTTGACACTGGGCACTTGTTTTCTTGCTACACTACCAAAGTATATCCCAAAATTTTGAAAACCAAGGATATGAATGGTAGTTCTCACTTAATCCATTGGATTATTTTAACTCACACTTTGTGTAAGGGATGTTTCTGCAAAGTGCTGAATCTTCTGTACCTTTGAAAGGCTAAATAGCTGATACAAACTTCAATGATTATGGACACCTTGGAATTTAGGGTGTTCATATCCAAGTTATTATTCATCCTGAGCTGTCTTAATAGTTCCCAATTGCCCACATATATATTTGACCAAACATCCTTGTGACTCATAGATAAATCTTTTTTTTTTAACAATTTTTTTATTTCTGTATGTGTATGAATGTACTGTTTGTGCACCTGTGTCTTGCAATGCCGTGGACGTCAGAAGACGGCGTCGGATTCCCCTGGAACTGGAGTTCTCCTGGAATTGGAGTTTCAGACGCTTCTCGGCCGCCATGTGGGTGCTGGGGATCGAACCCGGGTCCTCTGTAAGAGCGGTCGGCGCTCTTAACTGCTAGGCCATCTCTTCAGCCCATCATAGATAAATCTTTTGGAAGAACATAACAACTTCTGCCAATTGACAGGCTAAGTGTGTCTTCAGATAGCATCTGAAGCTTGTAGCAGAGATTTCATCACTGATCTACAGCATATCTACCTTACATTTCCCACAACATATTTGGAATGTTCCTTAACTTAGCAACTTCCTTGTTTCATTGTTATAAAATTTTCATCAAACTATCACCACATTGGAAGACGAAATTTGGAATGAACTAAATCTGTATTCCTGGGTCATGGTCATTCATATTTGGCTCTTGATTAAACTATCATTGCTTTTGAAGAGAGAAGTGTAGTTTTGCATCAACAACTGTGACAGCCTATAATGGAGAACATGTGGTAAAAGAAGTGGAAGTGGAAAGAGAGTAGAAAGAGGAGTTAGACATGGATCTGCCCCCCTCTGCTTCCCAAATGCTGGGATTAAAGGTGTGCTCCACCACGCCCTGTGGCTTCTTATTTTTAAATTGTATAATGTGTTCTGTTTTGCTGTATGAGTCCAATTCATGATAGACTCCAAATGTCTCAGGTATAGTATTGTCTATACTTAATGAAATTGAGAGAGGGAGATAGCTATTACTCTGCTACTGAGAAAAAGGAAAGTGATGGAGAGTTAGGATGAAACGAATCTCCCTAGCTTCTTCTGACAGAACTTCTGAGTGGTTTCTAAAGCTTTCTTATTAATAAATAATTTTCTTCATCAATATAGAGTCAGAAAGAACTGGGGTAGCCCAGCTCATACTTCTGCTTCCCTGAGGGGTTTATGTCATGACTTGTATCACTGTGGGAGGGTCATCATAATCTTGTTGACAGAAATAATCTGCAATGTCTTCAGACTTCAGGCTGCTGATGGTGAGAGAGTACACTGTCCCAGATCCACTGCCACTGAATCTGGATGGAATGCCAGTCACCAAGTTAGATGCCAAATAGATCAGGAGCTGAGGAGATTTTCCTGGTTTCTGCTGATACCAAGCTAACCCTTTATAAATATTCTCACTAGCCTGACAAGTGATGGTGACTGTGTCTCCCAGAGATGCAGACAGGGAGGATGGAGTCTGCGTCATTTTGATGTCACATCTTGCACCTGAAATTAAGAACACAAAACAGATATCCATATGATAAGGACGTCAGAAGACTAAATACCTGAAAATCCAGGCAATATGATCACATTAGGCTGACTCAGTCATCAGTGCAGTCCTTCCTCACCAGAGAGACAGAGCAGCAGGAATGCCAGGAGTTGAGTGAGCTCCCTCCTGTCCATGTTGTGTTCTGATTAGGACCGACTCCCAGTGCATTAAAAATCCTTCAGAGCAGTGAGCTGTGCTCTGGGCACATGCAAATCAGCAGGGGCTGGGCCAGGCTGGCCACAGCTGTAGGGATGTCTCACTTGAGTTACTCAGCACAGGCTCAGTACCTGCAGGTGTCTCAGCCATGTGCATAATTTTTTGACAAGAATATGTTGTTCTCAGGGTCTAAAAGTGCAGTGCCAATCTTGATTCCTGACAGTAGCATGCTGTAGCACTTCTGAGCACACTTTCTTTACTGCTGTTTCTTCTGCAACATGGTTGTTCATTATGACCTAATCTCAGAAGAGAAAGGGAGTTCTCAGGCTCCCTTCACTGGTGCCTGTCAACATTACTAAACACGGATCACCTTCCTCCTTGATCCATTTATCTCATACACTTGGTGTGAAGGAGAAGAGCAGAAATCAAAGATACAAACACAATCAGAAATCTGTGGCTTATAAAGAGGGCAGGATCTACCACAGGAACATCTCCCACTAAGCATCTCTCTTGCTCCAATTATTATCGCACTATCACCTTACTTCCATCATGGGAGCCAAAGTTAGAGGTTTCCTCTTTCCATGCAAAGAGGATGTTCTGTGACTATACATACCCCTGCCTAGTGCTTCCAGGTTGTTTCAGCTTATGGCTCTGCTCTCTACTCAGTCTTAACCCAAGCCATTGTCTGCAGAAATGGAGGCCCTTTCACTGCCAAGTGCTCATTCACACACCTGAGTCTCTTGTTCTGTAAATGTTCATTTCTACTACAATCAAATTGAGCCCAAATCCTAAAGGACCACATATCTCTGTGACTGTTGGTAGGGCAAGAGGGGCTAGGTGGAGTAAGAAGGAAATCTGTAGGAATGTAAACAGAAGCATTTTCTATGGAATTGCGACCACAGTATCCATAATTTGTGGTGTAATACTGTTGGCTCACACTCTGTGCGGTAGGCTGAAGAAAACTTCACACAGGTAGTTGTCCTCCTGGGTGAAGCAGACACCTGACATGGGTACACAGATTGTGACAGCCAAAGAAAAGATATCAGTTGGATAAAAATTCTCTATACAGCTGGAGTGAAAACTCAGCGGTCAAGAGCACTGACTACTCTTGCAAGGGACCTGAATTCAGTTCATTGCAAGGACATGGTGGCTAACAACCATTGTGTTTTTAATTATTTTGTTTTGTTTTGTTTTATTTTACAAGGCTGGGTTTTCCTTTAATCCCAGCTGGCCTGGAGCTCACTATGCAGATCAGGCTGGCCTTGACCTCACAGGGATCCACCTAGCTCTGCCTCCCAAGTGCTGGGACTGAAGGCGTGTGCCACCAGGCCCAGCACAATTATTCTTAACTCCAGTTACAGGATACCTGATGCCCACTTTTCACCTTGGCAGGCCTTTCACACATATGATTCACTTATATACATGCAGGCTAAACACTTATATACATGCAATAAAAAGTAAATAAATTTTTAAAAATTAAAAAATATTCTGTGGCTAAACAAGAAGTATAAGACAAAATGAAAGGAAGGAATGAAATAAAGTTAAGATATTTTGTTTGTAAAAGAGGGCAGATTTCAAGGTTACAGGGATGGCTCAGCAGAGAAGAGCACTGGCTGCTCTTGCAGAGGACCCAGGTTCAGTTCCCACTACCCATATGGTGATTAACAACTGTCTTAAAATGCCATTTCCAGGGCACCCAATTCCCTCTTCTGGCCCCAATGGGAATTGCATGCATGGAATGCATTTACAAACATGCAGGAAAAAACAAATGCATAAAATAAGAATTTTTTTAACCCATTAAAGAAAAGTTCCTAGTGCTCTGAGGAGATCAATCATGTTGACACTAGAGAAAGATCTTGAACTTGAGGAATATTTTTATTTTTTGGAGTCACCTCAGTTATGTATCACCTGGTGAGAACTCTGTGTGTGTGTGTGAGTGTGTGTGTGTGTGTGTCTGTGTGTTTGTATACCTGTCTCTGTATTTGTGACTGTGCGTGCATACATGCCTGTGTGTGTGTGTGTGTGTCTGTGTGTGTGTATACCTGTCTCTGTATTTGTGACTGTGCGTGCATGCATGCCTGTGTGTGTGTGTGTGTGTGTGTGTGTATGTGTGTGTGTGCATGTGTGTTGAATTGTTTCTTCTCTTCTCCCTAGTGGAGTGTAGTTAGCATCCATAGGTTATAGTTTGTTAGCAGAGCCTCCAGTAATTACCCTGGGATTCTCTGCGGCTCAGCATCACATGTAGATTGTAAGCCATGTGCTAGTTACCCCTTGTCTATGGTACCTTAAGATGTGTGATTGTAGTGCCACGGATGTGCCATGGCTGTGCAGTAGTTCATACTGCTTAGATGTTCCCATTATCTTCCTTCTGATCTTACACACTCCACAGCTAAACTGTTCACAACCTACTGCCACTACTAATCTTTCCTACCAGAGCTTTTGGGTTAGCTTTCCTATTTTTGACCCCCAAAAGAAGAGATTTCTGCTCCCCCTATCTGAATCTAAGCAGTTTCTCAGAAGGTAGAGCTCTCCTCATCTGTGACTCAAAATCTTTCTACTGTTGCTATATTGGCTCTCCTGGCCAGTCAACAGTAGATTGCTGGCTGAGGTGCTGAGAGATTCCACAGACAGGACAAGTCAGGAAACTTTGAGTCCAGTCACTGCAGATTCCTTCCATTGTGCCTTGTCCACAAGCCAGGAAGAAGAGAACTTTGCTGCTGTCTGCATGCTTTGCTTCCTCTAGAAGCTCTGTAGCCTAGACTACAATTCTAGGTGGAAATTAGACCAGGACATCAGGGGTTTTGACCAGAAGTCTTTTGTCTTTAGTCTTAGTTTTTAACACTTCCAATGGTGCCTTTTATTTACTTTTGCCTTTTCTATTGAAAAATTTTATTGAATTTTTGTGTGTTTCATATATGTTGATCATGTTTAGTCTCCTCTCTTATCTGCACTCCCCATAGCACCCACCTGATTTCCTGTGTTCTGTCCTGTATGTTAAGCCCTATCAAGTTAAGTTTGTGTAGCCAGATATCCCTCAGTGTGAGTCCATCCACTAGAAGATGGTCAACCTGTCCAGCATCACTCTCTTAAAGGCCAACTCTCCCTCACCTAGGAGTGATCAGTTGCCAGTAATTCCCCAACTAAGGTGGGTGTTTCTTACCCATTTCTCTACTTCTATGTTAGGTTTTTGTCCATTTTGAGTTTGCATGGGTCTTATTCACTCTTTATTCCTATTTAAAATACATCAGGGAATACTGTATGAGTTTTTGTCCTGGAGTATCATTATTCAAACATGGATAAGCCAGTTTTTAAATTTTATGTTTGTACTGTCCAGACTGGAAAGGGATTTTATACAACCCAAGGCACATGAAGCTTGCTCTAGAAAAACATATTAGACAAAGGGTCCAAAAATGCTCAATGGAGAAAAGATAGCATCTTCCTCAAATGGGGTTGGCAAAACTGGATCACAATTTGTAGAATAACAAAAGTAAACCCCTACAAAACCCCTATACAAAAATAAACTCTAAATGGATCAAACTTCTCAACATTAAACCAAAAACCCTGAAAGTGATAGAAGAAAAATTTGGCAGCAACCTACAAGACATAGGTGTAGGAAAAGTCTTTCTAAATCTAACAGCAACTGCACAGGAGATAAGGTCAACAGGTGACAACTGGGACCTCATCAAACTCAAAAGCTTCTGTACAGCTAAAGAAACAATCAAGGAAGTGAAGAGAAAACCCAAAGAGTGGGAAGAAACCTTCACCACTGTGACATCTGACAGAGCATGAACATCCAGAATATATAGACTACTTTAAAAACAAAGAAGTAAGAAAACAGAGACTTCACCAGTAAGGAAGTAAAGATGGCTGAGACACATCTCAAAAACTGTTCAGCATCATCAGTAATTAAGGAAATGCAAATTAAATCCACTTTAAGGTTTCATCTCATGTTGTTGTTCATGTCTTTGAGTCAAGCGTGACTGCATTCCACACTCTGTCCTTCCCTTCTTGGCTCAGTCCCAGAACTGTACCCTGCCTGCATGCTGACAGTCCCTAGGCTTAGCTCTGGCAAGAAGCAGGGAGGAAAAACCACAGGAGATCACCTGTGGAAATGAACACGTGGAGAACTGGGAGGAAATAATTCAGTTTTATTTCTGTCAGTGAGGTCTACATATTGAAGGATACTGTGCTCCAGGCAAGGAAATGGGGATAGGAGGGTGTGAAATGAGGAGAAGGGAAGTGCAAGACATCTTGGCTCCTACTGGACAACCAAGGTACTGAAGCTACTGTTAGTGTAAACAGTAAGCTGGAGGTGTGACATCTTTTCTCAATACATCAAAGGAAGAGGCTGACAGGGTTAGGAATTTGCAGAAGTAGGGGAGGCAGGGAAACTGCCTGCCCCGACCTCATGAAGAGTCCCCTGGGGCAGAATTCTGCAATTCTTCTTCCAGCCAAGTAAACACCTATTCCCACCGCTCCTTTGTTTTTAATTAAAATGGAGCAGTATTGTCACAGTCCTCTGGAAGAGTCTCAGGGATGCCCGATATTGAACTAGAACAGTCTTGGCTGTGACCTCAGTGAGTTTATTGATTCATTTTTTTATAAACCGGAGAACACAGGGTGCAATAGTCAGAAGAACTCCTAGCGTGAAAATGGGTCCCAGAAAAGGAAGCAATCAGAAAGTTAGGGGGCTGGAAAACCAGGGGACAGAAAATTGTGGGGAGTATCTTTCAAGGAGTTCTTTCCTGAGGTCCTTTAGGGTTTTTACATTTTACTCAATACCAGACTCATTTAAATAAAAACAGTATTCCTCCCCCAGGATCACACAGGGTCCTCCATTTTCTGCAGTTAAGTGCAGGGCTCACATGTTCTGCATCACCACCTCAGCCAGAGAAGTTATCTGTCTCTGGAGTGATTCAAGGCTATTCATTGTGGACATCATTGCTTCATCAAGCTTATTTTGGAAGTCTGCTTCCATGCTGTAAACCCTCACTAGGGCTCCACCTGCAGTTCCTGCAGCTGCCGTAGAGAGAATGATGCCTAGGCTGACCAGAAATGGGATGAATATCTCTCTTTTGATGGTCCGGGTCTGGTTGCAGCATCCAAGTGACTTCTTCCTTCTCATAAAGTAAGAGCTGGAGAGTGATAGTTACCGGCAAATTCCAGAACCAGAAGCATTTGCACAGAGGGATATGGTGCCCTCACACCAGAGAAAGAACGGGGATTTGACACACAGGGTCCTCTCAAGAGGAACACTTCAGAGGCACCTGGCGTCTGGGGCTGCTGCAGCTCTTACTAAATAAATAGGAAGTGTAGTGAGTTGGTCAAATAGAGGAATATGGTGAAACACTGACTTTGTCTCCAGTCGAGAGCCAATTCCTGTAAAGAGGCAGGGGGGCCAATTCCTGTAAAGAGGCATTAGAAGGAATGGCAGGGGGCATGTGAGAGATGCACAGAAAAAGCATTGGGAGACATTGGGTTGGGTGGTGTAATTGGATCCAGGGCATATTCAATGTACTGGGGCCATGTTACAGTAGAATTCAGCTTTCCTTCCATTTTGGATTCCTGTAACAAAAAGTGGGACTGAGTGAGAATGGGCTGAGGAGCTAAGACAAGCTGGTGGGAGATGTGGATATCCGCCTTAGGGTACCTAGCATTATTGTAATAATAGAGTTTCGCCCTGAACTCCTCCAGCAGTCACTCCAGGGGTTCTGTATGTTAATTTCAAACTGATTATTTTGAAACCAGAATAGACTTCTTGGGATGTAAACGTTTTCCAACCTGCAAGACCAGAATCTGCAAACACCATGAGTGTGAACTTCTCACACAGGAATTATGACTGCCTTGCTGCAGCCTTGTAGGGGCAGTCAATTCCAATTACCCGATTCCTTCCTCCCCAGGTTTCTCTGACAAAAAAAAAAAAAAAAACACAACGCCAGACATGCATCCAAATAAGAGGCCCATTCACGGGCTGGGCAGAGGCAGAGGCAGAGGCAGAGTTAGTTTGAACTATTATGAGAGCAGCCAAAAGGATGGCAGACAGGGGAGCTGAGGGGGGACACATGGACTGGGAAGAAGCGAAGAGTTGGTCAAGTTTCTTCCATGTTATGTCATTTGGGTTCTGGGAGTGTCATCTCCTCTTTCTCCTCTTCTTTCCATCCATGAGTGACAGGTGTGCCATCTTTTCGGTCTGCAGGGATAAATCTGACATTTCTGGCCAGAATCCAAATGGGTCTCAGGCAATCCTGTGGGAAGATGCAAGCAAAGCCCCTCCCAGTCGTTAACAGTGGATCAGGTCCTTTCCACCGATTCCCTCAGGGATCTTTCCACTGGACGAGTATTTGAGGAATTGTGCTTGGTGTCTGCCAATGTCTCACTATGGCTGGACATTTTGAAGCCCTGTCAATGCTAAAGAGGTTTAGAGTTACCAGTGCCATGGAAGGACTGAAGGGATGGTAGTGTGAGCATGGGAGGAAGGGAGAGTACAGGTGTGAGTGGCCTCACTGCTGTGAGAGAAATTGAAGTGCCTAGGAAATGAATTGGGGGAATCATTCGAACCTTAGCATGGACTATTTCAAATCTAAAATCTTCTAAGGATGGTACAAGCTTGTCCTTTAAAGTTGCTGGGTCAGTTGATAATTTGTCCCAAACTAAAACATCATCCATATAATGGAAGACTTGCAGACCTTGTTCCATGTGGGGCTTAAGGGCTGCCACTACTGCCACTTGGCAGAGTGTTGGTTTGTTGGCCATGCCTTGTGGTAGGATGGTCAACTCGTAATGAGTTGCTGAACTCGAGCTGTTAATTGCAGGGACTGAGAAAGCAAACCACTTGCAATCCTCAGCATGGAGGAGAGTTGAAATGAAACAGTCTTTGATATCTAAGGCTGGCAGAGGGGTGTTAGCTAGGATAGCAAAGGCAAGGGGGAGAACCCTTTGTGGAGACCCCCATATATGCATAGTTCTGTTAATGGCTCGATGGTCTTGTAAGAGACATTAACTTCATTTTGCCTCTTTTATGACAAACACAGGGCTGTTCCAGGGGCTGCAAGATGGACGGATGTGTCCCAATGAAAATTGCTCCTTGACTAAGTCTTGGAGAGCTTTTAACTTCTTCCCTGGTAAAGGCCACTGCTTGATCCAGACTGGATCATTTGACTTCCAGTCCAGACAAGGGGGAGCATATTCTGCAGTGACCCTCAGGATTCGGGGTGCTTCTTGTTGAGATAATGGAGGTGTTTTCCCCTGGTTAAATGGTCTTTCTAGGCATGGCTGTTCTCATTTGGAATGGCAATAACTACATACAAAGCCTCCAAAATATCTCTTCCTAGCAGATTGATATTAATGGGTGCTATTAATAGGCGAATCTTACCCATGTTTACATCAGGGTCCTCCCAGGTGTAAACATTTTTAATTATGTAAGACTGTGAGGGCCCTCCTATTCCTAGACATTTAGGTCCTGGAAGCAAGGGCCAGTCAGGAGGTATTTCTTGCTGCTTTATAATTGTTCTGTCTGCCCAGTATCTACCAAATATTTAAAAGGCCTCCCTCCAATTTTAATCATCAATGCAGGAGGTGAGCCTTCTGACATAGGCGCTACCTAGAGGGTGCATACTGACTCATTTTCCCCCTTTTTTCCCTTGGCTAGGGGCTGCCCGCTTCACTGTTTAAAGGTGGCAATTTTTTGCCATCTTTATCATAGTTTGAGTGTCAATATTTCCTCCAATGATATCCTTTTTACACCAGGGGCAGAGAACACTTGAGGGGCATTCACTTGCCTGGTAAGGGTACCAGTTTAGAGGATGACCCCGAGTTGGAGCTACAATAATGGGGAATGCCTGTAATTGAAGATCTGGGTTGTCCTGAATATGGCACAGTTTTTCTGTAGCAGAGAGGGAAGAAGTTGAGTGTGAAGGTGTTCCCGGCCTCTTGAAAGGGAGTGGCTGATAATTAGGGGAAAGGTTAAGGCTAGCTATTTGGATGTTTTTATTATCCTATTCTATTTTTACTGTGTCTGGAGCTTGGGGGCTTTCAGAGGGAATTTTATTGGGGCTCTCAAGGGGAATTTTAGCAGATTCTTGGGAGGAGGGGGTCTGTGATTTAATTTTGTTATTTTCCTTGCCTAGTGTGGTTTGAGAAGGCCCTAAGCATTGTCTCACCACAGCCAATAGTGGCAAGAACATGAGAGATACTGGAGCAGTTTCTCGCTCTCTAGCATTCTGTGCCACATGTGTCCAGGATTCTGAATACCATAAGTCTGCAGGGGACATCCATGGGGCAATTTTAAGAGTCTCACTCCAAACTGAGGCAGCTTCCTATGTGGAAATTTTAACTCTTTGACTCTTGAGGAGCGTTTTATTTTCTTAGCCTGTGTGTCTTTTTGCCATGTCTGTTTGTTACCCATGATAAATAGAGATAGGATATGCTAGTGGTTAGGGAAAGAGACAGTTTAAAGTGTAACCTCATGGGGAGATAAAATTCCATGGAGATGTGCCGAGCTGGCCATATAGAGGACAGAGACTTATGAAGAGAGATAGGAAATGCTAGTGGTTAGGGAAAGAGACAATTCAAAAGACTAACTTCATGGGAAGAGAGAATTACACAGAGATGTGCAAAGCTGGCCATGACTACCCTGATTGGGGCGTGTCTCCCTATCTCTGTCGTAAGACTCTTTGAGATGTCCCTCAAGTGGGGGAAATCAAGGGCTAAGAGATAGCCCAAGGAATACCTTGTTTCCTTCTTCCTTTGGTGGAAAGTTGAGCCCCACATTGTTGGCACCAGTTGTCATCATTCAATGTCTTTGAGTCACGTGTGATTGCATTCCACAGGCTGTTCTTCCCTTCTTGGCTCAGCTCCAGGACTTGTCTCCTGCCTGCAGGCCGACAGTCTCTAGGCTGACCTCTGGAAAAAGGGGGCAGGGAAAACCGCAGGAGATCACTGGTGGAAATGAGCAGACTCACATACAGAGAGCTGGGAAGACAGTAACTCCATTTATTTTCTGTCAGTGAGGTCTATATATTGAAGGCTACTGTGCTCTGGGCAAGGAAGTGGGGGGCAGGTGGAAGGGAGGGGCAAATCACCTGGGCTCTAATCAGGGGGCTACAGAGATCCCGTTTATACAACAGGTAATTAGATTTTGCTCAATGCCTCAAAAGAAGGGGCCATCCTGGTCTGGAACTTTGCAGAGATTAGGTGAAGCAAGGAACATTGTCATATCCTGAACCTTCCTGCTACAGATAACTCACAGAGGCAACTGAATGCACACAGAGATATCAGATAACCAGAAATCTTCCAGGACAGGACTTGCAAGTTCTTGCTTCAAGCCACACACAAAGTTTCATTCCCACATTAAATCTTCAAACCAAATGTATTGAGGAAGAACATGGATTTTTCACTTTTCTCCTGGGACAAACATATGGATTAACATGAATGTGAAGACTCATTGTTCTTCATATAAATAAGTCACAGGCACTGATCCTCTGTCTACAAGGGACTCTGGGATATACAACCCTGGTTTCAGCACTGAGCAGCTAGAGAGGTCCTGCCTTCCATTCTCTGAGACAAGTTCATTAAACACCTTACATTCCTAGCTTTCATCAACACTCTGTCTGCACACTTCCATCCTCTCCTGTTCCCCATGACATTTCTGGACTTCATGTAAAGAATCTTTACTCAGTGACTCCAACTTGTACTTCACATTCAGTAAGGCCATATTTATTTCACTTTTCCATAAATTCTTCCTGCATTCTGTTGCTGACAAAGATCAAAAGCTTAAATGATCATTGTTTCAAGTGACAAAAAACTGTAATTTTGAGTTCTTCAAATAATTTTTGAAATTTACATTCCTATCTTGACAGAAAAGAATTCCTAACACGCATCCCTAAATGACAGGGATGACAACCCAACAGAAAAGACCACAAAATGGCTGGCCTACACTTAGAAATATTTTGGTAGCTCTAACTCCTACTGGGTTAGATAAGACCGGATGTGCTCTTCATGCTTCAACCCAAGCCATTATGAAGTAACTTGCATATCATTATTAGAGAATAATCTAGGCTAAGTAAAGTTATAGCAGCTTGGTGACTCAGAAAGGCATATCCTCTAGTTAAGATCTGAGAGATGGAATCCAGGGTGTTCTTACTGTGGATGCTGTTCTTCTGGGACCCAGATGAGGGAGAAAGGGAAGCACATTACTATTTACCATTTTGGTGGCTATTTTCTGAAACTCTGAAGTTACACTGTGGCAGATGTTTTATTCTTCGGTAGATTTTTTTTGGGGGGGGAGATTATGTAGCCCAAGCAAGCCTCAACTCAAAATCCTCCATCTCTTGCAAGATTATAGGTTTGAGACACCATTTGCCATTTAGCTCTGTATTCTTGTTCACTGAATTAATTTGATACAGCTTTCAAGTTTATAAGCTGACATTCATTTCCTGGTTACTCAGAGTATTTCTCATGTCTGCAAATCATAAATGTCATGATAAAGTGGATCAACATTTGGATGGCTTCAGTGTGTGTTATAACTGTGTGTTTAACATATCAGATACTGCTGCAGACATTGCACTGATCCAGTGTCCTTGGTTGTATCTCAAGGGGAGAAGACCACCATATCCTGAAGGACTGCTGAGAGTATGATTTCTGGTTTTCAAGGTTACTAATGTGTCAGCAGAAAGGAGGAGATCCTCCCAAACTTCTGATGTAGTGGCTGGGTTCCTGGCCACGTTTACTGGGAGTGGGTTTGAGACAGATTTCACCCGCACCACCAAGCCTGTGGAAGCAGATGATACTGCAAACTATTACTTCAGCAGGACAAGCAGATTCCTCCCACGGGGCTGCAGTTCCAAACAAGAAACTACCAGAAAACTGCTCACCAAGCCTCAGTCTCTCAGCAGCATCAATTCACACAAGCATTCCCACTCGGTTTCTAAACTGCTTTGATAAAAGGGTTCAACAATATTTTTTAAATATTCAAAGGGATATTCTTATAATGGGGTTCATAGTAGTTAAGACCACTAATGCAATGCCTTTTCTCCCCTGGCAGCCTGTATATCACCTTCCAGAACTATGAAATCTAGGCAGAAGAGAGGAACCTTCTAGCTCAATTCCAGCTTGAATTTCCTATACATTGCAAACAATGTGCATGGGGTCTTGTCAATTAATTTTGTTGAACTAACAAAGGGAATGGGAAGAGCTTGCACTGTTTTAGGGTTCTGTGGGGCTTCCCTGATCAGCAATTCATAAGAAGGTATACCATAAGAAGATTGCAAATTTGGGGTCACAAAGATAGAAACCACCCCTTCAATTGAAAGCTTCTCATCAAGGCAACTTTCTTCTGATCAGAGGAAGCAAAAATGAATGCCTTGTTAATATGGCCATCCCCTTTTATTCCTGATCTGGGAGCTTAACTGTTCTTCACTGGTTGAGATTCATCTGCGCAATCTAAACATGACTGATTTATTAAGAGAGGAAGAAGTTACTTTAGCAAGAATCTTTGACATTGGGAATGTGGGGCTTGGGGACATAGCTAGAGTCTAGAAAGTTGCAAAAATTTGTAAATGTGGGGTTCTGGCATGTAGCTAGAGTCTAAAAGTCTTAACAGGAGGAAAGATACACACAAATATATGTTTACTGCAGCTCTTTTTTTTTTCTTTTTACTTCTTATGTGAGTGTACTGCCTGAATGAAAGTAGGTGCACCTGTGTCATGCAAAGCTGCAGAGTTCAGAAGAGGGCATTAGATTCGCCTGGAACTGGAGTTAAAGAAGTTTCTTAGCCATCATGTAGGTGCTGGGAATCAAATCAATGTCCTCTTCAAGAGCATTCAGTGCTCTTAACCTCTGAGCCATCTCTCCAGCCTGCAGCTATTTTCACAATATGAAGAGTTGGAACCAACCCAAATGCCCCTCAACTGAGGACTGGACTAAAAAATGCAGTACATCTAAACAATGGAGTTCTATGCAGTGTTAAAGAAAGATTACATCATGAGATTTTCAGGTAAACGGATGGAACTTGAGGCCATTATGCTAAGTGAAGTAACACAGTCCCCCCAAAAAACAAACAAGGAATGGTTTCCCTCATTTGTGGATGCTAGTACCAAATCCCCCAATTGAAAGTAAAGGTAATCAATGTTATGGTTAAAATTCTTTCCACCTGCAAGCAACTGTGATGTTATAATGTGAAAATCATAAACAAAAATAAAAAATAAGTTAGAAAAAAGAGAAATGTTTAATGTGCAATTGACACTTAGGTTTAGGGCTTTCCAACCTAATGGTTTACTTTATTATAGTATACAGTGGGGAGTTTTATGAAAAATGTAGAATAGCAAGGTGTTATAAATAGACCCAGTCTTTTTCGTTGTTGCTCCTTCCAATTTCTTTCACTCCAAAATATGCATATATGCATGCCACACATATATCAAGATTATGACATCTTAGGTTTTAGCAACCTCAGTTTAGGATTTTTTTTCTTTTAATTAGGCTGAGAGATGTCAAGTTTTCCTTAAGAAAGTGTTTGAATACTCCTCCTTAGCAAGCCAAAACAACCATCAATCCTGCCCTTGTGCTCCACACTGGGTTCTTTCCTTCCCATGATCACCCAAATGAGGTCTAGTAAGCACCACATCCTGTCTTGATCTTCCTGTACTGGCCTCCATAATACAGCGTGGGTAACCCAACAATGGCAGTCTATACTCTGAAGAGGCTGAAACCCCAGTAGCTGCTCAGTCCACAAGCTAGATATCTCAGCAGTCCCCATCTGGCATTGAATATTTGGAGGATTCTTGGAGAGACATGAATCTTCAGTTCATATTCGAGGTTAAAAAGCTCTGTCTCTGTCTCTGAAGGATGGCAAAAGCAGTGCCAGCCACAGAGTAGATGCACTTGCCAGTAAGAATTGAAGACAGGCAAAACAACTGTGCTCTTTTTTTCTTTTTGTCTTTTTACTAAGATGTCAAATTTTATACCTTAAGAACAATTTCTTGGGCATTTTCCTATATTCTTAATTAGATTACCAGGACATTCTAATACCTGATGAAATTCTTGGATAATTACATGAATATTTTATCTTATAAATGGACAAGGATAGATCCTGAGGAACAAAAAGAATAGCCAATACTGGATATTTTCCATTTGCCACATGATTTCAACTTCTCTTCCCTGAAGCATCTGGAAAAGTAGTTGATATAACTGTATCAATGTCCTTTTATTTTTTTTTAACCTGGAATCTTCTTGTTGGTTTTAGCAACTGGGAGGCAAGTTGTAGGATAAGAAGGATTAAGGACAGTAAGGTCTGGTCATGGATATTGTTTGGGGGAAACAGGAGTTGGATACTACTACTATTTTCTTTCCATTTTGACCATTTCCTTTATTTTCTTCATATTTTGGATGTTTTGTCACTCTAATTACCCTTGTACATGTATGGATCTTCAGAAAATCCTGTCCATTCAAGCCACTGGATATTTAGATACTTTGATGTCTCCACTGCTGGATACAGATAACTCTAAGTATCCCCTTTATGAAAGTTGATCTCAACTGGTCACAATTGGAATATGTCATCTCTTTCTAGCTGGAGCTCTGAATAATATGCTAACTCCTGGAAAACTCAAAAATATGAAACATTCGGGTCCCCATAATCACTGACCACATCTTTGCAGAAATGACTTCTGAGAATGACTTCTATTACAAACACAATCTTATCTAAGTTTGTAACTAAAGTTAGTCTTATGCTTTGAGGTCATTCAGCATTATTTCAGTTTGTAATCTTATTTTTAAAGCTGTTGAGTTCTTTTTAAGCTAAACATTCAGCTTTAATTCCTCATGACCCTTCCTTGCTCTTGACTCTGAATGATGAATGTTATGAAAAGTGCCATATCTGGAAGGAGAGACATTGAAAACAGTTTATATTGAAAACTGGTAGGATTAGATTAATATATCAGTTTGTGGGTTTATAACCTATTCTGTTTCAGAGGAGTCAGAAAGGGAAAAATCATTCCCTTTCTGTGGGATCCTCATTTTCTTCACATGTGACACTGATGTATCATTTCAATAAAAAGATTATGCCCCAGGAATACATAGGGTGGGGAAAGAAGAGTTCTTAGAGAACTCAGAGTACAAAAGTTACAAGAACAGATCCAGCTAACTCTTGGTTTTAATGCTTCCAAGAGTCAGGGTGTCTTGGTTCAGGGCCCTCCCCTGACACAGTGGTGCCCAATGTGAGAAATTCTCTACATGGAGCTTACATATTGCAGCCTAAAGAAGTCTTTCAGTCCATTTATATGCTTGATGATATTTATTGATTTTCGTATGTTGAACCATCCCTGCATCTCTGGTATGAATCCAACTTGGTCACAATGGATGATCTTCTTGGTGTGGGTCTGTATGCGATTTGCCAGTATCCCATTTAGAATATTGGCATCTGTGTTCATTAGCGAGATGGGTCTATAATTCTCCTTTCTGGTTATATCTCTGCCTGGTTTTGGTAATAGAGTGATGCTGGCTTCATAGAAGGAATTTGGGAGAATTCCCTCTGTCTGTATTCTTTTAAACAATTTGAATAATAATGGTCGTAAGTCTTTTTGAAATGGTTTATAGAATTCTGACATGAAACAGTCTGGGACTGGGCTTTTTTTTAGTTGGGAGGTTTCTTATTTCATCTTCAATTTCTTCATATATTATGGATCTGTTTAAGCTGTCGATCTCTTCTTGGTTAAGCTTAGGATTTCAAATATTCATCCATTTCATCTAAGTTTTCAAACATGGTAGTGTATAGGTCTTTGAAGTATTCCTGTATGATTTTCTGGATCTTTTCATAGTCTGTTGTGATATTACCCCTTTCATAACAGATTGTATTGTTGTTCCTACTTTCTTTTGGTTAACTGGGCTAGAGGTCTGTCAATCTTGTTTATTCTTTCAAGGAACCAAATTTTAGATTCATTGATTTTTTTATTGTTTTGTTTCTATTTCATTGATTTCTGCTCGGATTTTTGTTATTGCTTCCTGTCTGTTGTGTTTAGGGTTCATCTGTTGTTGCCTCACAAGTGCTTTTAGCTGCAATGTTAGGTCGTTCACTTGTGCTCTTTCTGTTTTTCTAATGTAGGCACCCAGGGCTATAAATTTCCCTCTTAGTACTGCTTTTAAAGTATCCCATAGGTTTTGTTGTGTTGTATTAACATTGTCATTCAGATCCAGGAATGCTTTTATTTCTTTATCTCTTCCTTGACTTATTCATTATTCAGGAGTTTGTTGTTTAGTCTCCATGTGTTCTTGTAGATAGTGGGGCATATCCTGGTATAGATAGTGAGCTTTATTGTATTGTGGTCTGACAGAATGCATGAAATTATTTCAATCTTTTTGCATTTGTGGAGGTTTCTTCTGTGTCCCAGTATGTAGTCGATTTTGGAGAATGTTCTGTGGGGTGCTGTGTAGAAAATATATTTTCTGGTATTAGGATGGAATATTCAGTAGATGTCTGTGAGGTATATTTGGTGTATCATATCATTCTGTTCAGATGTCTCTCTGTTTATACTTTGTCCTGTTGACCTGTCCAAATGCTCAGTGGGGTATTGAAGTCCCCTACTGCGAATGTACTGGGGTTCATCTGTGCCTTATGGTCCTGGAGAATATTCTTTATAATGTTTGGTGCACCAGAGTTTGGTGCATATATATTCATAATTGTGAAATCTTCTTGGTGAATTGTTCCTTTGATAAAAATGTAATGGCCTTCATTGTCTCTTCTGATTTCTTTTAGTTTGAAGTCTATTTTGTCTGATATTAAAATAGCAACACCCATGGGCTGGAGAGATGGCCTAGCGGTTAAGAGTGCTGACTGCTTTTTCAGAGGACCCGGGTTCGATCCCCAGCATCCACATGTCGGCTTAGAACCGTCTGAAACTCCAGTTCCAGGGGAACTCCAGTTCCACGGGGAATCTGACGACCTCTTCTGACCTCCGCGGCATTGCACGACACGGGTGCACAAACCTACATGCAGACAGTACATTCATACACATACAGAAATAAAAAAAAATTAAAAAAAAAAGCAACACCTGCTTTCTTTTTGGTACCATTTGCTTGGAATAATTTTTTCCATCCTTTCACTTTAAGGTAGTGCCTATACTTGAAGGTAAGATTTGTTTCTTGTAGACAGCATATTGATGGGTTCTGTTTCCTAATACAATCTCCCAGTCTATTTTGATTGGGGAATTTATTCAATTAAAATTTAATGTTATAACTGGTAGGTTTGTGTTGCTTCCTTTCACCTTATTATCCATTCGCATTTTGGATTTAGGTTTCTATATCTGCAGTTATGCTTTTATTGATTTCTCTTTCTAGGTGCCTGGGGATGGTTGCTCCTTTCTTCTGTCTTTTGAATTGCTTCAAGTATTCTCTGAAGGGTTGGCTTTCCGGTCATGTATTCTTTCATCTTGTTTATGTTATGGAATATTTTATTCTCTCCTTCAACTATAATCAACATTTTTGCTGGGTATAGTAACCTGGGTTGGCATCTATAGTCCTTTAACACTGGGAATGCTTTGCTCCACTTTCTTCTTGCTTTCATAGTTTTCACTGAGAAGTCAGTTGTAATTCTGATAGGTTTTCCCTTATATGTAACTTGTTTTTCTCTTGTGGCTTTCAGAATTTTGTCTTTGTTTTGGGTGTCTAGCATTTTAACTATGATATGGTGTGGAGAGTTTCTTTTCTGATCTTGTGTATTTGGACTTCTATGTGCTTCTTGTATTTGTATTGGTTTGTCTTTTTTTATTTAGTTTGGGGCATTTTTATCTATTATTCTGTTGAAGATCTGATCAATACCGTTCTCTTGGGTTTCTTCTCCTTCCTCTATTCCTATGATGTGGAGGTTTGATCTTTTCATAGTGTCCAACAGCTCCTGGTTTTTCCACTTTTGTGTATTTTTAAATTTTTCATAGTCTTTACTTGAGGTTTTTAGTTGTTATGTGATATCTTCCAGGTGTGATAGTCTTTGTTTTGCTTCCTCCATTCTACTTCTGAGCCTTTTTCCATTCCTTTTCTCTTGATTTGATGAGTGTTTTATTTCCTTTTTCATTTCATCATCTGATTTATTTAGTATTTCCACTTCCTTTTGGAGCTTCTCAATCTCTTCCTATAGTTCTTTGCTTAGCTGGTTAGTTTCCTTATCTTTTTCAACATGGGGTCTTTTCAGTATTTCCACTTCCTTCTGAAATTTGTCATTCTCTCTCTTTAGGTCCTTCTTGAGTTTTTCATTCTCTTTTCCTAATTCTCTGACTTGCTCTTTATAGTCTTGGACTTCTTTAAATATGTTCACAATTGTGCTTCTAATATCTGTGTCCTGGGCCTTCCCCTGCGGGTTCCCACTGTAGGAAACTTCTACAGTGTTAGTAGAGTTTGGTGTGGAATTATCCTGCATCTTTCCCATGTTGTCTCTTCTTCCTGTCCCTGGCATGTGGGTTTCTCTTTGCCTGAATTCCAATGGGAATCTCAAATGCCTCTTCACTGTGTTGAATGCTTGCTTTGCTTGCCTCCTTCAGATGCCTTCATTGTTTGTTTGATTGATTTGTTTTTCTCCTTTTCTGCTTGCTATGGAGTGTTGAGTTGTCTAAGCTTTAGGCTTTCTATTGGAAGTCTAACTCACCCTTACCTTTCTGTTCTGAAGGTTCTTCAAAGAATCCACTTGAACACTCCTTCAGCAATCCCAGTTTGCAGGGGTTGGGGAGGTTGGGATTGCTCTGGTACCTGTGCTTCAGGTGGTCTTGGGAATCCCTGATCTCAAGACTCAAGACTCACACAGGCCCACCTTTTGTCCCAGCTAGGAGGGCAACTCCACCGACATAGCCACACAAGCCAATCGAGCCAAAGACAATTAAATCAGACCAAACAATCCACCTGACTGAAGCACCCAGCTCCTCCCTGTGCTTCAGGTGGTCTTGGGAAATCCCCTATCTCAAGGCTCACACAGGCCCACCTTTTGTAACAACTAGGAGGACGACTCTGCCCCCACAGCCACACAAGTCAATTGAGCCAAAGACAATTAAATTAGACCAAACAATCCGCCTGGCTGAAGCACCCAGCTCCTACCTGTGCTTCAGGTGGTCTTGGGAAATCCCCTATCTCAAGGCTCACACAGGCCCACCTTTTGTACCAGCTAGGAGGACGACTCTGCCCCCACAGTCACACAAGTCAATTGAGCCAAAGACAATTAAATCAGACCAAACAATCCGTCTGGCTGAAGCACCCAGCTCCTACCTGTGATTCAGGTGGTCTTAGGAAATCCCCGATCAATGCTTTAAATATTTGTAACAACATTTTTTTAAATCCAGGCCCCAAAACAAAAACAAAAACAAAGATTTTAGGGAACAATTTAACATATAAAATAGTTTTATATCAAACATCAATTGTCTTATATATTTTGATAAACGGCAGTACCAAATTTCATTTGTAATACAGTTTGTGGTATTGGAAGAAAAGGATTCTGTGATTGTTGAAGTGAATTATGTTATAAATGCAAAGAGAAGATAAAATATTAAAAACATATTTTATAGATGAGTAGTGCATGGTTAATTCAAGCTTCTATAAGCTATGATATTTCTTCCACTTTTCCTTCAGTTCGTATATTTGATAACTATTACCCTCTAATCTCTTTTCCTAACAAGTATAGCATTGTAGCATGCCTTTTAATAAGTGTTGCGACATCTGTAAAAAAAAAAAAAGAAAGGAGGAAAAAAAGATAATGCTGAGAAATTCTAGTTTACCTTTGGTTTTGACATGACTTTTATATAAGATACCAAGGTGATGATTCACTGAAGAAAATATTTAAGAAGAACTTTAATTGTACCATTATAACGTGAATACATTAATGGTATCTAGAATTAACCTACCACTTATCTTCAGACTTTGTAATTATGGCATCATGTATGCATACTTTAGAGTAATATAAATTAAAGGGGAAAATGTGAATTCCAAAAATGGTCACCCTCATTTGTGGATGCTAACACCAAATCCCCAGTTGAAAGGCAAGCTGAACAACATTAATGTTATATTTATTTTTACCTGAAAGCAAATGTGCTATTATAATACGAACCTTTTAATGGTCTCTAGAATTGACCTACCACTTATTTTCAGACTCTGTAATTACTGTATATGGGTGGAAGGTACATATTCATATCTTAGAGTAATATAAAATTAAAGGGGAAAATGTGAATGCTTAAACATATTTTGGAATTAACATACAGTTTATTCTTGGAGGTCATAATTTTGATTTGTATGTGAAGATTATAGAGGCATATTTTGGAGCAATACAAAGGGGAGGAACAGCAACAACATAAAGACTGGGCCAAAGAACTGACTGCTACAGTTAAATTCTGCTCAAAACAGAAAACCTCTGTGCTGGAAAACTTTGGAAAGCCTGAAAGATGCAAGACATGTATGGAAGAAGGCATGAACTGGAGTAATGTGGGGGTCAGGGAGAGGGGACTGTGTCTAAATTGAACTGAAACATAATGTATGAAATACACAAATCAGCAATAAAAAATAAAAAAAGATGGACTTCATAAAAATGGAGACATTTTGCTCAGTGAGAGACAATGTCAAGAGAATGACAGGAAGGAGGTATTTTCAGAATACCTATACCATAAAGGACTATTGCATTAAATACTTAAGGAACTCTTCAGCTCAACAATAAAGTCAAATAATTCTTTTAGAAAATGGAATAACAGGTACATGAACTCAGTGAGGTACTGGTAAGGCAAGGAGGAACTGCCTTGATCCTTGGGGGGGCTCACCACCCACCCCAGAAGTTCAAGCTTGGGCTCTAGACAGGTGCATGGACTCAGTGAGGTGCCTGGCAAGGCAAGGTGGAAATGCCTTGGCCCTGGGAGGGCACACCATCCACTCCGGAAGTCCCAACTTGGGCTCCAGTCACACGGACTCAGTGAGGTGCCGTTAAGGCAAAGCAGAACTGCCTTGATCCTTGGGAGCCTCACCACCCACCCTGGAAATGCAAATTAAAACCACTCTCAGATATCATCCTCATTCTGATCTGGCTTGCTAAGATCAAGAATACAAAAGACACCAAATGCTAGAGAGGTTGTGGGTAAAGGGGAACACTCATCCACTGCTGGTGGGAATGTAAACTTTTACAACCATTATGGAAAGCAGTGTGGAGAACACTTAAAAAACTCAGTTAGCCTACCACCTGACCCAGCCATACCACTCTTCAGTATATACCCACAATGCTCATCCTACCTCAAAGATACATGCACATGCATGTTTATTGCAGCTCTCTTCACAACAGCAAAGAGGCGGAACCAACCCAAATGCCCCTCAACTGATGAGTGGATGACAAGAATGTGGTACATCTACACAATGGAGTACTAAGTGGTAAAGAAAGATGACATCATGAACTTTGTAGGTAAATGGATGGAACTCAAATACATTATGATAAGTGAAGTAACACAGTCCCAGAAAAACAAGTTGTGAATGGTCTCCCTCATTTGTGGATGAAAACATAAAATCCCCAGATGAAAGAATGAAAAGCAGACTTGTAAATGACCCAACAGTCCAATGCAAGCAGAGTTTGGAGAGGCTGACTGAAGACTTTGATGTGTCACTTCAGAGAAAAATGGATTCTCTCTCTCTCTCTCTCTCTCTCTCTCTCTCTCTATCTCTTTCTCTCTCTCTCTCCCTTCCCTCCAATGCCCAGGGGTCCCTCACAGAAGAGGTTGGCACATCAGTTTGTAAGGGCCAGGTGGGGGGTGTGAATTGTGAGATCACAGCAAAAATGGACTGACCTTTTACTTATCAGCATGTTCCTGTAAGCAAATCTCTTCAATTGGACTTGGGGACACTTGGCTGTACAAGAATTGGACTCAGATGTTTGCTAATTGGGTTTACATGGATACTCCTTATGTTTAATGCCTATGTGTACTAACTGGTCAAATAAAAAACTAAGAAAGCAAAAAAAATAAAATGGAATAAAATAACTTAATACAAACACATTAAAGAAGATATAGACAGAGCACATAGAACTGTGCAAAGGACATGATATATTATATGGAACTGGGAAAATGAAAATTAAGACAGTTATAAATTGCAACATATCTATGACAATGTTCAAAATATGTAACCCTGACATATTAATCGAATGTGTGTAGAGCAACCTGAAATTCTATTCATTGTTGATGGGTATGTAAATGGCAGGACCACTTTGGAAGACAATCTGGTGATTTCTAACATTATTGAGAAAATTCTTACCCTGCTATTCTGAAATTGCAACCTTTATATTCACCCAAGGAATGTGGAACCTTATGCCCACACAAAAACTACCAATAGTTATTTATTGCAACTTATTTGTAACTGCCAAAGCTTCAAATTAAACATGATTCCCTTCTGTAGGTGAATGTTAATATATCTTGGCAATACTCTATGAATTCAATGTTTATAAAAGTGACTTTAATTTGGTATTCATTTGAAGCTATGAAAAACAAAAGAATAAATCCATGGAATTATGGACATCTAAGGTCACAGACATGATTTGGTTGTTTCCCTTTCTTCTGTCACAATACGCTTTTCTTATAAATGAGTAAGTGCACTCATTTAACAAGAAGTTTGAAGGTATTCATTTACAAGTTCCATTGGAGAGTTTATATAAGTCCTAAAAAACGGTACTTTATTTGTATAAATTTCTTACCTAGTATAAAAATATCTGGGTAAATTTTCAGCCAAGACATGTTATGAATCAGCATTTATTTCTTCAGGGTTCCATCAGATTTTTGGTTTGTTAGTTTGTTTTTGTTTGAGGCAGGGTCTCCCTTTAGTCCCAGCTGGCCTAGAGCTCACTCTGTAGACCAGGCTGGCATTGAACTCACAAAGATCTGCCTGCATCTGCCTCCCTAGTGCTGGGATCAAGTCTTGCACCACCACACTCAGCACTAAAGATGATTCTCAGCTGCCATGTGGATGCTGGGAATTGAACCAGAGTCCTCTGCAAGAGCAGTCAGTGCTCTTAACTGCTGAGCCATCTCTCTCCAGCCCCAGATTTCTTAACAAGGGCTAGAAGAACATGACTTCAGTTGCACTAGTGAAAATCAGAATAACGTGGTGTCATCCAATCTCTCTGTCCATCCAGGTTGAGCTGCCTTTTGTTTTGTCTTATAGTTCAGTGAGAAGAAGATGATCTGATAGGTCAGGAGAGGCACTCCCATGTACATGATTCTTCTGCTGAAGCTGAGCGAGGAGAGTTCAGACGTCAGGGTGCCTGCCAGAACTGATGGCATAAACCTCTCCACAAACCTCAAGCTTGGCTGCATATGAGAAATGCTCTCGAGCAGAACAGGTGGGTATACCACACACACACACACACACACACAAAACAACAAAAACAAACAACAACAACAACAACAAAAAAAAACAGCTGGTAGAGCCCAGCCTCACACTTCTGATACCCAGGGTGGTTCTTGCTATGGTTTGTATCACTGTGGGAGGGTTTTCATAACTCTGTTGACAGTAGTAAGTTCTGACATCTTCAGACTCTATGCTACTGATTGTGAGAGTGAAACCTGTCCCAGACCCACTGCCACTGAACCTCAAGGGGATCCCAGAGACAGTGTCAGAAGCATACTCAATGAGGAGCTTTGGAGTCTGGTATGGTTTCTGCTGATACCAATGTAAGGATTTGATAATGTTCTCACTAGCTCTGCAGTTGATGGTTACTCTTTCCCCTGGAGTCACAGATAAAACAGCTGGAGACTGGGTCTGCACAATGTCACCTCCTGAACCTGAATGGAGACATGGAACTTTAGGAAACATGATTGTACATATGAAAAGCACATCTAACCTACATAGAACAAGGGAAATAATATTATTATTTTCTCAGTTTCACAACTAAGCACAGTAAATCAACATAATGCACTGGTCCCCATGTGTAAAGAAAATCAGGTATTTAAATAACATCTTTACATTTTAAGTATTCTTACCTGAAACCCAGAAGAGCAAAAGCCCAAAGAGCTGTGATGGTGACAGCATGGTCCTGCTTTCTCCTTGTATTTGTTTATCATATCACAGCCAAGAGAAGGACCTTCTTATAGTATTCTTGGAGGAAGGGACAGTTACGATGAAAGAACTATGCGTGCATAGTTCATAAATTTATCACCATGGTGGGTAATCACTTGTATATATTTATGTACTACCATTTATGAGTGAAATAAATTCAGAAGGTAAATAAAACAGGTTTCCCTGTTTCTCTACACATTACTTTAGAGAAAAGGTTACAGGTGTGTCATGTAGATGTGCATCTTATTTTGGTACAGGCAGGAGTGAAAAGTGCCTACATTACAGTGACATTCATGTACTGATCAAAGAAAATGTTTGGTCTTTATTCATGAGATCATATTGCCATCAAACTATTGTAGATGGAGGTATGGCTCTGATGTCACTTGTGTCCCATATGTTGGGGTCGTGTTTTTGAGGTAGTATAGGAAGTTTCAGGTACTAGAGATGAATCAAGGGAAAATAATTGCCCAACTTCTGTGAGGCAGTAGCACACAGAAACTGCAGATGTACAGAGAGGTTTGCTGCATGAAAGGGGACAGAGCACTGGAGAAAGTGTTCATATATGTAGCCACGAGCCAAGTGTGTATCAGAGGGGTTTTATTGTCTAGGACTTACCTATTAGGAACAAATGGAGCTGTTTCTTTACAAGCCATCAGGCATGCCCAACCTTTTGTCATTGAGGCACAAGTTTTCACATTCAAAATTCATCCTAAAGAATAATTCAATCAACTCACAAGAAGATGGAAACAAGGCACTATAAGGGTTTGAGCAATTTTATGATTTCATGTGGGGCTAAATCCTAACTATCCTGTGCTTCATTTGTCCTCTGGACTGAGGCCCAAACATGTCTGAATGGGATTGAGCTGCATTGAAATAAGTCAAAGTCAAGTTTCAGAACCATTATTAATACTTAGACATGTAAAATATGAATTTCATGAGACAGCTTAGAAATTAATAACTTCAGAATAGGTTTGCACAGCCAACTTTAGCTACTTTAGGTAACCACCAAACTTTCTATTTATTTATTTAGTTAGTTAGTTTAGTTAGTTTTTTTTTCAAACTTTCCAAACTTCCTATGGTTTAGATTAGAATAATAACAGAGAGACAGTTTCATCATCTTGAAATAAGAGATTTATTGAAATATAGACGAGAGATTTTGTTTGCAGGAGCCAAATTAATATCAGTGAAATAAGAAACAAGTGATAATTAACAAAAGAAAAAAAATGAATGTCATGGAAAAATGGAAAACTCCCTAATTTCAGGCTGACTGGACAGGACACTTGGCTCCAAGCACCTTGACAGAAATTGGGGGCCTTTTCTAAAAATTGTAAATTGTCTTTCATGAAGAAAGCGCATGAAAAAGGATTCTGTTTCATGGGAGTTCAGGGGAGACCAGGTGCTGTGTACAGGCTAAGTGTGCATATTCCTCTAGACATTTATGTACTTATATGCATGGGTTCTTAATTTTAGACCTCATTCTCCACGCACTTAATACCAGTCTTTATTTTATCCAAATATTTAATTATTTTGCATTGGGAAAATGTTAAAAAAATCAAACCACCCTGTAGAGATATTCAGCAGTGTCATCTGGATAAGTAGAATTACTATGTGTGCTGGATGCATAGTTTCCATGTGTCAGCCTTCAGAGCCCTGCTCACACAGACTACTACAAAACAAAATTCTCCACCTAAGTTCATTGCCTGTTGTAACTCTCACTCAAAGCACATCCTTGAAGCAAGCATTCTTTCCATTTTATAAAAAAAAATTCTACTTAAAAAAGCTTGAAATTCAGCAATTTATAGCATTATTGCTTAATTTTAAAAGCATGGTTCACATGAGGAATGGAAAGTGAAAATTTCTCCATTTACTTGGAGTTCAAACTGTACCTAAAATAAGTTTGTCCAGATATACCAAAATGATGAAGGAAATTGTTTTCTTTAGCTTTTATTTTTCATGTTTTATTTATTATTTTTATTTTATGGGCAATGAATGTATTGCCTGCATGACTGTAAATATGCCCATGTTGTAAAATGCCCATGAAAGTCAAAAAAGAGTTTCAGATCCCCTGGAACTGGAGTTATAGAAGGTTGTTAGCTGCCATGTGGGTGCTAGGAATTGAACCCAGGTCCTCTCCAAGAATAGCCAGTGCTCTTACCTGCTGAGCCATCTCTCCAGCCCCTTCTGTGGCTTTGAATGTAGATTAGCTTCTCTGTAAAAAAACGGAGGGTGCAGTTTAAAGTTCTGTAATTCCTGCTTCATGCTCCATAGGAAAGAATTTCAAAAATCAACAAATATATGAGTTTTGAATACAAACTTTTTGAGAGTTTCAGGAAGCAACAATCACCCAGCAAAACCACTTAAACTGACCTGTGAAATTAACTGTAGAGTGTGTGTGTGTGTGTGTGTGTGTGTGTGTGTGTGTGTGTATTCACATGGGTATGAGGGTTCACATGTATAGGTGTGCATGTGGAGTTCACAGGTCTATTTCTGGTGTCATTACTCAGGTACTCTTTACATTGTTTTCTGAGACAGGGTCTCATTGTCCGCAGTTCACCAGTTCAAGTTCAGTCAGCCTTGCTGGCCAGGGGCCCAGGGATCTGCCATCTGTGTCTGTCTTAGCCTCTCAAGCTCTGGGATTGCAATCCTGGGCCTCAACACTTGGCTTCTTTTTCATATGGGTTCTGGGAATCAAATGTAGAATTCATACGTATGCAGACATAATTATGTTTCTAAAGTAAAATAGTGAATAATTAATTCAAAGTGAAAAAGCTGGTATTTACACTTTAGTAACCCCAGTTCTGAGCATGGCCCTAAATATCAACCAGACATGTTACCTGCTTACTATTCAGTTACATAATTCAATGTAATTATGGTATTAGGTGAGGTCATCCCATCTCATAAAATTAAAAACAAAGAAGAAAGAAAGCAAATGAATCACTCAAAAGATGGAGCAAAGATCTGAATAGAGACTTCACAGAGGAGGAATTAGAGATGGCCGAGAAACATCTTAAGAAGTGTTCAACATCACTAATAATTAAGGAAATGCAAATTAAAACCACTTTGAGATATCATCTTACTCATAGACCTGCTAGGATCAAGGAAAATGAATGTAACAAGTGCTGGAGAGGTGGTTGTGGAAGGACAGACTAGTCCATGCTGGTGGGAATGTAAAACTTGTACAGCCACTATGGAAAGCAATGTGGAGACATTTAGAAGACTCAAATGAGACTGCCATTTGACCCAGTCATACCACTCCTGGGTATATACCCACAATACTCATCTTACGCAGAGATACATGCACAGCCTATGTTTATTGCAGCTCTGCACAATAGCAAAAAGCTGGAACCAGCCCAGGGCCCCTCAACGGACGAGTGGATAGAGAAAATGTGGTACATGTGTACAATGGAGTTCTATCCAGAAGTAAAGGGGGACAACATCAATGAACTTTGCAAGTAAATGGATGGAGCTAGAAACATATGTTCAAGTGAGTAACACAGTCCCAGAAAACAAATGACAAATGGTGTCCTCATATGTGGATGCTAGTGGCCAATAACCCAGTTATAAATATTTAAACAGTACTAATTGTTATAAATATTTAAACAGTACCAATTGTTATGGTAGGTTACTTTGGTACAGACACGGGTGTATATTCGATTAATGCATATTTAATTGATGTGAGTTCAACAAGTATCCAGTTTTGCCCAGACACTGTCTACAGGTTACATGGTGTTTTATGACTTAGGAAAAGTAAATATGTGTATATTAAAAAACATTGTTTTAAAGGCTCCGATAAAAAATGGTAATGCATTCGATTAAATGGAGATATAAATTGCTGTTTTCCACATTTGTTTACATAAAATCTGTATAACAATAACTTTGGGATTGGCACATACAAATGTTCTCTAATAATTTTTTCTGTGTACAGTATCACCTTGTAGCATTCTCTTTCACCTATAGATGATTAACTTAAAAATTAAGTTTGTTCCCAAGTTAATCACACACAAGGTACCCAAAAAGCAGGGGTGAATTTGATGAAATCTGTGCCTTGATTCTACCCTATAGGTATGTCATAATACAACTGCCTTCCAGAGACTCATGGGTAAAAAAAAAAAAAACCAAAACAAAAAGGGGATACAGATAGATATGAAACCTGTTGTCAAAAACCTGGCAATTAAAATCTTAAAACTAACTACGGGAACATATTTGTATGTTCCAACAGGTCAAAATGCCACCAAAATTAATGGCTGAGAAGAAAAGAAGAACGTGCATTGAGTAGGATGTACCAGAAAGTGCCAACAGAAAGGTGGCCTGTCAAAACATTGAAAGGAAGAAAAGCCTCAGACTGCTACAAACATCAAACCCCTCTGTGGATCCTACTGTAACAACTACTAAATGAGTCCTAACGAAACGTTAGCTCTAGGTTGTGCAAAGGTTTATATGAGAGACTTTCTTACCTCCCCCCGCCACCATAGAACCAGGAGATATATGAGGATGATGAAGTTGTTCTCCAACTGTAAATTGAGCCAACTGTTAGTAGATGGTAATTCTTATAAAACTGTTAAAACTGCTTCTTTAATTAGACTAAATAGTCATAGAAACTGTGAAAAGGATTATTCTCTTATTCAGAACCAATAAATACGAAATCCCTTAAGCTATGCACTTAAGCAAAATATATCAATACAGGAGTCTGAATCAGCGATGGATTATTCTACCAAGGAGATAGTGGCCAGGGATCCAAGGCCCCACAAAGGTAAAGACCTTGCCTCTAACTGGGATACCTGCAAGAGAGAGGTGATAAGGCCCTGCTGTTGAAGACCTGATGTTAACATGGGAAAACATGTATTGAGACCACACTTATGAAGTGTACAGATGGCTCTGGAAACCAGAAAGTGTACCAAAAAAAAAGGCCACTAAACAAATAAAAGCAAATACGGCTCCTGAGTCAAGCAAGACTCCTCGGTCAGCACCAGCTCACATCTCACCTGCCTGGAAATCTGTCAGCAGAGGTGGCCATATCGCCTGTATATCCAAATCTAATTGGCTATTAGCTCTCTCCTTAGAGGATAACCCATGGCTGATGCCAAAAGCTTACATCCTCTAATGTTGAGAATTTATAAGCCACAGTAAGACCCTGTCATATTTAACAGAAAAATGAATTCATGGATTAACATACCATCCAAACATCTGCAGTCATACACAAAGTAACCTACCATAACATTAGTACTGTTTAAAAAAAAATACCTATATTCTAATTCTTGTGCTTCATTAGGAGGATCGAAAGGTTATTCCTGGACAAACTGTCAGCCCATGAAAGGAAACAGCCAGAATTGACCAGAGTCCAAGACACCAGCTCCAGAGAAAGTAGACTGTTTTGCTTCTCATCGACCTGTGCCCCTTTTCTAAGCCTAGGGAAAAATCTGCGGAAGAGGGGCCATGGTAGAATGTAAGGGCTGCGATTGGGGTGAATGGTGAAACTACAGCAATATAGTCTGGACACTCATTTGATCAACTTGATTGAACATACAAGCCCCCCCCCCCTACTGGATGGTGGGACCCATGGGTTGTGTGGGTTTAGACACAACTGCTTGCAAATTGGTTTTACATGAAGGATGCTTTTACTCATAAATTATCACTTATTGTTAAAAAATGACAAAAAAACCTGAAAGATGCAGGAAAGTTATGGCAGAATGCATGATATGGGATGGGATGGGGTAGGGTGGGGTGGGGGGAAGGGAAAGGGAAATACGCCTGAACTGAATTGGAAAATGATGTATGAAATACACAAAGCATCAATAAAAAAATGAAAATTAAAAAAAAACAAAAAACAAAAAATTTCCTTCATATGCAGATACTAGCCTATGATATTATTAATGTTATAAATATTACTAATAGCATAACATTTAGAGATAAAAAGGATAATTTGAAAAGAAAAGGATAGTTTCTGTCTCTTATTTTCATGTGGGCATGTGAATTCAACTTTTTGCATATTGAAATAGCAGGAATAATTTCTGCATTCCATGAGAACCCGGTAATTGCTATCCATTTCAGATAGTTATTTTGAGATTTGAGCTTTTTTTTTTTTAAAAAAATTAAACTTTTGTACATTTCCTACAACAGTTCTTAAACAAATTTAGACCCTTCCCCCATCCATGCACCCCAATCCCCCCTGGACCCCATGTATTCTGCCATACATGTTAAGTTCCACTCAGTCAAGTATTTGAGCCAGTTGTCATTCAGTGAAAATTCATACACTGAAGCATAGGCCTATTTAGAGATCACAAGTAAGGCCTACCATACCTCGCCAAGTAGTAATCATTCTTCAATAGTCCCCAACATAGGGCTGGCCCACCACCCACTTCTCTCACTTCACTCTGGGCCCTTTTCTTATTGAGTTACATGTGTCCTGTGCTTGATGCCACCATTGGCACAAGTTCACATGGGTAAGATTCCAGTGGCCTGGAAGCCTCTGCTCCCCTATGCTCATGAACGACCACTGGCTCTTACAGTCTTTCCATCTCCTCTTTCAAAATGGTCCCTGAGCCACGGGAAGGAGTTCTATCCAGGGACACCCATTTTACAGTCTGTTATTCTTTAAAATTTGGGCACTTGTGGCCTTTCATGTGTATCATACTCTTTGTATAAGGAAGATTCACTGGTGAGAATTGAAGTATGCACTAGTCTTCACTCTCCTTCCCATTCCACTATGTTCCATGAGTGCTCGGTATCAAGGTTCAACTCTAGATATGTCACCTAGGACTAGGCATCTCTCAGATGTATATTCTCTGTGTGTGACCAGCTATGGGATTCTGATGTAGCCTCCATCTGTTGCAAAAAGAAGTTTCTTTGATGAGTGGTGTATGGTATGTTTGTTTGCAAATGCAAGGATCCATATTTAGCAAATGGTAATAAATTTCATTTATCTAGAGATATGACACAGAAAGAGATTTCTCTAGGATATATGACCTATCCAGACGTGTATTTGGCTGTGTTTACAGTGCTACCCATGAGTTCACTCTCATTGGGAGAGATTTAAGTCCAATTAGATAGCTGTTGATTAACTCCCAGATAACAGTGCCACTCCTGCACCAATAGAGGTAATTTGCTATGTGGGCCAATAAGCCAGTATCTGACACCAGGTAGAAGAGTAATCAGTACCTTTGGATGATGACCAGCAACCTCTGAGAGTCCATGGAGTTTAAACATGAATAATTTTTCTGAATGTCCTGCTGAAAACTGGTCTACCAATGGTTCTCTATTCTCAGGTGTAGACTCCCAAGTGTTTTTATATTCTGTAACCTGTAAAGAGCTGGTTCTGCCTAACTACTGAGGTGCAATCAAGATATTTTTCATACTCTCTCAATGTAATTCCTGATTTTTTTTTCTTTAATGGTGTTAATTCCTTAACTACTTAAGCCTTGCTTATGCACAACTGTCAAGTCAAATTTCTTCTGTCCAGAGTGAATACTGTTTTCATTGACTCTGGATTTTTCTTTAAGATTCATTTCTTTGATTCCTGCATGAATATTTGTTTCTTTCTATTTACTGCTTTGGGGTTTGGCTTATTGTTTTTCTAAGAAATTAAGTTGCATCATTAACTCCCAAGTTTCAACCTTGAATTTTAAATTCAGCCTCATACCTGAGAAGCTTTCTTTCAAAATGGTTGCCACTGTATTTTAAAAGTTCCGAAAATTCTTATAATTGGATTTGATCCTAGGAAATTTTATATTTTCTCTATGATTTTTAAGTGACCTACTGGATATTCAAGAGTGTGCTTAATGATTTAAATGTATTTATGGAATTTTTGAAGTTTGAAATGCTACTGATTTCTAGTTTTGTTCCAGTGGTCTGAAACAATTAAGAAATTATTTTGAGCATTTAATACTTGGTTCAAATATAAATGGAATTTATTTCAGTGAAAATTCCATGAGCTACTGAGAAGAATTTGTACTCTGTAGCTGTTTGATAGAATACATTTGTAGATGGCAGTTAAGTCCATTTATTCTGTCTTGCTTGGTAAACATTTTTAAGACAACTGGTATTTGGAAGGCAGTGATATATGTGATGACTGGTGTTAGGTAAGCACGCAATATCAGAAACAACTGTATGCAGTTTGTATAATTGACTCTCAACATTTCTATGAGAAATTTCCATTGTGATGATAAACAATTAAATGAGGTAAGACATTGCCATGTCAATAATTTTGCAGCTGATGTAAAGAGAGTTTAGACTTAAATGAGCTTCTCAGGTTTCTTTGCCCAAAACTTCCCCATAAACCTCATGTGTGGCCACAATTGAGAAACCCTCACAAGTGGGTGGAGGTGCCAGGAGGAATAGCTGGTGGGGCCCAGCCTCACTCTTATGCTGTCATGGGTGGTTTTTGTTATGGTCTGTATCACTGTGGGAGGGAGATTATAACTCTGTTGACAGTAATACATTCCACAATCTTCAGGCTCCACGTTGCTTATGGTGAGGGTAAAATCTGTCCCTGACACACTGCCACTGAACCTTGAAGGGATCCCAGAAATAGTCTCAGAAGCATACTTGACCAGGAGCTTTGGAACTTGGTACAGGTGTTGCTGATACCAGTGTAAGCTTGTACCAATGTGCTGGCTGGCTTGGGCAGTTGATGGTGACTTTTCTGTCCTGGAGTCACAGGCAGAACAGCTGGAGACTGGGTCAGCACAATGTCACCTCTGGAGGCTGAAAACACACATGGAACATTATTAGAACATGGCTGCATATAGTGCAGGTTTCCCCATGAGAAAAGAAAATAGGGCATTTTAATAACACCCTTTATCATTTGCTTTTTTGTAAATATTCTTACCTGAAATCCAGAACAAAAGCTCAAGGAGCTGTGATGGGGACAGCATCTTTCTACGTTGCTCTTGTAGATGTTGATCATGCCACAACCCAGGGGAAGACCTGCTTATAATATCCTAAGAGACAGGGACACCAGATGAAAGAAATTCTTATGCAAATGATGATGAGTTCATATTGTTTTAAGTGCTGAGACTTTCAGAATAGGCTCCCTGGTTCCTTGTCTAAATATATTTATCTGCTTCTGCTGGTCACTTGTGAAGATGTTGAGATTTGATAGAGATCTGTGGGTTTTCTGTAGTTGTATGCAATCTAAAGAACACCATTGCTATAGCCGAATTCTTCAGGAAAGAACACAACCTTCCATCTTTGGTAGGAAGATATGTGCATTCTCTTGATGAGTTTTTTTTTTTATTATTCAGCCAAGGATTATGATGAATTTATTGTTTCTGAAATGTAGAGAGTTAAAAAGGAAGTGCTGTCCACCAATGAAGTATATTGTCATGTTGAGTTTTGTATAAAAAGGTGGCCGGCTGCTTTTGGAGTGATTTCTGAGCACTGGAGGACAAATCAGAAAATGACTTCAAATGTAGTGATTTCTTCCTTGGACTATACTTTCTTATTCCATGACACAGCTTTCACTCTGTAAAACTTTGTCCCCAAAGGAACTTTGAATCTGTTCTGTGCCTTTTTGGCTTGTCAGTATTCCTTTTCCATGACTTTTCCAAGGACCCAGGGTCTTCTTGATGCACCTGAAGCTCCCTCTCCTGGTTTGACATCCAGGGCAGGTAGTGACTCTGAATTCAGAAAATACAGAGTAGGACTAACAATGAACAACAGGTAATTGTCATGCCACTCATCTAGGATGATAAGCACCAAATCTCCCACCTGAAAATCTCTAATACCTATATTTTCAGAATGCCTGGAAGAAACCGAAGACATGCTCTGAGACATCAGTCTCTGATTTAACTGCTTGTTTTCCTCTTCTTTCAACTGCAATGTTCTTTCTAACAGCATAATCCTCTGTTTTTCTTCAGAGAGCATATGAATGTTCTCCTGGACAGACATCATGCTTGTCTCCATTGCTGAATCCACCCTTCCTTCATCTGCTGTCTCTGATTTGGCTGTTTAACTTGGGAACTCAGGCGCACAAGCTCCATACAACTCTGGGGCAGCAACTATAGGCGGCAAAGGAATAAAACTGCTACTACACAATTTACTGACTTCTTCAAGTTTTTTCTTTTCCTCAAGCAAACGAGCTCGATCTTCAGAAAGTGATTCTATCAAATCTTTATCCCGCTCTTGTTGCTGCATTGTACTTTTTAACTTACCACTAAGATCATTTATTATATTTTCTTTCCTCATTCTTTTGTTAAAAGTGTTAAAACTGGTCTGTTGTTCAGCGATCAAAGTTGTCCTAACATTCTGCATTTCTTCATTCTTTCTTTTTTCTTGTTCTTCAAGTTGTTCTAGAAACTTTGCTTTTTCTTCCTGAAGCTTTTCCTGAAGTACAGCAACCAAGCTTGAAGAATCTTCTCTGGTAGATTCAAAGGCAGGACTTTTAGCTATTTGATTTTCAAGACGTTTAACTTTTTCTAATAACTCTTTCTCAACAAGTTCTCTCTCCAATTTAAATTTTTTTAGTGCAGTCTGAATAGCTTCATCTTTCTCATAATTAAGCTTCTGAATTAACTGTTTGTCTTGTTCATGGCTCTTCATCAATTCTTCTTTGTCTTTCTCAAGGTTCTGAATAATAGCTTCATATTTCTCTTCTTGCTGGATTTTTTCATCTTTTTGTTTTTCAAGAGCACTTAATTCTGAGTCCAATTTACTCTGCAGATCAATAATTTGTTCTTTCAGTTTTTTTTCTATTTCAAATGCTTGGTGATGCAATAATGTTACTTTGTCTAGCTCAGCCTTAAGTATGTTAGATTCTTCTTCATGTCTACTAATTAACTCTGAAATGCATTGATCTTTTTCAATTGTCATTAAAGTTCTTAGTTCTGATAAGCCCGTCTGATAATTATTATTATCCTGAATCTTTTGGTTTAGTTTACGTATTTCTGTTCTCAAATTTTCTGTCTCTTTTTCAAGAATAGATTTCAAAGTTTCCTTAGTTCCTTAATTTCTCAATTCTGAGTATGCATTATATATTCCATCTCTAATAACTTTTGATCCTTTTCATTTTGCATGCAGATGACAGCTTCCTTTTCATTTTTAACCAAAGCAAATTCATTGTCTTTATTTTGTCAGACCTTCTCAAGGCAAACTAAGTCTCCTTCAATTTTATTTTCATTTTCTTCACTCTCCTTTGCTAGAGCATCAAGTTTGCCTTCATATTCATTTTTTAAAGACTGTAGTTCTTTTTGATGGTTCTCCTTTAGTGTTATTTCAAGGAAACATTTTAGTTTTTCAATAATGTTTCTTATTTCTAATGCTGTACTTTTTAAAGAATTTGAGAAGTCACTTTTGAACAAATGTTCTGAAGTGGGATAGGTCTTCCTTGATGGTTTGTATACCGAAGTGAGTGTCTTGGGCAACAACTACATTTTTCCAACTGGACATGGAAGGAAGCGTAAACTCCAAAATCCTCTTTACCACATGTATTTGTGTCCTGCATACGTCTACTATCTATTGCATTGATGACTGATGAATAAAGTGATTCCACCATCATTTCTGGACTTTGTGGATCACTTATAGGATTTGGAAATGATAAATTTTCTTCTATCACAAATTCATTCACAGCAGACATAAAATCAGATTCAGGACTTTCAGCTAATGAATCCAAGTCTAAAGAAGCTTGGTGTATAGTTTGTCCTGTTTGGATGGAGGATAGTTTTAAAATCAAATGTATGTGCATCAATCTTATTTGGAGATAATTCTTCTAAGGGACATACTGCAGGACATAAGGGATCTTGAACAGTTAGTGGAGGAGGAGTTTTCAATGTGGTAGTAGTTGTGATTCCTGTTGTACTTTCTTTTTTTTTTTTTTTTTGTGTGTGTGTGTGTGTGTGTGTGTGTAGGCCGGGGGGGGGGTCAATCTCTAGTGCTGTTCCTCAGGAGTTGTCCACTTTGTGTGTTGGGTGGTTTTTTGTTTTAATATTTATATTCATTATGAGGTAAGGTGTGCCACAGTGTGTATGGAGGTCAGAGGACAACTTGTTTTTTTTTTTTTTTATGATGCTTTGTGTATTTTCATACATTTTTCAATTCAGTTCAGGCATATATCCCCTTCCCTTCCCCCACCCCCACCCACCCATCCCAGATCATGCATTCTGCCATAATTTCTGCAACTTTCTCTGCTTTTTTGTTTTGTTTTGTTTCATTTTTTTTAACAATAAGTGATAATTTGTGAGTACAAGCATCCTTCAGTAAAACCAATTTGCAACGGTTGTGCCCAAACCCACAAGTCATGGTCCCACATCCAGCAGGGGGGTCTTGTTCTCAATCAAGTTGATCAAATGAGTGTCCAGTCTATATGTTGTAGCTTCACACATTACCCCAATCGCAGCCCTTACATTCTACCACGCCCCCTCTTCCGCAGATTGTTCCCTAGGCTTAGAAAAGGGCACAGGTGGATGAGACAAAACAGTCTACTTTCCCTGGAGCTGTTGTTTTGGATCTCTAGTCAGTTCTGGCTGTTTATTTCATGGGCTGCCAGCTTGTCCAGGTTAACCTTTCGATCCTACTAATGAAGCACATGCAATTAGATTATAGGGTATTTAAACAGTACTGATTGTTTTGGTAGGTTACTTTGTAAAACACAATGTTTGGATGGTATGTTATATCATGAATTACATTTTCTTCCTGTTAAGTATGGCAGGGTCTCGTGTGGTTTATAACATCTCCTAACCTTAGAGGATGTAAGCTTGTGGCACAGCCGTGGGTTATTCCTCCAAGGAGAGAGCTAATAACCAATTAGATTTGGGATATACAGACATATGGCTGCCACTGCTCACAGTATTTCCAGGCAGATGAGGTGTAGCTGGTGCTGACAGAGGTCTTGCTTCTCAAGAGACCTTATTTGCTTATATTGGTTTAGTGGTTTTGGTAACCTCTCTGGCATTCCAGAGACATTGTATACTTGCAAGTGTGGTCTCCATACATCTTTCCCCATGTTTATATCAGGTTTCTCAACCGCAGGGCCTTATTGCCTCTCTTCCTGCGGATATCCAGTTTGGGGCAAGGAGCCTTTAACCTTTTGTGGGGGCTTGATCACTGGCAACATCTCCTTGGTAGAATAATCCATTGTGATGTCACAGCTCCTGTATTAATATATTTTGTTTAAGTGCATAGCTTAAGGAGACTTTAGCATTATATTTGGTTCTGCATAGAATAAATTTCAGAGTTTCATGTCCATTAGTCAATTAAAGAAGGCAGTTTTACTGTTTTTTAAAAGAGAATACCTCTGTAACAGCTGGTCTCCAATCTACAGCTGGAGAAAGACCTCATCATCATCCAATTTGCTCCTTATTCTATGGGGGGAGTGTAAGAAAGATCTCTTGTATTAAAACCTTTGTGGCTCCTAGAAAGGTCAGCTCATTAGGAATCATTAAACAATAGTTGTTACTGAGTAGGACCACATAGAAGGGCTTGATGTCTGCAGCAATCTGAGGCATTTCTTCCCTTCATTGGCCCAGAGGGCAATACCTTATTGCTGGCACATTTTGGTACATCCTACCATGCAAAGCTTTGCATTTCTTTCTCAGCCATTAAGTTGGTGGTACTCTGGCCTGTTGAACATAAAAATCCTTTTCCCCGTAGTTAGTTTTAAGATTTGGGTTGCAAGGTTTTTTGACAAACAAGTTTTCATATTATCTATCCATCCCCTCTTTTTTTTAGGGTTTTTATTTTTGCCCCATGATTCTCAAAAAGGCAGTTGTTTTCATACATTACCTATAGAGGTGGAATCACAGCACAGATTTTCATCAAGTTCACCCACACTGTTTTGGCGTTACTGTATGGATTACTTGGGAACAAGTTTATTTTGAGTTAAATCATCCTATAGTTGAAAGAGATTGCTTCCAGGTATACTATATGACACAAAATTATAGAGACACTTTGTTTATCCCCAATCCCAAACACGTTTACTTGTTATACAGTATTTAGTTAAAGCTACTGTGGACAACAGTCAATTTATCATCACCAATTAACTCAGATGCATTAAACCTTTTATTTCTCAGCCTCAAACCAATGTTGTCCAATATGCACATTACTTTACTTACTTACTAAGTCCGTAAACAGCTGTACAACTGTAGACAGAGGTGGGCACAACAATGGATACTTGTTGAACTCATGTCAATTAAACATGCACCAATTGAATATACACCCCTGTCCCTCTCCCACCACCGTCCCCCCTTCCCGAGTATCACCATTTCAGTCAGCCTTCCAGATGCAATCTTTCTGTTGTTGTTGCTTTTAATATGATCCCTCTCCACAAGAATAATTTATAACTGGGTTTTGTCTACATAGCATCCACATGAGGAGAGCTACCATTTGTTGTTTTTGTTCCGGGACTGTGTTAACTTCATTCTAACATAATTTCTTCTAGCTCCTCCATTACTGCTAAAGTTTCATGATGTTGTCCTTCTTTATTGCTTGCCATAGACTCCATTGTGATACATGTACCAACATTTTCTCGATCCGTCTCGCGTCTCAGTTGAGGGGCACATGGCTGTTTCCAGCTCTTTTGTATGTGAACAGAGCAGCAATAACCATAGCTGTGCAGTGTCTTTGCATAAGTATTAGTCTGTGGGTATATACCCAAGGATGGTA